>CM055816.1:0-68861 GCA_029582265.1 Zoroaster sp. YZ-2022
TACAAGATGTTCTTATCATGGCACCCATGAGGGCGTGTTTGTTTATTCAAATCTGGGTGCGGTCATGTCACTACGGTTTAGTCAGCGTCTCAGCGAAGTGATTGTAATGATTCTACGTACAAGAAAATGGTATGATACCAACATTATACCAAAACAAAACAAGACGATGAAAGAAAACAAATAAGGATCAGACGAGTGATCGTTCGTCTTACTTGAATTGTTGGCACTTCTAAATCTAAAAATCTATTCCATTAAATAAAACATTCAAATTCAATTTCAATACTATCAATGATGTAAAATTATGTTTACAACAACATACCAAATAAAAGCAATAATGTATACTTAACTTATAAGACTATGTAAACAAAGTAAAGACAATAAATATGAAAGACTTTAATTTAATCCCCACCACTTATAACAGGCCAATACAAAGTGGCATAGTATGTACGCATTGGAGTACAAAGTTTGAAGACAAACCAGGGGAATTCCTCCGCGTGAAAACTATATAGTGATCTCAACATTGCCTTATCACTGGAATAAAATTATGTTGGATGATCGTATGGACCATCTCCCTGGACTACAGTGGATGTATAAATACCCCGATCCCACGGGATTAACGCATAATTATGGTCTTGTTAATGACATTATTAGAAAAAAAGCTACGTCACAATAATTCATTAAGTGAAGCGGATATTATATTAAATAAAATAGTTAAGATTCGGTTTTCGATTGTTACGACAGATACTTGGCCCTATTTTGGTAAAACGATGTAAGCCAATTTTTGGAGATTTTGAGATAAAAGCCATTCCCACTAAAGTGAGGGCGCTATTTACGATTCTGAAACTCTGAACATTAGGAAATGAATCGTTTGGAAGATACACTCTGTATGTTAGCCTAAAAAATACAAAGTTTGTGACTGTAATTTACAAAAACGGTATATGTCACACTTACATTTATTGGGAAAGCTGGAAATAAGTTAAAGTGGTGTATCCCTGACATACACCACTACAGCAAATTAATCAAAACTTTTTTCAGTGATTAGATACGGAACAAAACAGATACATTCACGATACCATATTCCAAAATAAAATGGCAGTTATTCAAACTTTTAAACCCATTTTTATCGAAATGGCATTTTTTACCAAAAAAAAGACCGTACTGCTTTTTTAATAATACTTTATGGGTAAGTTTGGGTAAATTTGAGATATCGAGTGAATCGTATCTTACAATAAGGCAATGTTCATCGTCTCGAAACCTCTTCAATTATAAAAGTCCATTGGCTATATAGAGAAGAAATCATAAAAAAGGTGAACGTCACCCATCCTATAATTTGAAACATTCGGATTCTATAATAAATTATGAAATAATTATGAAATAATTCTTACAATATTTCCGAATATTTCTTTAATGTTGCGCAATATTTTGAATTTTTTTCTCGAAAATCCACAATCTTGGGAGATAGTATTTGAACATTTTAAAACATGGTAGTCCAAACGTAAACATAAAGTGCTGGTATACCAAGTATTTACGCTAGAGGACGGGGCGGGAAAACACGTCCCGTACAATAAGCCAAAAGGGGGCAATTAATTGACATAAAAACTTCACACTTTCTTAAATTAAAATCTATAAGTTATCACTTAAGCAGCATCCGAACACTTAATACAAACCAGGGCCGTTATGTATTAAGGATATTTTGGGGTGAATCCTCAAATAAGACCACTGCATATTTTGATAACGAATTTAAGATATAATTTACTATATTTTATTTGGTTGTAAATCCATTTGATTTGACTAATCCTACTAAATGACAAGTCCAATACACATTATAGTGAATGGTGTAATTTTGGAAAGTGAACAAATGTAATTTGGGGGTAGTATGCGAACCCCCCACCCACCTACCCAATATGGTTATGCCACCAGTATATGGGGCGATCCGGGCTACCCATTCCTAACTTCTTGTCTGAATTTAAGGACCAGTTGGGTAGTGGTCTTTCAAAATATTGGGTTTTGGACATCAGAATATCACTGTAGAGAAGTCCAAATAAAAGGTGTTTGAACTATATCTGTATAAACTGTAAGACTAAATGATCTGTCAGAAGAAGAAAAAAATAAATAGGTAGTCTGAAATAAGCTTTTGGAACAGTGGGCTGTTGGACTTGTGTAATAACCTACATGCAATAGTGTTTGACAAATTATATTTTATTTAGACAATTGTCAGAGCATAATGGGCATGATCAAACTATTGACTATAAACGCTATACAATTACCAATAATTATAAGGTTTTGGGTCACATGCTATCAGAGGGAGTAGGGCGTGTTGTGGCGCGAACACGGAGGGAACATGACATTTACAGTGCCAAATGTAACTTACTCGTGAGTAGTAAACTTGCATAAATAGCTTGTACAAACCATCATTCAATCATTTTTGAACAAAATTTGTTACTTTTTATATTATTGAATCTTTGATGTTATGGTATCAATATCCATACCAGGATATTACCCAGTATTACCCAGCGTTGCCCAGTGTTGCCCAGCGTTGCCCGGGTTATCCCAGTATTTACCGTCATCCTGAACAATATATTTCGCACGCAAAATGCCAACCCTTATTGTACGCCGCTGATCCAAGGTTAGGCTTAATAAGATCGTATTTTGTTTATTTGATTTTGAAAGATGAGATGTATAATTCACATCTCAGTTCAATATGAAATCAAATCAATCAAGTAGAGATCCACACAACCCAATTCATTTTATGTGTGTGTTTATTTAAATAACAATGACAATAAGAAAATAACATTAAATCAGTGGAGAATCCAGAGGCATGATCCTGTGCCTTCACTCAAAATAGGAAGATGGGAAAAGAAAGAGAAGGACAGAAAAAAATAAATATGCACAATATTGATGTTTGTAACGGAGCCGGCTGGGACACACAAAGTACTCCTCATGGTTGAAATAGTATAGTGAAAAGGAAAAGTCTTACATTTCAGACCCCCCCCCCGACCACCATTATGGATCCGTCGCTGATTAATAATGTTGATGTGCGGAAGTGGCTCAAATACATTGAGTTCTCTATTGACAGTTTGTTCAATATTACTGACTTATAACACTATAGCTAATACAGTCGCGAGAAGATGGGTCTGAGAATTTCACTCGAAGCTGGAACGAGTACAAGGACGGATTCGGCTCATTGATGTCAGACCACTGGAGAGGGAACGATGTACTGCATCATCTGACAAGAGAGGGAGAGTGGATGATACGTGTGGAACTGACGGATACAGATGGCACCTGGGGTATTCGGTATATTAAGCCTTTCAGCATAATGTCCTCCAACGACAATTACAAACTGAGTATTGGGACAGAAACCATGTACCACGGCAGTGACATTGGTATGCAACAAATTTACTTTTCAAGAATGATCAGGCACATACTGTTAATCGTCATTACTCTGATTGGTTGAAATTTAAAAATATAAATTAATTAGTCACGAGTTTGGTCCCTTTTTGCGTTCGAAAAAACAATACTTGAAATGTATTTTTAAAACCCCCCAAAATGTATCAATATGTTTGATGAATTTACTTTAATTATTGAAAGAGAGCAATGCAAAAACTATCAAATAATAATATAACTTCAAATTAATCTGCTAGATTCAAACATTATACATTTCGTTTTAGGGTTTATGTTGCTCGTTATATTCCGTTTCCTTATGTTTTTTAAAGGTTACTAAGTTGGTTTCCTGACAAAGGCAGTTAGCAATACACAAAACCAGTGGCGTTGATATGTTGTTACGATTGGGGGTATAGAGTTGGACAAATGACCTCAACCAACCTCCCCCACGTAAAATCACCGATTTTGTATTTATTTATTTTAAATTTGATAGGCTACTAGTGTAACCTATAATGGACATGGAAATATTTTTGGAAACAAAATAGTCTAAATACGTTTATTGGGGGACATTATTATTACCGTCTCCCTGTCATATATATTGGAGGACATGACCCCTGTCCCCCTGGGATCACCACCCATGCACACCTTGTGAATATCAGGCATTATAAATTCATTCATTTTGAGAATTACATCTAAAAAACATCTGCTAGATTCCAACATTATTATTTGGTTTTAGGGTTTATGTTGCTGTTTACATGAATCGTTTCCTATAGGCCTATGTTGAGCCATAACTTTGTGCATGATCATTTACGGGAAAAAAATTGAAATTTTCAAAAAGATTACTTTGTATCCAGACAAAGACAGTGAGCAATACAAAAAGCATCTGATATTATACAACTTAGCTTTGCATGGTGAGGATGATAAGTAAGACTAATTGCGGTGACACCATGTGGAATCTCAATTGAGTAGTAATTAGTTCTGAAAAGAACTGGAGGTACAACTCGACGTTTCGATCAGTATGCTCTGATCGTCCTCAGGAGATCGTTCTCCTGAGGACGATCAGAGCATACTGATCGAAACGTCGAGTTGTACCTCCAGTTCTTTTCAGAACTAATTACTACTCAATTGAGATTCCACATGGTGTCACCGCAATTAGTCTTACTGATTTTAACATTACAAATTTCGTTTGGGGTTTGCTAACGTTGAGCCATAACTTATATTTACATCATTATGTTTTGTTTTTTCTGTCAAGGTGCACAACCTCTTCTATCGACAGATGGTCAACAGTTCTCAACATACGACAGAGACAATGATAAGGATACTGAGTCTAATTGTGCAAGGTTATTACAGGGAGGTTGGTGGTTTAATCGTTGTACAGGGGGCAATCCTACATCTGATACACTTAATGGTGAATACCCCAGCGGCATTAGATGGAATACATGGGATGGGCATCAAATAGTGACGAGTCAAATGGTAATAATCCGATGTGTGGGAAAAATAAATTGGTCTGGGTTTCGTTGTTGAATGAACTAATGAGTATCAGGGCATTATGTGGGATTTATGGTATAAGCATCAAATAGTGAAATGAAAATAATCCGCTGCACGGGAGTCATTAAATGTTACGGTGCATTTAAACATTTCTATTGAGTGGTTGAATCTGTTTCGGAATATTTGGAAAGAAAAATTCACTGAAATTATTTCAGCAAATACTTTTTTATTTTATTTTATTTGTTTGCCTATAGTAAGGATCACTGAAAGGATTTCTTACAGAATCTTGTGTTTCAGTTATGTTAAGATTTTACGCAAAATGTAAAACAGAAACAAATCACACAATTAAACAGACTTATGCACCAACAGCAGTCATAACCACATCCATATCACTATGTATTTAGTTATGGCAAATATTGAGCAAGAAAATGCTTCAAAAAACCAAGCATGAAAAACACTAAAAATTAGGATTTAACATTTGTATGCAGCGGGGCCAACTATGAACACAAATCATTTTTATACATGTATTTTCTTATGTTATTACTACTGCAAATAGAAAATTCAAAGTGACCTTTGAAACATTTAATAACAAAAACAACCGTTTCACCAATCGGTCATTGGGGTATGAAATAAATCCTATAAAGAAAGGTCAGACAATTTGTCACTGTTTTCACGAAGAAACACTTTATTAGACCACACAGAACTAAAGACAAGGTACGAGATAACCGAGTTGCTTTTCTGTAATTACCATTTTACCATCATTAAAAATTAATTGAGGAAAATGTTTGAAAAAAATTGCTTTCAGTGCGTTTTCACAAAAGGACAGTTTAGAAAGTTGTGTTGGCAAACTAAACCGTTTTCTGGTTTGAGCGTTTTCACGAAGGGATTATTGTCTTAATTAAATCATTACGTTGTAATTACTCGTCATATTGTTGAAAAGTTTTTTTCTCACATTTATACGAAAACAATATTAAAAGTGAAACTTAATAAAAGGGGCAATTCCATGGTTACTCACGTTACATTAATCTTTTCCACAGTAGATGCATTATACCCAGACCGGCACAAAGAAATAATAATTTCAGAAATTTCTAATAATGTACGCTATATAAGAGAACAATGCTGGTAACTGACGTTACATTTTTTGAACAAGCATAAAATGTCGCTGTTTGTCTTATATAGCGTACATATAGCACTGAAGTAAGGTCTGAGTATAATGCAACTACTGTGACAAAAACTGATGAGTGAAATAAATATTATGACATTAAGAGTGAGCCCAAAACCTCACAATGTAACGTGAGTAACCATGCAATTGGATTTTATGTAATTTTTATTACATAAAATATATTAATGAAATTAATCGTGAATTTATTCTATCAATGGCATTTCATATCGTTTGGTTCATTTATGAGAGCCAGATGCACAAAGTTGTGATTGGAGGTGACACAGCGCCATTGTTGGGCGTGATTGGGCGATATTGGGCGTCTGTCATTTTATTGCAAGAGATGTAGGCTGGAAATATTGATATAAAACTAGTTGAAATGTTAACAAAGAAGTCACGTGACATTGATATTAGAACAAAGACCAATAGACTTTTATCATGGTACAGCCATTTTGTTTTTCTTCAATACAACACCACGTAACCAAACCGAGGCTAGAAGGAAAAATAGTCTGTCACTAGTATGCTTTAGCAATATATAGTCGTACTTGCGTCAAGGAACCACCTGACAAAGATGACCGCGGCGTGATAAAGGTATATACCTGGCGTATGTACTTGTAGATGTTTCCAGTAATGTACATTTCAAGTATGGCTGTGAAACAATATAATTGTGATATGACAGGCGCTCAATAACTCGACCAACAAAAGCGTTACTGAAGAGAACAGAGATCTATAATTTACTGTTTATTTAAAAGATTATAATTATTAAATGAATAAGTACATTGTTCATATGTATGGTACAAATTTCATTTATTTTTCGTGATATTTCTGATTTCTGAAACATACAAATTGATTATAATATTTGAAAAGAATCTGGCAATTACATGCAGAAAAATGGGAAAATATATTAAACTTTTAAGAAAACGCGTTATTTTTTTGAGGATTTAAATCTCGAAATCAGTTTAGAAGTGATTGTTATAGAGATACTCGTGTTTTTATTTAAATGAAATATTATAAATTAATTGAAAATTTTTCTGAAAGAAAGGGGGAAAATAGTTTAAGTAAATACTTAACGGTATTTCAGTGCCTAAATGAATTTATGACGGGCCGCCATCAATTCATTTGGTAATTTTATTACATTAAAAACATACTTCTGATGATTTGTTTGCCTGTCTGCAAGGAAAAGGGTAATTTAAAAATAAAACTGCTGGGAATAACCGGTGAAAGTATCAAACACAAGGGTGATGCATCTTTGAGTAGATTACACAGGAATTTTGTCACTGGGGATGGAGGTCAATAAAAGTTGAGGTATTAAAGAAATGTGTCTATCAATTCGGTAAGGAATTGATGGAAGGATGTTCTTTCTGGTAATTCTTTGAATGAATTCATACAATTCATTCATAGATCATATTTTTTGACCAAAATTTAATTAACTAAGAAATATTTGACAAAAACATGTGCCTTTAAAAGCAGGGTTCACTTTTGGTAATTAATCTATGACTAAATTATAATCTAAAAGTTTACTAGATGTGAAGTTGGTAGAGGTATACTAGTTATCATAAGAACTGATTACGTCATTGTGACGATTGTTTTCTAACCACGTGAAGCCATATTGATTTGAGGTCCAAAATAGTGTGCATTTTCTCAAATATTTCATAAAATTGTGAACTATTTCAGCTGAAACTTTCACATATCAGTTATAAGACATGTTTCTTGGTCCTCTGTGGATAATGACTTATTTAAGACATGTTTCTTGATCCTCTACGGATAATGACTGATATAAGACACGTTTCTTGGTCCTCTATGGATAATGATTGATATACAACTAACCTGTGAAAGACAACAACAAAAATACAAACTTTGTGTAATTTCAAGATTATTACAATTCCTTTATTCTAAACGGAATAAGTTCTCAGCAGGATGACTGATACTTTACCAAATTTACACCAAAAAACAAGAATAACAAAAACTTTTGAGACAACGGAGTGACAAAATATTTATTCAAATTCGGATTGTGTATTTTAAGAGTTTAATTAGATAGTCAAGATTACCAAAGTAGAAACGTAAATCGCTTATGCGATATATTAGTTGATATTTAAGTCGACCAAAGAGGGCGTGCTCAACTTAACAATATATGCAGAATGAACGGACTAATAATATCAATTGGTTGGTTTTGCTGATAAATGACAATACATTCTGTATGATAACCCGACATCATACATAATCATATACAACAATGATATGCATTGCTCTATTGAATGGGCATTTAAGCATTTTGTGTTTGCTTGGAAGAAATTTAATCATTTCTCCGAACCGAGAATAAAATGAATGATTGGTTATCGCCCTCGCCCGATCTGATTGCTTAACACCAATAAAGTCCCCCGCCTGGGCACCATCCCCACTCCCCACCCCCACCCCCTCCCCCCCCCCCCGCGGGCGCGCGCGCACACCTGCAACGGTTTTGGAGATATTCAAGTTTCTCACACTATGGTACCAATTCATCCCCTCCACTCCCATGTGGAGAATGGTTATGGAAATACTATAAGAGGCTAATTGGGGTCAGTGTTTGTAATCAGAACAAAATGATGTCATGCCACAATTCATATCGCTTCTCCCTCACATTTTATATTTTGAAACTTACATTATCTCCAGGTTGGCCATTTTCCCTAAACCATTTCCCTAAACAAAGAAAACGAAAATCTCCCCGATTGTTTTCTTTTTTATAAGGACGATTACCAATTATTTGTTTTTGTATGTATAACATTAGCCTTCTGACTACAGTGTCTATGAACGTAGCTATATATTTTGCAGTTCAAATTTAAAGGGACGAATATTCATGACTAAGTTTTATTCGATCATTATCATTCTTTTATTATACCATTATTGCATTTGAAATGAAGTTTAAATTTAGTGTAGGGCCTAATGTGATTAATTTCAAATCATTGAAATGAACTTCAAACAAATCATCGTTGGTAACCACATCATATTTTACAGGGTACTCTTTAATATGAAAAAAAAATAATAATGCAAAGTTTCTTTAAAAAAGATTCTGACGTCATCATCACTGCCCTGACAAAACCCGAACACCTATGTGTTTGTAATATAACAAACACTTAAGTCTAGTTTGTTTTTGTATGTATAACATTAGCCTTCTGACTACAGCGTCTATGAACATAGCTATATATTTTGCAGTTCAAATTTAAAGGGACGAATATTCATGACCTCTTAGAAGACATACAGTATTATATTTAATCTTTTCTCAACCATTTTGCTTACAATCGATGTGTTTGATATATTAGAATTGAATATTTCGTCAATAATGGATATGTCTTAGTGGTAATGATTATTATGGTATTTGTGAAGATGTATTTTGCAGTCAATTTCAGTTTCATGAAGAAATAATCAAGGCAAATTTAATAAAAACCTCATCTCTATGGACAAACAATAATTTGTTGCATACGCATGCGTTGAGCACATTACATATTATTCAAAATCACAGTTTATAATGAATCTTTAATTAAAGTTATCAGTGTAATATAGGAATATATTTTGAGATTTAACTGATAATAAAAACTGATTTGTTTGATTAAAAATCAAACAAAAAATATTAGGATGGATAGTGAATATAATCGAAAATTCTAGGTTGATAAGGGAAATTTCATTTGATTAAATTTGAATCGAATTGAATCGAAAAAATGTAGGCGGAGTTAAATCTCGATATATATTTTAGCGTTTAAAAGTAATTATTTAAAATATCTTGTGCCTTTAATTTTATGCAACATTTATATAAAATGTTTAATTTGTATTAGTTTAGTTTAGTATTTCACAGTATTTAGCCCTGTGTTATCCGAACATCGATAACATCGATTGAATATCACACAATATTCATTTATCACATTAGTCTTGGGGAATGCAGGGCGCCAACATTGCAAGCGTAATGTTTTGTGGACTATTAACAAATAAGCATTCTCTTAAAATCCAAACAAAATAATGGAAAATAAGGTTATTATGTTTCATTATACTTCATGAGAATTATGAAATAAAAATAAAAACAAATTAAAGCTTCTCCTAAAATGAAAGTTCGCTTTTTGATAAAACTATGAAAATGTACAAACAATTTCTGACCTAGCTAAATTACTACAAGACATGATTATGGTTTACAGCGACTGTCATACGATAATTTTGTCACAGGACAAAATATAATGAACAAAGTCTATTTTCAGAAATGGTTCACTGAATGATGTAACAGGACTTTCTCATCAACATTTTGACCAAGAGAAGTAACATGACAGTGTCCATTCACCATTTAGACCTATACAGAATGAACGACAAATGTTAATATAACATTTCAACAATTGCAGCATATGCATAAATTATGCGTTGCGAACATAAACAATTATTCAATTACACAATTGAGTGAATGTTAAAAGTTACCAGTGTAAATTAGGATATATATTGAGATTTAATTTATAAGGAAAACAAAATATCCAAAAATAATTTTGTTTGAATAAAAATCAAACCAAAAATTTAAAAACTATTGCATGAATAAAGCAAATAATGTATATTTAAATTTACGTTTTACGTTTATAGGGGATATTGAAATGAATTGAATTTGAATCGAATTAAATCGAACAATATTAAGTTTATAGGGGAAATTAAATCTCGAAATATATTTTAGAGTTTAAATTAAAGTAATTGTCTAAAAGATCGTGTGCCTTTAATTGTATGTAATATTTTATATAAAATGTTTAACTTTCATTAGCTTTGTTTAGTATTTCACAGTATTCAGCCCTGTGTTATCCGAGCTATCACAGATTGAATATCGCACAATATTCATTTATCACATTAGTCTTGGGGAATGCAGGGCGCCAACAATACAAGCGTAATGTTTTGTTGACTATTAACAAATATGCATTCTCTAAAAATACAAACAAAATAATGGGAGATATTTATAGCCAACTTTACGACAAACATTCTCTCTACAGTACGGAAAAACAATACATTGCAGCATTTGCATAAATAAGGCTCTGCAAACATAACCAAGTATTTGCCAACACAGTTCAATAATTATTGAAAGTTATCACGTTATGTTAGGATATATATTGAGATTTAACTCATAAGGAAAACAAAATATTTAAAAATATTTAGTTTGAATAAAAATCACACCAAAGGTTTATAAACTATTGCATGAATAAAGCAAATAATGGATATTATTTAAATTGAATCTGAATCGAATGGAACATTTTAAGTTAATAGGGAATACTGAAATGAATTGAATTTGAAATGCTATTTGATTCGAATTGAATCGAAAAAATGTAGGGCAAGTTAAATCTCGAAATATATTTTAGAGTTTAAATTGAAGTAATTATCTAAAAGATCTTGTGCCTTTAATTGTATGCATTATATTTATATAAAATGTTTAGCTTTAGTTTTTCACAGTATTTACTCCTTTGGCCAAACAAATAAATCTCCGGTTTCTGGTCTCCGCAGGTTTCGCCTCAGAGCCGTATGTCAACACGTACAGGTATATAAACGTTTGCCTGATTTGTGCAGAATCTGTTGGCCACCGTACATTGTGTATAGGAAATTTGGTCTGGTTACAATAACTGCGTAAACATGTTAACATGTATCACTTTGGTCTGGTTACAATAACTGCGTATACATGTTAACATGTATCACTTTGGTCTGGTTACAATAACTGCGTAAACATGTTAACATGTATCACTTTGGTCTGGTTACAATAACTGCGTATACATGTTAACATGTATGACTTTGGTCTGGTTACAATAACTGCGTAAACATGTTAACATGTATCACTTTGGTCTGGTTACAATAACTGCGTATACATGTTAACATGTATCACTTTGGTCTGGTTACAATAACTGCGTATACATGTTAACATGTATCACTTTGGTCTGGTTACAATAACTGCGTATACATGTTAACATGTATCACTTTGGTCTGGTTACAATAACTGCGTATACATGTTAACATGTATCACTTTGGTCTGGTTACAATAACTGCGTAAACATGTTAACATGTATCACTTTGGTCTGGTTACAATAACTGCGTATACATGTTAACATGTATGACTTTGGTCTGGTTACAATAACTGCGTAAACATGTTAACATGTATCACTTTGGTCTGGTTACAATAACTGCGTATACATGTTAACATGTATCACTTTGGTCTGGTTACAATAACTGCGTATACATGTTAACATGTATCACTTTGGTCTGGTTACAATAACTGCGTATACATGTTAACATGTATCACTTTGGTCTGGTTACAATAACTGCGTATACATGTTAACATGTATCACTTTGGTCTGGTTACAATAACTGCGTATACATGTTAACATGTATCACTTTGGTCTGGTTACAATAACTGCGTATACATGTTAACATGTATCACTTTGGTCTGGTTACAATAACTGCGTATACATGTTAACATGTATCACTTTGGTCTGGTTACAATAACTGCGTATACATGTTAACATGTATCACTTTGGTCTGGTTACAAGAACTGCGTATACATGTTAACATGTATCACTTTGGTCTGGTTACAATAACTGCGTATACATGTTAACATGTATCACTTTGGTCTGGTTACAATAACTGCGTATACATGTTAACATGTATAACTTTGGTCTGGTTACAATAACTGCGTATACATGTTAACATGTATCACTTTGGTCTGGTTACAATAACTGCGTATACATGTTAACATGTATCACTTTGGTCTGGTTACAAGAACTGCGTATACATGTTAACATGTATCACTTTGGTCTGGTTACAATAACAGCGTATACATGTTAACATGTATCACTTAAAACAAAAAGATTACCAAAAAACAAAAACGGTTTTGAAGCCGACCTCTGACCAGAAACCGGAGACATTTTTATTGATGCCTTGTCAAAGCCATCACATACTCATCAATACACATCAGTATATTTTCGTCTTGGGGATGCAGGGCGCCAACATTGCAAGTGTAATGTTTTGTGGACTAGAAACAAGTGTATAAGCATTCTCTAAAAATACAAACCAATGGAAAATAAGGTTATGTTCCATTATACTTCATGAGGATTACGAAATAAATAAAAAAATTAAAGCTTCTCCTATAAAAATGAAAGTTCGCTTTCTGATAAAATTATGAAAATGTACAAACAATTTCAGACCAAGCTAATACTAGACATGATTATGGTTTACAGCAATCATACAATGATTAGAGCATATTTGGGCGATATTTGGCGCCCCTTGTGTCACAGGATATACATTGGTTACAAAAAATAAGGTACAAAGTTTATTTTCAGAAATGGTTCACTGAATGCTGTAACATGACTCTCTACCAAGAAAAGTAATGTGACTGTGTTCGTTCACCATTTAGGCATATAAAACAAAAACAATTGTAACGGTGAACATGTTTACATAATTTCATACTAATTTTAATTCACAATTATTTGATATTTTCAGATTATTATTTAAGATCAACTAGTATGCTTATTTTTGCTCGTAAGTAATACTTTTTTAGGAATTCCTTTGCTAAAAACAAAAGAAAGAATTTGTTTGCTTAGAGGGAAGGTACAACATTGGTATTCTGTCTGATTGCCCAGATAAACCAAATTATTATCTGAAAGCTAACTTGATATGAAGTTGGTAAAGGTACCAGTCAGTCTGAACATTATTCTATCAAAGGTGTTCTCATTTCAGAGAAAACATGACCAAATATGCACATTTTGTGTTTTCATGTAATGTGTTTTCAGTAATAATTGTGGATGTTTTTTTAACACTTGTCTCATGACTGAGACTCCGTATTGAACTGAAACGTTCACATGTTGGTTAAATAATGTATTTATTGGTACAAAAAGAGTAAGAATACTATAAGAAGTTTTGCCAGCATTATACAATGTTGTACCTTCCTTTTAATGATGTACCTTCGTTTAAAGGGACAATATCGTCAAAAAAGAGCCGACTTTAACACAGAGCATGGAATCGGTGTCCTAGTTTAAGATGAACACAGTGACTGAAATTATGCGCATTTATGCAGAAGCAACAGTAATATGACCTTATCATGTTGGGTATTATTTTCAGTCAATGAGTAAATCTAAAACTAACACTGTCCCTTTAAAGCAAGTAATTGAGAGCTATTTCTTGAATACGATTTGGGGGCAGTAGGGAGCAGGGCACATGATATAACTCCCCACCCCACCCCACCCCCTCCCCCACCACCACCACCATGACCACTCGGAAACTATCCCTACCCCACCCCCACGGTAAATCCCGAAATATTTTTTAAATTTTGACATCGTTTGGGGTTCTATTTTTGTGAAATCAAACCTAAAACAAATACGCTAGAAATGTATAGATTGATTAAATTCTTGCTTTGGGTGATAAACAATTGATTTGATTTCTGCCCTTACATCAACGTAATGTATGAAGCATTGTTTGCTCAGTGCTGCTGATGTCGAAGATCTTAAGAAAAAATGGGGCTAAATTATAAATACGCTAATTGTTATATAGATAATACAATTTAATAATGTAATCATTTGTGCGCTCTTATCATTAGAGGTAATGCTATTACCTGCCCCTTGTCATACACACTGGGGGACATCCCCCTCCCGTCCCCACACCACCGTATCGCTGCTAATGTAAAATTATACAAATTATTTTCAGTGAGGACACATCATGCAAATGCGAAGGAATTTCTGGAAAAATACTGCTTCTTGATTAAATCTCAAATATGTACAAACAATATATATAACTTGCTATTTCTATTTAAATCTGCTAACAAATATGATCAATGTTTATCCTATCTGATCGTGTAAATGTTAAAATAAAATCAATGGAAAATGTAATTTGTGTGGAACATACGTTATTGGTCTGGATGACTTGATGATTTTGTTAATGTAAACAACTTAATTGATTGGTGATCGTCCTTACCCAACCTACTGGATTTGACTCGACCCGATTTGGCATTGTTTTATTTCTTCACTTTGTCAAATTATTGGTCTAATGATAAAAGAAAATTCTGATCGCGCCTCCCTCCAGAAGATTTCAACGGAATATTATCCCTAGACCCGACCGACCAAAAATTCCCCAAAAACAAAATCGCAGTAAAAGTAACGTTTTTTTAACTAGAGAAAAAATCTCCCTAAAGACACATTTGTTTTGTGAGAACAATCACCAATTTATTTATTCACATGGCATAGCCTGCTTTATACACTCACTGGCAACATGAATTTGTACGAGACATTGCCTAGACGGATGGCCGCAATTATCAGGTTACCCGAGCAAGAACAGTAAAAAAGAACATTGACTTCAAAACACAGGCACTTTCAAGAAGTCTTAAGTAGTGTAAATAAAATAAAATAAATTATTGTAACACAGTTATCCAAACTGAACTTTGGTGTGAATTTCAATGTTGCAATACTTATGGCCAGTGAGTGTATAAAGAGTACAAATCATTTATAATTGATTGTATTACTCGTTTCATGTACACAGAGGCTAATGACCGTTAATGACCTAGTATAATGACGTCAGAGAGTCACTTTTCCCGCTATTTCTCACTGGCTATACATATTATGATATTAATGTGTATTGTATACGTAATGGATATGTGTATAAAGCGGAGGGTCAGTGGCACTGTATCCAAACCCTCAAATGCTTGTACCCTCAACCCTCACCCTAAAATGAAATAGTATCTAAGAGCAAATAAGGATTACCACTTTAGTGCCGTTAAAGTGCCCTAACAAATGCCCCCCCCCCCCAATATAAGAACTCAGCGGGGTGGGTAAGTCGGTATTATTTATATGCGATATTATTGCCATTACCTTCTATAAGCTTTTATATAAATGTACTTCTATAATTACTTCAGCCAAGGTTTGGATTTGCTTGGTAGCATAGTGGTATACACGCTCGAATCTGAGTATATGTATAAGGTATAGTAATACCTTCTATAAGCTTTTATATAAATGTACTTCTATAATTACTTCAGCCAAGGTTTGGATTTGCTTGGTAGCATAGTGGTATACACGCTCGAATCTGAGTATATGTATAAGGTATAGTAATACCTTCTATAAACTTTTATATAAATGTACTTCTATAATTACTTCAGCCAAGGTTTGGATTTGCTTGGTAGCATAGTGGTATACACGCTCGAATCTGAGTATATGTATTAAGGTATAGTAATACCTTCTATAAGCTTTTATATAAATGTACTTCTATAATTACTTCAGCCAAGGTTTGGATTTGCTTGGAAGCATAGTGGTATACACGCTCGTCTCCGAGTTCATTTCAAAGTCTCTCTGGAATTGTTTTATTGTGGGGGTATAAATATAATTTGTTGTATTTTCCATTTAATTATTTATTTATTGTTTACTTATCAAATTAATTCCGAAGCAAATCATGTCTGAATAATCCTAGTAATTCAAGACTGTGGATTATTAAGTCCAACATTCAATATTAGAATACGAATGTATAATGGGAAGTGTATAATGGCAATTCTTGTTTGCAAAACAAAAATAGAAGAAAAAACAGAAGCCGTGAACACTGTGTTCCCCTCACGGGCGTAACTCGCGGGGGATGGGGAATATATACCCCTCACTTTTGGCCCAGGGGTGGTCCATAGGATCACCCAAACCCTTAATTGTTCATGCGGTGATAAATAATAAGCTAATAATTTGGTTTGTTTAAATATTTATGGTCCGTTTGTTTCTTTGAACGTCTGGGTGTTGTCTTTGTGATAGCTGTGGCGTAACAACGGGAGGGGGGGGGGGGGGTTCAGGGTTGAGGATTATAATTGTTTGTATTAAAACAATGCAAACAAATTTCAATATCATAGCCCCCCCCCTTTTTTTTCGACACGGATTTACGCCACTGGTTCCCCTCCATTATCATGTGCTTTTTATTATTCAACTATCAAGTATTCGGTCATCGTTACATGGCGATTTTACACTCACATTAAGTTTTTTCCCACAAACATGTGTTTGTCCGTGTTTTTGGCCTGATATTCAATGACCAACTTGGTTTCACTGGGAAAATCTGTAAGACGTCTTAATTTTATGTTTTACCGCCGTACATGTTTTACCACAAGGGGGCGCTATCACCCAATTTGTTGGCACTTGTAATAGTCTGTTGTATTGCTTGCCCGATTCCCAACTACAGAAGCTTCAGGTCATACAGAAATCAGCGGCTCGGTTGATGTGAACACGTTCAAATATAATGTATCATAACTCCGGTATTACGTAGCCTTCATTGGCCGACTATTCGATCTCGCATAAAGTACAAAATATTATTGTTAACATTCTATTGTCGCCATGGACTAGCTCCTGCATACCTACCAGATTTGATTAGAGAATAGAGGACTACACAAAATCTTAGGTCAGCTGATAGAGTTCTTTTGATTATCCCTTTTGTTAAAACTAGGTCCTACGGTGAACATATTTTTGCGTATGCTGCTCCCAAACTGTGGAACAACATCCCCGATGTAATTAAAGGTTCAAACACTATCAATAAATTTCATTCTCATGTTAAAACATACTTGTTTAATAAGTAAATGTGGGTTCATTGTAGTCGGTTATTGTAAAATCTTGTAATATGATTTTGAAAGTCAGTTGGGATGTGTAATTTTATGCGCATAGAGACTTTTATTCGAAGGTATTATGCGCTATATAAGAACTGTCCATTATTATTATTATTATTATTATTATTATTATTATTATTATTATTATTATTATTATTATTATTATTATTATTATTATTATTATTATTATTATTATTATTATTATTATTATTATTATTATTATTATTATTATTATTATTATTATTATTATTATTACGTATAGAGATAAATATATGCCTATATGAAACAATTGTTTTACTCTGTATTTACTTACGCAATAAAATATTACGTTTTTCGCAAGGGGATCCTATAACTAAAATTTAATGTACTTTTTGTTCAAACAATTATTTGGAGTAAGCTTTAGAAAACATGTATTAATTCATGCAGAAAAACAAAACAGATGACAGACACACCTCCCATTTACAGATTCAAATATAATCTATCCGATATAACGGAGCCTAAGAGGCGGTTTTGAGTAAGGGAGGAGACACGGCAAAAATTAATGGGGCACAACAAAAACCTAAGGTATATAGGACTATAATATTCACACAGGGGTCGGTACGGGGTTGAAACAGGGGTTGGTACGGACTTCCCCCACTCCCCCACCCGATCCGTCATTGCCTAGAATTACAATAATCTAAACAATGTGCTCTTTCCAGCCACGGTAGCCTTATAAGCAAAATACAGATGGGGAGAAACTACTTTAATTATATCATGATAATGGCTCTATTTTAATACCGGACCCTCTCAAATAGACCAAGGACCCAGTGTTAAAAGAAAAACCATAACTGTCTATTTCATTATAACAATGATAAAATGCCAGGGTTCGAATTTGCTAGTGGTCCGCTGGCCAAATGCCAATTAATGGCGGATGACTAGTCAAAACCCCGCTCGTGACGGGCTTGTCAAAATTACAAAGACTGCAATGAATCCTAGTTTTTTAAAATTATATTTACACATTTTATTCCATCCACTGGGTCATAATTTGGGTAGAATGTCGTATCCGACCGCCACTTATTCTCATTAAATACAACCAATAATGTAATCTTACCTACCTAGTAAGATGGAGAACATATGGATGATGATGGACATATACTTCAAATTATTCCAGGATATTTATTTCATGAAAATCAGGCATTTTTGGTATACGATGACTTCCTCAGTCATGTCAGTCTGATCTTGTCAACAAAGTGACCAACACGGTCATTGTACATGCGCAGTGGCAACTATAATAGGATCCTTCTATTTTCTGAAGGGGAGGATTTTTTTAGAAGGGAAATCAAGTCCGAAAACCATCATAAAAGTGGATTTTAAAGACAGTTTTCGCTTTCTGTACCCCCAAAAACCGATGGAATCATTTTTAACTGGTTAGTGGTTGTAAACAAATTCCAAAAAACCCTAAAAAAGTGGTGGTCGGATACGACATTCTTTCAAGATTACCTTAGTAACTGCAAAATACTGAGGGAAAACTCATATGTATGAATTTTGGAGCAGCTTTTGGCACAAAATTAAAAATATGTGGGGTGGTCTGTAAACGTAACAACAAAGTTTCAGCCTCTTGAGGGCGGTATTGCATCTGAGCGGTGAAAAAAATGATCCATTTTATATTTCGGGTTTCGTCGTGCGAGCCGCATTGTTTTACTCTGTATGGTAAATCATGCGCTTGCAGTCTGTATGAATAACAAGGAGTAATTGAACATAATTGCAAACAAATGCTGAGGTTGCTCTGCGATATAAGCGATTTTGGGGATCTAAATCGTTCAGAGTAAAGACAAATAATTTACAATGTAAAATTGGAAATAATTATTTTAAATAATATCCTGTCCCGAAAAGGCGGGTTGCCCGCAACTCCCCCACCCCACCCTCGCGACACACATGGCCTACCCCTCATATGACTATAACGCATTTAGTGCCTTTATCTTGCTATTTTGTTTACATTTGCAGTGTTTTTCGAATGGCGTAGATAGGATTTTTTTCAAGGGGGCGGGGGAATTAAAGGTCCTGTGAAATAGTTGTTTGTTCATTGTATACAATAAAGTATGCCTACTGGAACATATATTTGTCATTTGAAATGTTTTCCCCTCACGTTTATACCATACAAATATTAATTTTTAAATTTAGGGGGTGCGCTTCGACACGCCCACACCCCTCATTAACCTAAAATTCGTGACGTACACTGAGGCGATTCCCGACCCGCGATCCACAGCACTTGCCCAAGTATGCATCATATACAGCGCACAACTGCATGCTAGAGAAAAAGTTTCCTCAAGTTTTCTGTCAGATTTAAAGCTTATTATTTTCGATAATGCCATCGAGGTGTGTCGCTGCAGGTTGCAGCAACACCACCAAAGAAGGTGTTAGCCTACACCGATTTCCGTATGATCCAAAATACAGACGTATTTGGACGACTAAAGTGAAGCTGACCAAAGCGAAGTGGTTGGGACCGACGGAACACTCATTTAGTGCACAGTTCGAGCAGATATGCTTTGAACGGGGCCTTCATAGCCAGTTCGGTATGGCTTATAAGGCCATGCTGCTACCAGATGCAATTCCAACGATATTCCCGCTATGTAAGAAGGCTCCAACGAAGAAGAGAGGTGTTTTTAAAGCGAGAAAGACGCTTTATAATACTCCCATGCATAACCCAGTCCACTTCCGTGCAAAACGACATGTTCACACCATGCTCACCGTTTCAGTGTTCACGGCATGAAAACATGCCGTGATTTTCCGCATTAATAAAAACATTGTCTGATTTTATATCCTGGCAAGACAAACATAAAAACATTAAACCTTTCTCATTATGCCTGCGCTTGTTTTGAGTTTTTTTTTAAATGATCAGAACTTTGACTCAACTGTTTCTGTTATTTCATAAAATAACACCGTAATGTTAGCATTGCATTTGGTGTGTTTTCTTACCGCATGATGGGGGCTTGCGCTGCGTTTCACGGTACATAGAAATTCTCTGCCTTTGTGTACGTCACGAACGTTTCGTTAAAACTTCGAAAATTCGGGGGTAAATTTTTGATTATTAGATAAACAATTAATAATCCACTATAAAAAAAATACAAAATAAAACATTTAAAAATGTTTTTAATTCAGCACAAAGAAATAAAGTTTGGTCACAGGACCTTTAAATTTCCGAAAAGTTAGAACCAAAATAAAATGTAAACACTTATTGTCACGTTAATGCTGCAGTGCTGCCTGTTAATTTTCAAATTATCAATGGGAATGTATTTTTTTCTGTTAAACGGAAGGAATAACATTGGCGTTTGAAAACGTATGCAACTTTTTCTGTACAGCCTATATATCTTGTCGCCTTATTCACGATAACTAATACGAAAGTGAAATTCTCACAACCACACTGTGTAGCTTAAAATTACATGCTGCATGTACCAGCAAGAAGGCCCAATAATATGATAATTACAAAGAGAAGTTCATTCCTAACATAAGGAATAAATAAAATAGATGTAGTTATATTTCAATTAATTTACTTAAAAATCAATGACATTTGAAAGCGAGGTTGCCCCTGCAAACAGACACAATTAGGCAGGTTACTATCATGAGCATGTACATAACGTCACCATTTTCAGGAAGAGCCACATATCTCAAATGGCGTGATTGAGATTTACATTGTATACTGTGCTTAGCTTAAAAAGTTTAAAGCCCTTACATGATTCTGCAAAAGTTTAACCTCTCCATTGACTAACTAATTTCTTTTAAAATATTGGCTAATTGCCATAGTAATTAGTCAAAGATATGTGTCTCTTCGTGAAACCTAAAAAGTGAGATGACCTACTTATACGCCCATCTGAATACGTGTGGTTTTTTTTACATAGGAAATGTATGCGCATGTCACGTGATCACGCGCACACTGACATAATATGTGGCTCTTCGTGAAAACGCAAAAATGATTTGACCTACATGTACGCCCTTCTGTTGCAATGTATTACGTGCATCTTTGGGGATGTGTGGCTCTTCGTGAAAACGCAAAATGCAATTATTGAGATATACGCCCCAAGCTGTATTAATCAATAATTTGTCATTTTAACATTTAATTTATTTAGTGGTTCTTCGTGAAAACGGTGACGATAATACCTCTTGTATTCAGAGAATACCCCCTTCGGCTGCAGCCCTGATCGCTTGTCGTTTATCGCTTGTTGATAAAATGCTGACACAACTCAATATTTAATACAATTTAGGATGATCAACACGGCATTGAGTCATTCAAGTGAAGATAAATCTTTTCAAAAGATTCTGTTCATTATTTGACAACCCGATATGTAATAGCGAATATCGCTTTATTGACACACTTCGCGTCGTTATAGTACTTAGTAGTTCTTACGCCTACAACCAGCGCCGCTTGATCGAAAACAATGATTAATTTCCGTTTACGACGGGAGCTGCTTCTTTTGTTGCTAGCGCCCTCTTTTGTCTGGTAGTGGCCTTCTAACTTTCCAGCTCAATGTTATGCCTGACGCTGTGAAGATGCATGTTTGTGTCTGTACGAACTCAATTATTAAACGAGGGCATACAATTTCAGAGTGTTTTTAATGTTTGTTTCTCACTTCTTTATGGATTGGATTACAAAAGGGTGGAGAGCAACCTTTTCATGGAGTCTGAAATTCTTTGATATTTTTGTTATACTAGGTTGCTCACAGCAGGGCACAGCAATGGAGCCTCAAACCATCCATTGTTTGTTGCAGTCATGTGGTACCACGAGGGTTGCAAGAATGTTCGTTCCAATCTGATCGTATGCAGTTTAGGCTGACCTAGATTAGTAACGAACACGTAACGAAACCCTAACTTGTCTATTGATATGCTACAAATCCAGCTCAATACGAGCTTCAGGGGCTCCGAGCGGGCCAGCTTGAGGAGATGTGTTGGTTCTAGGCGCTCTCTTATGCAATATGAAAGTTTTCAAGTTTGTGAAGTATTCTGGCTAATGATGCTAAGTAGTGTATTCTGAGTGCTTTATGACGACGTATTTTACTTTTGATGGGGTTGTAAAAAAAAACTGTAGTATACTCCTCAGGATGGGCATACTTAATTATTTTGGTCATGATCTTGTATGGGCCATCATAATAGTGGCGGACAATTATTGATATATGGCGTAGGGGCCTGTCTTACTGTATGGGCCATCAAAATAGTGGCGGACAATTATTGATATACAGCGTAGGGGCCTGTCTTACTGTATGGGCCATCAAAATAGTGGCGGACAATTATTGATATACGGCGTAGGGGCCTGTCTTACTGTATTGGCCATCAAAATAGTGGCGGACAATTATTGATATTCGGCGTAGGGGCCTGTCTTACTGTATTGGCCATCAAAATAGTGGCGGACAATTATTGATATACGGCGTAGGGGCCTGTCTTACTCTATGGGCCATCAAAATAGTGGCGGACAATTATTGATATACGGCGTAGGGGCCTGTCTTACTGTATGGGCCATCAAAATAGTGGCGGACAATTATTGATATACGGCGTAGGGGCCTGTCTTACTGTATTGGCCATCAAAACAGTGGCGGACAATTATTGATATACGGCGTAGGGGCCTGTCTTACTGTATGGGCCATCAAAATAGTGGCGGACAATTATTGATATCCGGCGTAGGGGCCTGTCTTACTGTATGGGCCATCAAAATAGTGGCGGACAATTATTGATATTCGGCGTAGGGGCCTGTCTTACTGTATTGGCCATCAAAATAGTGGCGGACAATTATTGATATACGTCGTAGGGGCCTGTCTTACTGTATTGGCCATCAATTAGTGGAGGACAATTATTGATATACGGCGTAGGGGCCTGTCTTACTGTATGGGCCATCAAAATAGTGGCGGACAATTATTGATATACGGCGTAGGGGCCTGTCTTACTGTATTGGCCATCAAAATAGTGGCGGACAATTATTGATCTACGGCGTAGGGGCCTGCCTTACTGTATTGGCCATCAAAATAGTAGAGGACAATTATTGATATACGGCGTAGGGGCCTGTCTTACTGTATTGGCCATCAAAATAGTGGCGGGCAATTATTGATATACGGCGTAGGGGCCTGTCTTACTGTATGGGCCATCAAAATAGTGGAGGACAATTATTGATCGTATATCAATAATGTAGGGGCCTGCCGTACTGTATTCAGAATCACAAAAATATTTTGACTTTGGACGCTCTGTGGTGCATACTGATCGCTTTATTAATAATTATGGTGTTGCAAGAAAAACGGTATCGCCTAGTCATCAGTAGCCAGGATAGGCTAACATTTATTTTTAAGGGGACATTTGATACGCTGTTCCCCACTCCAAAAAGTCGGATGATACGCGGTGATACCAAAAGCAGACAGTAGGCCTATTCCAACGGACAGTCTTTTAATTTATTTTATTTCTATCAAAAATAAGAGTATCTCAGGCAGAATAAGTATGATTTTGGTGATTTTTTTAAAAACATGTTTTGTTGTTTTGACATTGTGGCATAATGTATGATTGCCGTTGGCGTAAATCTGTGTCGAAAAGTGGGGATATTTAAATTTATTTGCATAATTTACAACAAAGTATTAGATCTCGAACGTTGATCAACGGAGGAGAGGATGAAAAAAATCGACAGGCCCATGGGGGTTGAACTCCCCGAACCCCCCCCCCCCTGCCCCCACCACCACCATCATGGTTACGCACACAACCACTCAGAATCCCACGGCTATCATAAAGATGACACCCAAACAGACAAATAAACAAACAGACAAATAATCAAACAGACAATATTTAAACAAACCAAATTCCCCTTTTTGCACGAATTATTTGATTATTATTTTTTTTACCGCTGGAAAAAAAGTGGGGGTATATATCCCCATCCCACCCCCAGGATTTACGTCCGTGACAATTGACACCTAAGCATAAAATCTGTAGGTAAGGTCATCTTAGACAACTGTGAGAATCTTCGAGCAACTACCGCTTCGTATAACGGCTATGCCTGTGGGATCTTCGAGCAACTACCGCTTCGTATAACGGCTATGCCTGTGGGATCTTCGAGCAACTACCGCTTCGTATAACGGCTATGCCTGTGGGATCTTCGAGCAACTACCGCTTCGTATAACGGCTATGCCTGTGGGATCTTCGACAACTACCGCTTCGTATAACGGCTATGCCTGTGGGATCTTCGAGCAACTACCGCTTCGTATAACGGCTATGCCTGTGAATATAATGAATAATATACAGCATTCTGCTTAATCCTTGCCATTTTCCCAACATGAGTTGACACATTTAAAGCCTTGAGCGCAAACAGGTTCTGTTGAAAAGGGTGTTTTTCCAAAAAGAAAATACAACAAAAGTCACAATGAGGGTGAAATGGTTGATCTAGCAATGCCCGAAACCCACTGAGAATTATTATTCAATGTATTTGCGAGTATAATCTCACGTCTAAAATCCCCCGTAAAGCGTGTTCAACCTAAAGTTCAAAGACCGTCATGGTTTGTTGATTTGTATTGAATTTGTGTTATGCCCCCAGGCACCAAGTACCTATGCTAGTGAGACTGAATATCCTATCTATCTGTCTATCCATTCAGTTTAGTAACTTCATGGTCAGACGATATTTTTATATAAAGGGTATTTTGCTTTAATATTATACAGTATACTATGTATACTATGAACCGGTACTGTACATGTATGTATGCGTACCCCAAACACTTATGTCAAATACACATCATCAAGGACAAGGACAGGGAGGGAGGGGCAGCGAGGGAGGGGCAGCGAGGGAGGGCCAGGGATGGAGGGGCGGACCTGTGAGCATGAAAAGCTCATTCATGGCAAGGAGTCTAAGACCTAATAAGGGCCTTCTTGGAATATTTTTATTTTATTTTATACACTCCGTAATGGAATATCAACATTTTCAGGGTCAAGTTGTAAATATTGTATGTAGCTCATGATGCAGTTGGGAGCCATGGACCCCTTTTGGATACATTTGATTAAGGATGATCAGACGCGATCATTCTCCTGAGGACGATCAGAGCATACTGATCGAAACGTTGTAAACCCTAGTTCTTTTCAGAACTAATTACTACTCATTACAGAATTTCACATGGTGTCACCGCAATTAGTCTTACTAACATTTGATTAAGATGATTTGATGGTGTACATACATTAAAAAGTCATAACAAGTATTTGGAGTATGCATACAGCATGTACACTGTACATATACAGTGTATACCACATATTTAGCAAAATACCCATTATTTGACATTATCGTCTGACCATGAAGGAGAAAAGATACCGAATTAAATTTTCTTACACATATAGATTGGACAAAATATTTTATGATGTGAAAGTTTCAGTTACATGGGTAGTGGCCCACCTGGTCATCCATCCATTAGAAGGGGGTATTTTTTGAGAAAAAAAATTCTGCGAACCTCCACTGAACATTATGATTGCTCCATCCTTGTTTGGGGGCAGACATATGTACTTAGTTTGTGCGCATATAAAATATAAAAGTAATCTAACCACTCGTGTGGTCACCAGAGGGGCCCAAAATGGCAAAAAGTAACCTTTGTGAGTTTTAAAGGACACCTAACTTGAAAAGGAGATGTTTTAATTAATTATACTACTTTTGAAAGCAGATTTTAGCGGATGGTGTCTTTCACCCTGTGCAACAATTTTCAGCAAAATATCTTGACACAATTGTGAGATATAGGCCTCTGAAAATGCACACAAAAAATCACAGGGAGAAAAGGGGTATATTTTTCAGGGGTACATATCTCTGAAACGACTTGGAGTTGGGAGGAAAAATTTGTTTTGTGTTTTGTTTGTTCGTAAAGTCATTTGTTTGACAATGAGTCTCTTTGCCTCGTATTATCCAAGGACGGATCCAAATGGGGGGAGGAGCATAAGGCAAAAAAGGGTATCATGGTCAATATACATTCTTGGATCTACAGTTGGTTTTATCTGTCTGCTTGTCAGCTCGGGAATTACTGTCGGCAACCAACTCGCAAAATCTCATAATATTCTGCATGATGTATCCAATGGAAAAGTAATTTTTACAAGAGTTTGCTCATTTTCCAGAAGCTTCTCTGTAAATATCAAGGAGATAATACACGTGTACGATTATCAGTACCTAAACCTGCCTTTGTCTTCTCAATAAGATACAAGGCCTACATCATCCACGCGCATAAACACAATAACTTCCGTTTCATCTCATCCTCCACGCCTTGGCTATATTTGTGTTTCTATCCCTGTGATCGTGCCTGCCCACGCAATTTTAATGATTTGTATAGTATTACAAATATAGGTAAGCTTTCTTTTGTGTTTGATCGTGTCAGTCGGCGCCGCGAACCAAAATAACGAAAATCCCGTTTAAAGATCGAAAGTTGATTTCACTGACTTGTCCTTATTTATGTATCATATCTGACAGTTTGTCTGTATGTCTGTTTGTGCATGTGCTTTAAACATTGCTTGTTGATTGGTTGATCTCGATGGTATGGACTTTGATTGGTTGTTTGTTTGTTTGCTTGTTCGGTCCATTTGTTTTTCTATAGGTGTGTTTTAGGACTGTCCCACATTGAGCCAGGAAGGGACCAAAGTGCGCCAAAACTAAATTGTCCATTATTTTGATTGCATATTAGACCCAGATATGTTTTCGGACCCGCAGATGTCAATTTATAGTAAGAGTTTTCCAATGCGCCATTGACAAAAGGTTTTCAGGTGCTGGAGTTAATTTAAATACAAAATCAATTAATTTTGATTTTGAGACAAGAGATCCAGATCTTCTTTTAACTTATGTATTTTATTTCTTTTCTTTTTATTATTTTGTCAACTTAATTAAATTTAATTTTGCAAATGGAATAACGTGTATAGTTTTAAACGAAAACATCAACAACTTCCAACAATGATTGTTTAATAACCAATGTGGCAGAAAAAGCGTCTAGAACAACAAAATTGTTAGTAACTTTTTCCAAAATTGTTGGGTTTTATTTTTAAATATTGGTTTTGGTTAGCTGGTTAGCAAATTTCTAAATGGTTAGTGCAGGTTTTTTTCATTATAATTTATGCAATAACCAAATGATATGTTTCATTATATTTTTAGTCTTTGATATATATCTAAAAACAGCAAAAATAAATAAATAAATTGTGGTGTTTGTAAAAGTAAGTTTTTCTTCATTCATAAAGTGACTAGTGATTTTTCTAAAAATATTTTTCATGACATCATCACAGATCACAACGGCCCCATCTCAGAAATTGAACCAAACTATTAATGTTATTTTGTCATGATCATGAAGAAGAATAGTTGTGTCATTATGGACAGTTATCGATAGTTTAGTGTTGATGTTTCCAGATAATTAATGCTAGCTCAAGTGTATAATCCTTCTTGACGTATTTTTACACCAGTCAAAGTTTATTATTGTTATACTTTTAGACTTTCTATTCACAGACCGAGTGGTACTGATGATGGATGTGTAGGCAATGTGCCCAGGAAGTGTTGGAGGATCACGTGCCTCTTTCTGCGCATCGTGATTGGATAAATTTCCATCGTAACAAATTTATATTGTTCTTATTGCCTATTCGATTGCTTATGGATTATGTTCACCGTGTTACATTTAACTGTTATACCTTGTCTGTACGAACGTAGGCACTCTGTAAACTACGAAAATGGACTGTACATGTATAATAATCTGTAATTTGTACAGTCAAAACATAGTTGCGGAGTTCAATGAACCTTAAAGCTTAACAGATACTTAGACCTTAACATATAGATGCAGGTAAAGTTGTGACGTCATGGTGAGGTCATCTAATAAATTATTACGTAATTAATTATAATAAAACAATATATTTTATATCTTGTGAACCACAATGGATAATTTCTTGATTCCTTCATAATCATACATAACATGGTTGACTCGACATTTGATACAAAGACATGACCTTATAATTATTGACTCTTACTTCCGGTCCAAACTGGAATTTTAAGTTTAAAAACAGTGGCAGGTTTTAAAAAGTCACCTTTAGCTATCTTGAGAAAACATCAGACAGAATTTTACCAAATTTGGCACAATTGACACCCATATTATGAGGAAAAATTTTGTGTGAATGAATGACGTCACAAGATTGAACCGGAACTTACAGTTAAAATAAATTAAAATTATATGGGATGACTGAACCGGAAGTTAATGTATTCAGTATACCACATTATATGTTATTTTAATTATATTTTATGAAAACTCATATCTCCTGAAGTAACTCTTGTCTTTTAACAACTTTAAGTGATGACGTCTTCACATATGATGCACACTCGAACACCCTGAGATTGTTTTCTACAAACTCAATACCTCTAGTATTTAATCTATTTTCTTTTTGGATAACTGTTTTAATCCGTTCTCCCCACAGCCTCTTGTATTAACCCGTTCTCTTTTCAGGTATTTGTTTTAACCTGTTCTCTCCACAGCTTTTTGTTTTAAACCATTTTCTTTTCAGGTATTTGTCTTAACCCGTTCTCTCCACAGCTTTTTGTATTAGCCCGTCTTCTTCACAGCTTTTTGTATTAACCTTTTCTCTTTTCAGGTATCTGTTCTAACCCGTTCTCTCTGCAGCTATTTGTATTAACCCGTTCTCTCCACAGCTTTTTGTATTAACCCGTTCTCCTCTCTTCAGGTATTCGTCTTAACCCACTCTCTTCACAGCTTCTTGTATTTAATCTATTCTCTTTTCAGGTATTTGCTTTAACCCGTTCTCTCTTCAGCTTGTATATTAACCCTTTCCCTCTACAGCCTTTTATTTGAACCCAATTCCCCTTTGTAGCCCTTTCCATGCACGTAATAATGCCCATTACCATTCTCTAAGTCATCGCTTAATACTAAATGCCTTTTATTTGAACCCAATTCCCCTTTGTAGCCCTTTCCATGCACGTAATAATGCCCATTACCATTCTCTAAGTCATCGCTTAATACTAAATGCCTTTTATTTGAACCCAATTCCCCTTTGTAGCCCTTTCCATGCACGTAATAATGCCCATTACCATTCTCTAAGTCATCGCTTAATACTAAATGCCTTTTATTTGAACCCAATTCCCCTTTGTAGCCCTTTCCATGCACGTAATAATGCCCATTACCATTCTCTAAGTCATCGCTTAATACTAAATGCCTTTTATTTGAACCCAATTCCCCTTTGTAGCCCTTTCCATGCACGTAATAATGCCCATTACCATTCTCTAAGTCATCGCTTAATACTAAATGCCTTTTCCAAATGCTGCGCAAACTTGAGGAAAAGAGAGTACGTTACCTATCTCACCTTGATAACTACCGTTTCTATCGTTCATCCCGTCTCAAAATCAAATGCAGCCCCTCCTTTGGGGACCTAGAACCCGCATTCAGTAAGAAATGGAATGACACACTAACCAAGACTTCCTTCCATTTACTTGAACTTCTCGAAGTCCAGTGCCTAAAATGCATTGACAAGCAGTCACTTGATACTGAAAGTACAGAATCTCAATTGAATGTGGCTTGCCCTAATGATCATGAATGGGACCATTTCCAAGCCATTCTATCGTCCATCATTAACCACCTTCAGTCCTCCCTACAGCACCAACAAAACAAGAAACGCCGTAATGCCCAAGCTGACCATAAGAATACATCCACAGGCGTTTCCATACGGTCACCACTGAACCCTGTAGTGGAAATACCCCTAATCCACCAAAACATACTGTAGTTAATTTGTCTGATATTGTACTCGGTGATCCCCAGGTTAAACTACTCTCACGAGACATGGCTCAATTCAACCGCAGACTACGACTCCGTGAATTCGTTCACGTTCAACCCTCCACAGACGACGGGCCCCCAGATGACAGTCCCTCTGGGTCCCTCGGCCGCAACTGCTTCAAAGAAAAACGTGTATGGGTACCATGTAAGAATCGGGATGTAGCCCTTGATAATTACATCAACTCAGTCAATTCTGCGGTTCACAGGGAACCTCCTACCAGATGTGCCAGCAACATTTCCCGAGCCAAACGGGACGCCATCCGTGAACTCCACCAAGCCACCAACCTAGTCATCAAGCGGACTGACAAAGGGTCTGCCGTTGTGGTCATGAACAGAGATGACTACATAGCCGAGGCCCTTAATAATAATAATAATCATTACAACAATTATATTGCGCTCTTTACATAGAAATGATCAAAAGCGCATAACAATGACTTGAGAAAATGAGTTAAAAACAGACATGAAACACACAAGAATTGAGAAAAAGTTTGAGATAAAGTCAGGTCACCGGGCCAGAGCCCAAACCGCAGTATGGAGATACGTCTGTCCCGCTGACAGGGGATTAATAATTACTTAAGCCTACCCCTGCCGACATCGATAATGTCTCGACCTTTTCAGGAGACAGACGCCTCTAACCCTACCTAGGTAATTTATACATGTGATCTAACTACCTGACACGGCGACCCTAGAAGTAGAAATATAAAGAGAAGGCAATAAAACCAACATTACATTTTAATCTTACAATCACACATTAACTCACACCAAAATTACACCCACATGTTAATTTACAAATGCTACATTAAAAAGAAAGGTTTTTATCTTACATTTAAAAGTGGCAAGTCTGTGTTCACTACGTATGTGCCATGGCAATGCATTCCATAGCTTAGGGGCTGCCACGGAAAACGCCCTATCACCAAGTGTAGACAAAATTTTACCGCTAGGATATTCCAAAAGGGGTCCATTGTTCCCTGACCTTAAATGATATCTGGATTCTTTCCGAACGGTAAGAATATTCTGTAAGTACCTTGGAGAAAGGCCATGAAGAGTTTTGAATATTAATAGAATGATTTTAAAATTAATCCTATGCAAAACAGGCAGCCAGTGTAATTGACGTAGTATTACTGTTATGTGTTCAAACCTGCGTGTATTTGTAACAAGTCTAGCCGCAGCATTCTGGACCTTTTGTAATAGACGACTGGTCACAAATGCATGACTTAGTGTTAAAAGAGAGTCTTGCGACAGAAATTTACTGATCCGTTTAATATTATGAAGATGGAAAAAAGCCGCATCTACTTATTGTTTGGCTTACTAATCCCTCCTTTGTTCACTTCTGATACTCCTATTGGCTTTTCTAGACGGATGCTTATCTTTAATTGGCTACTATTTTCCCGCTTTTTTTGGATCCCGCCCATGATCCTTTGCATTCCCTTTCCCTATAAAAATGGATGTGTTTTTATGTTTGTACTTTGTCAAAGCCTCTGATGAAGGCCACCCTCCCGATTTAATTTATATATATGGCATCAGCCATCTTTGCTCTCTACCCGTTGATATAATATTCAGGTCAGTTTCTCCCTATAAAATGTACTTTGTGTACAACCACGTAAAAGGCTTGTGTCCTAAGTTGTGTGATCCCCGCTACTACGAGTAGTGTAGGCCGTAGTCTAGGTCATAATAAACTTTTGAAAATGTGCCTACGGTCTGTCGTGAAATAAGAGCATATTTACAGGCATCGGTTGGGGGAACTACCCCCCAAACTCCACCCCCCCCCCCCTGGTTCGCCCATCTCCCATCCCCAGTATTTACACTACTGCCCCTGAGCATCATTTTGAAGGTTTGGAACTATCAGTTTTGTGTTTTCATTTATGTCATTGAAATTTTGTATTTGCTGCTCCGGGACAATTTCTTTGACTATAATTATAAGTTTCACATATTTTGTTTCAGTTGATGCAATCATAATAACAGTAATCGATGCGAATACCATGTTTTTTTTTTTTTTTACTGTTCATGTCCAATCGAATTCACATTTTGAGTATTCAAACATGGATATGATTAGGCTTGGGCGGTTACACAATTTCTGGAACCGGTTCGGTTAAAAAAAGACTCAGTTCCGAGTTGGAACCGGTTCCAAGAGATTCAAAGAAAAACATAATGATTACAGAAAATAATAAAACATACGGTCTTTGTTGTGTCCCAAATACGAAACGAAGGAGTTTCAATTTTCAATCGCAAATGCAGTGATGATAATGTTGTTTAATTTAAAATATGTTTCAGAAACTGGAATGAAATATGTCTCGTACTGAATGGTCAAATACTCAGTGCCAAGCTTCCTGCTGATTGGTTTACAATGATGGTACTCATGCATATGCATATATTATGCAAGGAAACCTTTAGTCCTCATTGGTTAAGATGTCTGTCATACGTGTGACGTCAGGTCTATCAACTAAGCCCTGGCTCTGGATTTATACAATCAGTAATAAGCAAATAATGTATTGTGTGAGTTTGATTATGATCACGTGCAGTTGACTCTTCAAGATAATTGGTCAAATTTAAATTATCAGCAAATCATTATTTTAAATAACCTCACTTGGTGTGAAGGTTGTGAACAAAATTCATTTCCTAAATTCGCAATTGTTATTGAAAAACTTTCCACAACCTTTTCTTTGTTCACAACCTTAAATAATAAATCAAATTTGGAAAAATTGTCACAACACTTCTTCTCAGGTTGATCAATCTTAATTAAACCTTCAGATGAAACATGCATTACAAGACAAATTACCCACAGAAGTCCAACCTGCTGCGCCAGATTTGGATGTTATTTAATTGCGGATATAATTTCATTTCATTTCATTTCATTTTAGTTTATCAATTTATATTTTTATTAAAATTTTGTTTGGTTTGAATATCAAAATAAATACAATATTAAAATGTAATCGGTCATGGTTTAGTGTCCGTGATTGAAGATAATATAAAAATCAGCTTGGAAAAAACAAGTTCAACCAAAATCACGTTTGACCAGAGCTGTACATGTATCGCCAAAGTTAACTGTAATTGGCCACATTTGAATCTGCTTTATATCTTTACATCAGCTGACTGTCTGAATGATCATGATGACGTCATGCCATAAATTAAACTCTACCAGCAGTCTTTGGAAATCCCTCTTTGGATGCTCTGATTGGTCAGTGGTTGATCTTACACAAGAACGTTGTACGCACACACTTTAAGTCCAATTATTATCATCATCGGCACCTCAGACTCGAGAGACCATGCTTGATGCGCCTCTGGAGTGATGTCTGTTTGTAGGGTCTTGGCATCGTCTGTTGTGGCTATGCAGTATGGTGTTCTAAAAAGGACACATGCACATTGCAAGAAGAGTGTTGTCGCGTCGCACTAGAAGTGTGTCGCGTCGCACTAGAAGTGTAGTCGCGTCGCACTAGAAGTGTAGTCGCGTCGCACTAGAAGTGTGTCGCGTCGCACTAAAAGTGTGTCGCGTCGCACTAGAAGTGTTCACCATTGCAGTTTTTTCTCGTATGAAGAGCCGTATGTGACTAAATTTCGACTAATTAAATATATACGATTTTGTGTCTTTTTCATTATCACCAGCGCCTCGGATTAGGTTTCTAGATAGATGGCGCTTTATAAGTTTCATTATTATTAGTCGCACGACCAGTCGTGACTAGTCGTGCGACTGATCCTTGACAATCGTAGGTAGTCTTGGGTGATCGTACGACAAGTCCCTCAAGGTCTTGCGACCAGTCGTGCTATCAGTTGGCTACAAGTCGCAGACCAGTCGGGGACAGGTCTTATTGTGTGACTGCTAGGCCGACATCGCAGAAAAAACCTATGACCGGGCCAAGACCGCCCTAGGTCGCACGACTGACATGGTCGTAGACAATCGCAGCTCCAATGTGACTGGGGCATTACCGCACTCACAGGGGATCCAGTAGACTCCCGCTCTGTTGTTTGGGTCCGGTTTGTCCTTGTGGGTATGTAGAAGTCCTTGGAGTTTGCTGGGGAACACATCGATGAGTGGAACACATCGATGCCTGCTTGTCGGAGGATGCGTTGTAGTTTGTGAGACGTCGAACCTAGATAGGGGAGACAAGCAGAGAGGGTTAGATCACTTACCTTGCTTTTGGAGTTTGGAACCGGCTTCACTGTGCTGATCTTGTTGGGATTGTAACCGTTGCGTTTGAGGGTAGTTCGGATGTGCTGTAGTTCCTTGGGAAGGCTGTCCTTGTCACAAATGTTGTAGGCGCGTTGTACGAGCGTACGGTTGACGATGACTTGATGCTTGGATGATGGAAGGAGCGCTGGTTCAGGTACCGATCTGTGTGCGTGGGCTTTCTGTAGACGTTGTGGTGTAGGGAGCCGTCTGGGTTTCTGGAAATGCCAACATCAAGGAACGCGATCTTGTCATCTTCTTCCGTTTCCATGGTGAACTTGATGCTCGGGTGTTGCTGGTTTAGATGTTGTAGAAAATCCTGGAGTGTGTCTCTGCCGTGTGCCAAACCACAAAGGTGTCATCCACGTATCGGAGCCACAGCTTGGGTTGGAGGTCGGCGGTGTTGAGGGAAGAGTTTTCAAACTCTTCCATGAAAATATCAGCAAGGACCGGGGATAAAGGAGATCCCATGGAGGTCCCAGCTGTCTGCTCGTAGAACTTGCCCTGAAACTGAAAACAACTTGAAGAGACACATGTTAGTAGCAAATCATGAATTTGGTCCGGGGTGAGTGATGTGCGATCATCAAGAGAAAGATCTTGTACGAGTCTGTCCTTCACCAGGAGGCATGTCTCTGTAGTTGGGACATTGGTGAATAGGGAGACAACATCAAAACTAACCAAGATGTCGCTGGGTTGAAGTGTGAGGCCCTGGGTGATCTCAACGAACTGACTGGAGTTGGACACATGGTGTTGAGTGAGACCCACCAAGGGTCGGAGGATCTTAGCTAAATGACGGGCTGTGTTGTACGTAGGTGAACCTCTGGAGGCGACAATAGGGCGGAGAGGAACATCAGGTTTGTGAATCTTCGGCTGGCCAAAGAACCTAGGGCAGGATGAGCTGGATGGTCTGAGATGTCGGTAGAGTTGGATGGAGAGGCCACCGGCACGGTGGAGGGAAAGGAGTTTGGTAGCGACTCTTTTCTCTATGGATGGGATGGGGTTCTTCTTGAGGGGGCGGTATGAATCGGATAATAAAATGTGACTTACCTTGTCGGTGTATTGTGCTCTGTCCATGATGACTGTAGCGTTGCCTTTGTCTGCGGTGAGGATGTGGATGGAGCTGTCTCGTCGGATGTCCCGTAAAGCAGAAAGTTCTCCCTTGGAGAGGTTGGGCTTGGCTGGCTTGGCTTTACGCAGAACATCGCTCATCTGTAGTCTATATCCTAAGTCAACCACCCTCCTTCCCCTTTGCTTGTTAACAACTGATTCAGTTCAGTGAGCACACACTCCTCTCCCCCAACCCCTAGGATCCTAGTCTCATAGTATCACAGTTTCCCGCCTGCGCGCCTCAACGAACTAATCCTCCAGCATCCATTCATGGGATGATCCTCCAGCAGTCTACTTAAGCAGCAGCATTTTCCAGAGTCCGGCATTCTCCTGAGGACGATCAGAGCATACTGATCGAAACGTCGAGTTGTTGCCCCAGTTCTTTTCAGAACTAATTACTACTCAATTGAGATTCCACATGGTGTCACCGCAATTAGTCTTACTTATCATCCTGATCATGCAAAGCTACAAGTTTTAACTAAAATAAATGTAAATCCATATATTTACTAGAAAAAACTATTATACAAAAGCGGCAACCAGACTGGTCGGCAGCTAGCATGCATACGGTACTAAACATGAATTTTGGGATTTATATTCCTTTAAGCCCGGTTCATACTTGACGCGAAAGCGAATGCAAAGCGAATTTTACGTCATCAAATTCGCGGCGAATGATTCGCGCAAGTTGAAATGTGTTCAACTTTTGCGAACCTTCGCCGCGAATATTTGCCGTGAACCATTGTCGACGTCACGAATTTCGCTTCGCATTCGCTTTCGCTTTCGCGTGAAGTATGAACCAGCCTTCAGTCTATCATTTACAAATTCAAACTAACCATATAGCACAATATAGGAACTGCACATTTAACTTATTTAATTATCAAATGTTGGCGACAAATGATTTGATAAATTATTGGACCGTGGTCAAAATGGGAGGCACCCAATTTGAATTGCATATTTCACTTATTTAATTATTTGAAAATAAATTATAGGACCAATACTGAAATAGTTACATGGACGTTGATCGGTGGGGGATGGAGTGGGGCATTACATCAAAAGTCTACCAGCTGTCCTAGTTTAAGATGAACACAGTGAACGATTTGTTTGCTCATTTATGCAGCAGCAACAGTAATATGACCTTAGCACGTACGTGGCATTATAATCAAATTCTAGAATCATCGAACTGTGAAGAAAGAGCGTGTAATTCACAATGATTGTATTCTCATTTGTCCAGTCCTCTCGGTGGTTAGTAAACTGTGGCATTTTGTATGCATGGAATCAACTAGGCACGTACTTGACATAAGAATCAAATTGTAGTAATTGTTACCAAACTGGATATGGAAACAAGAAAACCGAAATTAAAAAAATAACTATATTTTATTGCTCTGTATGGCTTGGCGACTATATCGGGTATGGCCTTTTTTGGTGAGCAATGTATCCAATATTGCATGAAAGGACCCGTTATCGAGCATTTCGGTGATTATTTCATTAATAACGTTGTGCATTATTATTATTATTATTATTGGTTTATTAAAAATCTGAATGTGGCAGGCGCAAAGCTGAATTGTATTCAAAATTTACATTTAATTAAAAGATGCAATAACCTTAAGCGTGTAACCTCTCACATAATATGGTACACTGACTCAAGTCAGTGACAAGTGTATTTAATTATTTTTTTTTGATTTTGCAGACTAAACACACTGTTGCTTTATCACGTGATTTGGGCAAGATTTTGCATACACTGTAAAGTGTGTAAATTCTGCGAAAATGTGAATTTACCGTGATCATCCCTTTCTCAGTGTATTTTCAAATATTTACTGTTATTTTTATGACAAAAAGGAATTTTTTTTTATATTTTTCTTTTATGTTGATGTAAAAAGTATAGAATATTGAAATATAGATTATAATTGCATGTCATCATGAATAAAAAGAGTTTTGAAAAGACAGTTAACTACAACACTAATTCAGAAACAAAACCTTTCTGTAAAATAATAATGTATGGGATGTGGAGGACTTTTTTATCGCGTCGCACTAGAAGTGTTCACCATTGCAGTTTTTTATCGTATGAAGAGCCGTATGTGACTAAATTTCGACTAATTATATATAAGACTAAAATAAATGTAAATCCATATAATTATTTACTAGAAAAAAACTATTATACAAAAGCGGCAACCAGACTGGTCGGCAGCTAGCATGCATACGGTACTAAACATGAATTTTGGTATTTATATTCCTTTAAAAAAGACCTCCACAGCCCATACATTATTGTTTTACAGAAAGGTTTTGTTTCTGAATTAGTGTTGTAGTTAACAAAAATGTTGCTAATCCTGTTACAAATATTTACAACCTAAACCTAGTCTCGATCCCAGCTACCTACATGGAAGGTGAGCATTCTAAACCACAAGACTACCATGTCACTCGAATTTGGCGGTGAATTAAGTAGAGAAAAACCTTTGTAAAATTGTATTTATAAAATTATTTATTGCTCAGGCCTACAGGGTTCACTCGTCCCCACCACCCAGGGCCTTAGCGAGCGGGGTGCGCGATTTTTTTTATATTATATATTTTTTTACTTATATCTTAGTAAATTAGTATAGATGCATACAAGTGTATACTAGCTTTAATATAACTGTTATAACTTAGAACAAGTATGGGACTTGCTGGTTATTAATGCTGCTATGTTGGGCTTTGGTATTGTTCTACTGGTTAAAGCTTCTATGTTGATTTTAACGACGGTGGTCGTCTGGGTAAACTATTGCCATTTATATTATAATGTTTCAACCATAGGTAGGCGGAGCGCACATGCGTAGTATATGCCCATAGGAAGGACCAAGCTATTATGTACATCATATCCACATGCCGGCGTCAGATTGGATATCTCATCTTGAAAATATCTGGTATCATCAAGCTTGTGGACGCGATTGTTTTAATGAGCGAGAAATGAGCGGTTTCAGTTAGATTGGACCAGCGCGGCACGGAAAGGAGACGCAAACCTGGAGTTCCAGAAAGCTTTCTTTCATCGTGGATAGAGTTGTTCCTTACATTTCCTGAGGAGATTGCATCTAGTTTCATCGGTTGAGGGGACACCGCATCCTCGACGAGATGACCACCTTGCAATGGATGAGATTCTTGGTCGTTGTGCTGTGGGGTAAGTAACATTTGTGATCGGATCCTACAAAAAGAGTCTTTTTTTGATCTCAGTGAAGCAAGCACAATATATTGTAAATAGATTGTTATTGGAAGAGATACATTGATTCGTTTTATGAAAAGGCAGTTTGGCCACTTCAGACTCATTTTGTAAGATTATATCACATTTTCCCCTTTTCAGTCGTTTAATCAGTGAAAAGTCCGAGATTCATTCGTATATAAAACAATAAAATTAAAAAATCTGACGTTTGGCTGCAGCAAACAATAATTTTCACTGATCGAACGACCGAAATCTGTTATTGTTTTAGCAGTGTGCCCCATATTCACAGTGTACCCTAATTTTAAGCAGTGTACCCGCTTTTCACAATATCCAGTTTTGGGCAGTGTTCCCCTTTTCTTGCAATGTACCCTTTTTAAGAAGTGTGCCCCCTTTTCACAATGTTCTCTTTTTGGCAGGTTGTCTCCTCTTAACAATGTACCCTTTTTTTAGCAGGTTACCTCTCTTAAAAATGTACTTTTTTAGCAGGTTACCCCTCTTAACAATATACCTTTATTTAGCAGGTTACCCCTCTTAACGATGTATCCTTTTTTATGCAGTGTACCCGCTATTTAACATGTACCCCTATTTACCGTGTACCCACATTTGCAATGTAACCCTTATTTGCTGTGATCCCCTTTTCTCAGTATAAAACTTTCTTGACACTTTGACTCTTTTTTGTGTAACGTATCCCATTTTTAACAGCATGCCTCCGTTTCACAATTGTACTCCTTTTTGCAGTGTGACACCTTTTCACAATGTCACTAACCCCCATTTTACCAGCGCACCCTCTTTTCATAATGTAGCCCTTTTGTCACACTGGATACGCAGAGAGAACCAAAATAAGCAAACATATAGCATAATAAATGAGTTCACCAACCTCTTCATTTCAACTGTACGCCTTGGCAATGTCTAAACTATATAAATAATGTATAACTAGAAATTATTCGTCGATATTGTTTGATATCAAATTCAACAAATACTTAAGTGAAAGTAATCTGCTATACTACAACATTAATAATAGACACATGATGAGATAAGGAGGATTCACTCAAAATATAGATCTTAAAGTAAGAAAGTTTCCGTCTCTTTATTTCTCCAGTGAATATAATATTTTATTGACTGTATTATTAAAGGGACAGTATCGTCACGATCATCAGGGCATAGAATCGAAGTACTAGTATTAGATTAACTTTGTCATTGAAAATAATACCCCACATGATAAGGTCATATTACCATTGCTGCTGCTTAAACGAGCCAGAAATGTTCAGTCACTGTGTTCATCTAGAACTAGGACACCGATTCCATGCCCTGTTGAAAGTCTGCTCTGATCGTGACGATATTCCTTTAATAGACCTAGGTCGACTTGTAATTCAGACAATCTCTACAGGAAAATGCAATGATTATCTGAATTTAGATTTTAGAATCTCCATTAAACGTTTACCTATTTAACTTAAATCCAACTCCAACTGTGAAATAATATAGATTCTAAAATAAGAAGAGATTAAACAACCGAAGACCTATTCCACATGGTTTGCTATTTTACTGGCAATGTTGTTTTAAATCCAAACACTTTTTTACATTCCTCATACACTGTAAAAAAAAAATTGCCTGTAAAAATTACAGTAAGTTACTGGCAGCTGAGTTGCCAGTAACTTAATGTAAATGTTTACATTAATAACTGCAAATAGATTCCTGTAAAAATTAGAGTATGTTACTGCCAGCTGATTGCCAGTAACTTACTGTAAATTTTTCAGCAACAAACAATATACTGTATCGCAGTAAATACAGTATATTACTGTATTTGTTAACAGGAAGAGCACAGATACTGTAAAATGCATGCAGTAAAGTACTGTAAAAATTTGAGCAGTAGTGCCATTGTTACTGTAAATTAAATACAGTAATAATAAATAATTTACAGTAATTTAATGAACTAAATATAGTAATAATATTGTACTATATTTATTTTAAATACAGACATAAAAACTGTTTATTGCATAAAACTGAGAACAATTTCACAATTCTGAAAGTTGACAAACTAATAAAACATTTATAAAAATTTGGGTCTGTCCCCCCAATGGGGCTTATGAATTGTTATAACTTTTTATACTTTGACAGGGAGAATACAATAAATGATTTTTTTTCTTTTCTTTTTAGCTTATACTCATGCTTATGGTCGCCTGCTTCGAAGCCGAATGAATGAATGAATGAATGATGCTTACCAAACAATATAATTTTTTTCTAATTATCTCTGAAACTTATTAATAACAACATGTTTAAAACTTGTAGCTTTGCATGGTGAGGAGGATAAGTAAGACTAATTGCGGTGACACCATGTGAAATGCTCAATTGAGTAGTAATTAGGTCTGAAAAGAACTGGAGTTACAACTCGACGTTTCGATCAGTATGCTCTGATCGTCCTCAGGACGAACAGAGCATAATTACTCATTAAGCATTTCACATGGTGTCACCGCAATTAGTCTTACTTAACAATATGTTTGTAATGAGAACAGACATTTTGTTTTTGAATTGACTGAAAGTTATACTATTAATTAATTTAGTGAAATATTATTTCATTTACACCCACAGGTCTGTTTGAATGGCTATGAGCAAAAACTACGGCAATCTTTAGGGTTTTAAGACAGATTGAATGTTTGTTGCTACATGGGCAGACATTTTGTGACAAAATGTCTGTCCATGTTGAGACATAATTTTCTGACTTTTTTTTTTACTTTGGTCTGTAAATTGGATTGTGCAAAAAATATCTTTCACATCCTGTGTGTTTACACACATTTTGGCCCCATTAGTGTGGACAGACCCAAATATGTTAACCAGTTTTTATAAATGTTTTATTAGTTTGTCAACTTTCATAATTTTGAAATTGTTATCAGTTTTATGCAATAAACAGTTTTTTGTGTGTGTATTTTTAAAAATAATTTGTACAATATTGTTCCTATATTTATTTAGTTCTGTAACTTACTGTAAATTATTTATTATTACTGTATTTAATTTACAGTAACACTACTGCTAAATTTTTACAGTACTTTACTGCATGCATTTTACAGTATCTGTGCTCTTCATGTTAAAAAATACAGTAATATACTGTTTTACTGCGATGCAGTATATTGTTTGATACTGTAAGATTTACAGTAAGTTACTGGCAACCAGCTGCCAGTAACTTACTGTAATGTTTACAGTAATTTATTTACAGTTATTAATGTAAAAAATTACTGGCAACTCAGCTATTACATGGTTATTCATGCTATTACATTACTACTACATTACAGCTATTTATAATTACATGGCAACTCAGCTATTACATAGCTGCCAGTAACTTACTGTAATTTGTACAGGCATTTTTTTACAGTGTACACACACACGCACGCACATCTCAAAACAAATCTAAAATTACGAGTGTCAGTCAGTAAGTTATAACGAACAGTAAATTATCAGATTGTACAGAAAAACTAAGAGTAATACCGTAATAGTACCAAAATGTACAAATGCAGGGATTTGTCACTGCTGCCGACAACAAAGTACATCAAACTGAAGAAACAAAATGGCGTCGGGTCAACTTTATTGAGCGCGAAAATTACGGGCGTGTCAGTGCCTGCAGCATTGCCATTGGTCGACAATGTATGACGTAATTACAGTACGATGTATGACGGAATTACAGTATAATGTTTGCATTTTTTCGGTGAATGCAAGAATTGTTTACAGTAAGGTACTGTAAAATAAATATACAATACACTACTGTAAATATATACAGTAAAATACTGCCAAAAGTACAGCATTTTTTTTACAGTGTACAAATGAGAATTTTCAAAACGATTGACCGAAGCATGTTTAACAACCCTTGGGTAACATTATAACACCGGTAATTAATTTATCACGCTACGTCATCAATTAATTTATTCACAGTGACGTAGCCAGGATTTTCAGATTGGGGAAAACATTTTGAGGGTAAATTTACAACTCACAACTCAAACGAACAGACAAATAATGTCAAAAAACAGACTAAATTGCCAAGATCAGAAATAAAATAGTTTGTGACTGCTTAAAGGAAGGTATACAACACTAGTAATGTTGGAAAAACTCTTTTAATCAAGATATACATTTAAAAATAAACAGTAAATATAAACAGAAAATAGTTAAAATACATTCAGATATTCGCTATTCATTCTAACGCGAAATTTAAGAAAGAGTATTCAGTCCTAAATTTGAAATAGAAATTATTTCACTTTTCTTAAAAGTGACATCACCTCAGACAAAATTATTTTCTTAGGAAGATTGATACCGTCATCCTCTTTAAACCAACTAAGTCTCACATTTTAATTCGAAAATCTTGTTTTTTTTAAGGGAAGGTACAATGCTGGCAATATTGGCAAACCTGCTTCTGTATACGAGTATGCTTAGACACTCTTTGAAACATGACATAGGCCTACATTAATTAACCTGTAACAATTTCAGCTTATTATGTTGTGTCATTAACCGTATTACTCTGGCTGCTAAGGATTCCATGGGGGACACATTATACACTTTTTGGTAAAAGCATGATATATTGCATCGGAGTTCAGAAAGGGCAAATATCCTTAGATGCTTTGGACCTATCTTGGGTCCAACATTGAGGGCGGGTTTTGAAAAGTGAAAGAAGCCCCAAAACGAGCCTTCCGACGTCATGAAGTTTAACTTTGCATCGTTTGTTTGCCTGATTAGATAATGGTATACATGTTCGGGTGGAGATCAAACGTTTTTGAAAAGTTGGGATGGGGGAGGGACGCAAAATACCAAATCTGACCCTAGTAGTCTCAACTTTGTGTAACTATTTATCTGAAATTGACAATTATAGCCGGCGTTGTATATCTAGATGCACACCCATTGTATGTTACAATATCGATACATTAAAAATCATCAATATTCCTCACACTGTAAACTTTCCCTCGCCCATGAGATGATTTGTATGTCTTAGGAATCAGATAGCAATTATTACAGGTCTGAAATAACTTTGTATTAACAAATTTAATCATAGAAACAAGTTCTTTCTCTGCTCAAATCCCTTTTATATACACAATAGGATGACACATATATATGCAAACCACTGTCATTCCCAGTTTATGGGTTATTTTTTTAATTTATTGTGAAGTTTTAATATATTTCAAAGTCACGCCAACCCATCAGACCCTCTCTCTGCCCCTATTCTCACCCATCTCCACTCCTCCACACCCTCCCATACCCGCTCAATTCTCTTCTGCTTATTTCTTTACAGACCTTATTCATTGAGTAAGGTTGTTTTCAAGTTTTTGTTCCCACACTATTAAACTAAAATGTTGAATCAACCATATAAGAGTTTGGTCAGTGACAACACTTTATGCAGTTAAATTTAACTCAAAGAAAGTGTTTAATTTAAATACGGTGCGGGGAGTCAATTCGTCCCTAATTTGCCATAGTGACCAATCCGACTGTTTTCAATTTTAAGTTTTCCCGCCCATTAGTACATTCAGGAAGAGACCTACCATTGTATCTAATCCACGTGCATGTATTCCTTATAGTTTTGGAGATAGACCATGCGTTCAAATGACGAATGCTCTAACTGGCTATTTTTGTAATTTGGCAAAGTGACCAATACCGCAATGGTCACTATGCCAACTTAATTTGGGATTGGTTTCGGTGTAGGGCAAAATTAAATCAATGGTTTCTGTAGCTTTTATTCAACATACAAAAAACCCTGGGGGAAGCGAAGGTACTCACGCCGTAGGCAATAATTAATATTTTTGTTAATTACAACAAAACATTTTTATTAAATTTCGCTGAAATTATTTTTCATCCAACCCTGAACAGTCCTTAAAAGAGTGGCTGAACCGATTTTGCCCTAGAGGTCATTCACTGGGTAGGCCAATTGTTACAAATGTGGGTCTCAGCCAAGCACCATTGAATTGTGCACAAAAAGCTAATCCCCTTGTAGCAAACTTGCCGCCTCTGTATCAAACAAGCTGTCTGCCATCTTGAATGGAAACCACAGCTGTTTGTTTACAATCCTTACCCAGAAATACCCTCAGGGTCATTATAGGTGACCTGGTTTCTCTTTATTTTTTACCCTGTGGCTGTTTCATGTGTCAGTGCTTGTATTGCAGTGCAATACCAATTTCAATGTTTACATGGTTGCAATGCTGTACATGTACATGTACTTCAAAAGAAAACCTGTCTGTCTATGGCTGTTTGGTGTATGGATTGTATTGGGTGTGGGTGTGGGTGTGGTGGTTTGGGGGGGGGGGTGGGGGAGGGGGGGGGCTGATAGTGTTGTAAACAGCTGTGTGCAGTAATCAAACAGTAAATAGATACCTGCTGAGTGGTTTGGGGATGGCAGTTGCCATAGGGCTGGGGGCGCGGATTTCGACATGTACTATTTTTGGCAAATCAGTGGTGAACCAATGTGTCAATTGCCAGAATGTTAAAATCTTTGGTGTGTGTGTCCAGTGAACTTAGATTCATCTGTTCAGACCATTAGAAAAAGATTTGTGCCCCCAAACACAGTTATTTACACCCCAACATAAAACGCCTACCGCGTGAGCACCTTCGTGCAACCGCGTAAATATTTTAAATCGGTGGCTCGCAAAGTTAAAGTTTACACTAAATGTTCCCCACCCTAACCTTGCCTTTATGATGATTCGTTCTAGAAATATGAACAGCTGATTCCTACTAGAAATATGAACAGCTAGTTATCCTAAATATTAAAGTTTGTGAGTGGATATAGCTTTGATTCACTGAACAAAATGTTATATTAATAAATATTGATAAATTCAAAATCATCGATGATTCTCACACACCAAAACCATCCCCGACGTTAAGAATAGAAAAATTGAAAATTTAGTTATTCTAAATATTAAAGTTTGTGAGTTTCTGTAGCTTTGATTCACAAAACTTCATATATTGATAAATCATCTGTATTTTAAAATGCTCAATGATGACAAGGTGTCATCACGCAGATTCTTATTCAGCATGTTATCCTCGTATGGAAGCTGCAAAATAAAACATGTATTAATATATTATTTTTGAAACAAACTACAAGCAAGTTATAAACTGTGCTCTTCTTGGCATCATCCTTAGCTTCCTACAATATCCTAATTGTATAGTTTAGCATGGTATAACAATAATCGGTGACTTTCTAAAACTATTAAAAATTATTCCCAAATGTGGTTTGTGGCGATTTGAAATTTGCGTTTTATAATTTTTATTTTATTAAAGGTTTTCTCGGCCAATTTCAAAACTTTGTTAATTTTCGTTAAACAACATTCAAATTCACATCGTTTTCACTGATCCGATTAAATTATTTGTTTTTATATTAATGAGTTCAAATTTATTTCCGAGCAGTCAGTAGTTCGTTCCTGTCATTCACAACTGCGTTTAGTTAGTTCTATTTCATTTTTAGGCATACACGACTTCAAATAACTCATCCTGAAATTATATGTTTCGCATCTTTTCGCGATTGATGCAGTCAAATTAACAATCGTTGATGCGCAATGGATTTCGAAGAAGTTTTTTTTTCGCTTTCGTTTATGGGCAATCAAGTTCATCTTAAGAGTATTCAAATGCGCCCTTGGCAAGTTTGGCAAAGTCACTAAGGCCTATCTTTTTTTAAACTTCTTTTTTATCGCTATCAAGATTCTCGATTTTATTACAATGTCAAACATTTTAACAGATTTGTGCCTTTTTGCAATATTATCAAGTCATTCTTTTACCTTTCCCTTAACAATTTTTTATTTAGTTTTTTATTTTTATATTTATTTATTTATTAATTAATTATTTATTTATTCAGTTTGCCTTTGAGAAAGAACCTGCTAGGTTCAAAACGTAAGGCCAATAACAATTGTTGCATTTATACTATACTACAGGTCCTTTAGGGTTAGTAAGCAATTTGCAACAGCTAATTCTCTATTATTTATTTTTATCTATTTATTTATTTCTTTATTTATTTCTTCATTATTTTTTATTAATTAATTTATTTCTTTATTTTTATTTATATATTATTATTATTTTTTTTTTTTTTTTTTAATATTTCTTTGCCTGCAATCTTCTAGGCAAATTAGAGAAATATCTCATACCCATGGCTTAAGAACTTAAGTAAAAATGTGACAAATGAATGTCAATTGATAAAATTGAATTCTTAATCAACCGCTTGCGACTGGTTACAATGAAATTGAATGAACTTATCGACACTTTTCTGATGTACGTACTTATTTTGCCGAGTTGGGTATTAAATTGAATGAAAAAGGTTTTAAAACACACTATTGGGAGACCAAGGTCCAAGAACCAATAAGTGTTTTAGTTTTCAGATTCTGTGCCCTCCCCATACATCCGTGGTGAAAATACAAGTACGATAAATTAAGTAAGAATGACCATTTATGACAACAATTACAGTTTTCTTAGGAAGTTCCAACCTAACACCTGTTCGCAACGACTGAATCGCAATTAAAATATTGACATTTCAGTGCAAATATCTTTGTTTATTTAAATCATCCATTGTTATTTTACACACTTAGAAACACAAGAATCATGACAAAAAAGAAGACAGTACTTGTGTTTTATATATAAATTACTTGTATATCATATAGAGATGTTAATCCTGACCTTGATAACAGAACAATAAATTAATTTATTGATCTCAGTCTTGAACTTACTGACCCTGCTCTTATACATACTGGGATGCCTGGCGCAGTGACCCACACATTCCCCGTGACCCCAAATTCAAATTTAAGATGAAAACCCAACAACAAACGGAAATAATAAGGGAATAAAGGTTTGTCGGGCGGTCTTTACCGAATAATAATGGGTGATTTTGGGCATGGTCATGGGCGATAAGGACCAAGCGGAAGCTGATGACCTTATCGCCCGTGACCCACACACAAAACAAGTCATTAACCTGCCGTAAAGACAACGTCAAATTGTTAGTTCCATTCATAAAATGGCTGTATCGATTTAGTTTTCAAAACAAATTGTAATTTATGTTGAATATAGCCCAATAGAAATGGACAAATTCATACACGACATACCCCAGTGATTATGTTTTGTCCAATCAGATTGTCACAAAATGTCCATCAACCATTTATGAATAAGGTTTAATTCCATTGGAGTGTTGTTGAAGAGCACCTCTTAAACATAGGTGTATATCCCATGACAATGGGGTATGGCTTACACCTCCCCACCCCCACCCCCCCCCCCCCCCCACACACACACACACGCTGTCCATGGTGATGGTCAATATGATTATACTCCCTAGCTATACCCGTTGGGTTCTGTAAAAACATTGATGGAATGTTTGCGTCGGGATAATGAACAATATTGATTTAATATTTGCCTTGTATACTAACTTTGTCTTTATATAGTTAAGACGTTAAGTTAGCTTTAGTTGAGACGTAGAATCTTGCCTTTACTTAAGACGTTAAGTTAGCCTTTAGTTAAGACGCACGCGGCCACGCCCGTAAGGAGACCACGCCTTTACCAGTCCGTATATTCTCAAATGTTACCAAAATAATTCATAACCCTTAGTTCAAGTTTAGCTGGAGTTTGGGATGGTTTACTGATATGTTATTACACGGCAAATGGGAATTTTTAAGCTATAATCTATGATAACATCGTTTATTTTGCATATGCTATCATGAAATTGCATATTCATGAGCGAAACAGTGATGTCACAATTGGATCAGATGCAATGTCCTGTTTGGTTTGTTCAATAAGGTAGAGCTAATCTTTTCAAACAACAATTCTCCTAATTGTTAACAAAAATAATGCTAATTTCAGTGCTTACACTGAGATCCCATTATGACAAAACAGCGCCCTTGTGTGACAAGGATACAAAATCTTCACTTAACGTAAAAAAAAATACACTTATTTAAACTGCCCAGAAGCGTGGATATTTGCTAAACTATGTATATAAAATTGCATATCATAGGCCCTTTAAGATCGATCACATATAGTTAAGGATTAAGGCACCTGTCATGTTCGCCACATCTCCACCCGCCACCAACATCATGTTATATTTATTACGACGAATTTCTGTGAAATCATGCAGGATCTGTGAGTCTGTGAAATCAGATCTGTGAATCATGCAGGAAACCCGAATGTGAGGAACAAAGACAAAATGAAACAGCTGAATTATTTTACGATTTGATTTTCATGGCAATTTTTTGTTAATTTCTTACCATAGTTACTTAATTGCAAAACTCAAGATCATCCTCAAAAATACCTAGCATCAAGTTGTATGGTCAGTGAAACACTCTACATTGTATATTACGTTTGGATAGACTGTTGTTATTATAAAACATTGGACTGCGGGACAAGGAAATATTGACTGAAGTGAGACTCGAACCTGCGACCTTCATATTACCGTACCGATGCAGCTCTCTCTAATTATTATAAAATATGGATTAGGATCAAGTGTTAAACAAGGTTCACCCAGTAACAAAATTCGACAAACATGTAATTAACCCCTTACGCCCTAGTGGCTATTGGCCTTGTTTGGGGTGACTGACAGTAAATAAAAATAAAATAAAATAAATCACAGAAGAAAGCACAGCAATCTGGATTTATATTACTGGAAACGGGGTAGTGCATAATCTCAAATCTTGCAGACACTATACAATGCATTTTTACCAACTAAAGATGATTTGTTTTTATATTTTGACATATGCTTTCAATGCGTTACGTGACGTCCCTCACTCTTGTTATTAATGAACTATTCATTTTTAATTTTATAAAGTATTGAATTAACAACTTGACATTCTTGAGTCAAGTATTTTCTAATATAATTATGCGAAGTGCACGATAATTAAATACGCATGCACATTTACTGGGATATAAAAAAAAAACACCCTCACTATGGCAACTCTCCCCATCCTCATTGCTATACACTACAATACTTCGTGTAAACCTGGTTTTGGTATCAATCTTCTCTACAAATAATTATATCTGAGGTGTTATCAGTTAAACAAAGAAGTGAGTTGATAACCAATACGTGTATCGAAGTACTCTTCTCATAATTCCTCAATAGAATGAATACAACGAATCTCAATGCATTGTCAATTGTTTTGTTATAGACACAACGTAATAATATGAAACCTGATTGTTAAATGTGTATCTTAATTCATAGCATGTCAGTTTACTCGTAGAAATAGTTTTGCCAACATTACCAATGTTACACCTTCCCTTTCATGTATATATCTTTACTCAACTTGGAGAGTACGTATACTTTTAGAAGCAGTTTTGTCAACATTACCAATGGTGTACCTTCCCTTTCATTATATCTACGTATACTCTTGAAAGCAGTTTTGCCAATATGACCAATGTTGTACCTTCCGTTCAATGTATATCTTGATTCAAAGAGAGTAAGCATACTCGTAGAAGCAGTTTTGCCAACATTACCAATGTTGTACCTTCTCTTTAATGTATACCTTGATTCAAAGAGATTAAGCATACTCATAGAAGCAGTTTGGCCAACATTACCAATGTTGTACCTTCCCTTTAATGTATACCTTGATTCAAAGAGAGTAAGCATACTCATAGAAGCAGTTTGGCCAACATTACCAATGTTGTACATTCCCTTTAATGTATATCTTGATTCAAAGAGAGTAAGCATACTCATATAAGTAGTTTTGCCAACATTACTAATGTTGTACCTTCCCTTAATGGATGGCTTTAAGCGAAGGGTGTAGCCAAAAGGAGTGTAAGGGTGCGACAACTCCACCCCTTCCAATATTCAGTCGGCAAATAAAACACCAAATCAAACCATTGAAGCAGCACGTATCTTCATAACGTATGGGTCACCCAGCTCTAGATGTCATGATTGCACAATACATTACACTACTAACGTTCGCCATAGCAAACAATGCTTTTGTAATGAGCAAGGACTAAAATCAAACATCGTTTACACACGTTTGACATGCAGGAAATATTTTGAAAATTCTGTTTATATAAAGAATATTAATTATATTTAAATATGTTTGACTCAAACAATTCAAAACAATTTGCAACGAAACAAAATCGAAACTTAGGCCTAGGTGAACACAAAAGTTTTCTATTCACATAATTGATTACTATTTTGAATTATCTAAATAAAACAGGCATGCTGTCGTACAAATCAGCACAACATGAATATCATTTTAGTGTTTTTAGGTGAACAAAGATTGTACAGTTTTAAAACGAATACGTTTTACACGATAGTCTATTTCGTCACTTTCTGCACAGTGATTAGCATACAACAATGTCAAAACGGCGTTGTCAAAAATATGAAATAAAATATTTTTTGTTTTTAACATTATCATTATCCAATATTGTCGATTACATGTGCTAAGTCAATGACAGGAAATGAAATCACAAATATGCATGTACGATAAGACCATAGATGATAAGGCGTTACATTGTGCTTGTACATTTACAATAGGCCTACATACACGTTCTCCCGCTGGGTCGCACCAAGGCATACCGCGGTGGAGCATGAGTGCGACGAATACGTGCCCGGCGAGAGGTCATCTGCTGACGCGGTCGATACTGCATGGCGTACTGAAAATTAGCAAAGCACCATTCTCCACATGTACAATCTTTGTTCGTCTGAAAAATAATATATGACTTTGATTGAATTCGTCTTAACAGCGTTAACATAAATAAAGAACAAATGTAAAAATGCATAAGAATAATGTTCATTTACCCAACATTTTGGGAAACATTTGAAAGATTTACAACGCGCTATATTTGTAATTTATAAAAATAAAATTATTAATTTTCAAGAAACATTTCACTGAACTTAAACTTAAATGTAATTTAATTTTCAAGACAAAAATTCACCAAACTAAAAATTAAATGGCATATTTTTCTTCAAAACTGCCTAAATAAGGATGATGATGTTTGATGAAAATCGAAATGTGACATTGACACATCCGCAGCAAGGACGTAGTCGAAGGAATTATTGCGCAATCACGGCAAGGCGGCAGATATAGGCTTATATTTGTTGTACCTTGCAACGTGAATTAATTTCTGGGGAAAAAAACCTTATTAAATAAATATATTTTTACAGGAAATCACGAACGAGCTGCGTGTGAATTCGATTCTTAGAACGCTCTCATAACCTTTTATACAAATAATAGTATCTAGAAACGTGAAAATGCACAGTATAGTAACCGATAGTAATTTAAATTTATATTAATTAATGTGGAGAACTGTAATTGTAATGATTACATCTATATTAGAATTAGTAAGCGAGGTGCGTGCGCTGACAACACTTATGCTAGACATACACTGGATCCAAAAAGCCAGTCCTTCATAACCTTCTAAATATTTTCTAAAGATTGTACTGAATTATAGCTTCAATACTATTCATTTCCTGAATCCTGGTGAACATGTTTTCATTGAGCAATATGGCTCGTAATAGGTTTGATTGACATATGAACGACAACTGAAACAGTCGTGACATTGGCTTTACACGCATGTTGATATTGTCTACAGTTTCCTCATTGCTAGTAGCTATTTCTGGGTCAAGGTTTTCTTTGCACCTATATACGCCTGCTAATATATTTACTATGTTTTTGTTACAATCAATTGTAATGCAAACATAATAAGCTTGTCCTGAGCGAGTTTTGCCTGAACGTTCATATTTCATATTTGTAATAAAATATTATTTCATTTAAAAGGAATGGATAAAATACAAACATTTGAAAATAAAAATCTTCAAAATGATTTTCATTACGGATAAAATGATTTTACATCGACATTTGTTAATCACACAACATGCCTGAATGAGCAATCCAGGGTGAAAATGGATCGACAGAAAAATAAAAATTAATACTTAGACATTTATAATATTCTAGAAAGTACTTCATAGTCGGGATTGGAAAGATAACAGAAAGAAAACAACAACAACAAATATTTAAGCACGAAACAAAAATGAATACAAAATAGACAGACAACAAGCAGTGAGTTTTACAGTTGGCCAAAACATTCCTACTTTTCTAATCACTTAATCTCCCATCTTCAAAGTAAACCTGGAATTGACGGAGAGCAAGATGATGGTTCGTCACTTTGGTCCCCCTCCGTATATGGGTCCTGGACCACACGGTAAATACGACTGGGTGATAAAAGTCATGCAAAGCATATCGAACAGATGCCCCAATGCCCGAACAGGTGAGAAATCCTAAACGACAGATATAAAGTGATCGTTTACTCGTACTTAGCTCGGGTCCATTATTATCAGTGGCAACGCCCCCATGGGGATTTATCCAGCAGTAAAGACCAAGCAACAATCCTTATTGAAACAGTTTGATTTTATTTTAAGGGGAACTTTTCATAAAAGTAAATTTGGTCATGACACAATACGTACTGTGATTTAGTGAAGTAAATCAGAAGGTTGCCGCATTTTCGTTTTCGACCAGGTCATGTGTTTGTAATATCTATAATTGATTTCTACACACATTTCATGATCCGCATAAAGTATGATTAGTAATAATATGAAGAAATCTCAAATAATTCATCAAATGAATCTTGTTGGATCAAATATCATTAGGCCGCTCGCCAAATATAAACACCATAGAAGAATCACGTTGACATCCCTGGTGTTATATTCTAACAAACCAGTTTTTTACTGGGTGGATGTGTACAAACATGTTTCCATCAACATTTGGTAATTCTTGTAACGTTACAACTATTACCAAAACTATTAACTAAAAATCAACCTGATAAATTACTCCTCTGGAAGTGCTTTCATTTTACAGAACTTGAAAATGTGTATAGCCGAACAATTCCAAAAGTTACCGGTTTCAGAAACGTGCCATCCAATTGAGATAATCTTCATGAAGTATGATTGCCTAATAATCAGAAGACAATTTTACGTAATTTTTAAGTTTAAATTTTTTAAATACTTTTAACCATGACAAAAACCTTAACTTTAAACTAGCGATGAAATGGAATGGCATGACATGTTTTTTGTAAAGATTTTCTTTGGGTAAAAACTGTTAATTGGAACAATTACAGTAGCCTGACGTGCCAAAATAAATAATACATTTGACTTGACCTTTTGACTATTTATCTTTTCAGAGTGTACACTGACCTGTGTGAATAGTGGTACGCTGGATAATGGCACCTGTCAATGTGATTGTGATCCAAATCAAAGCTGGAGTGGTAAAAACTGTAGTCGTAAGTAAAATAATACGGATTATTGTGTAACTGTTTCCCGAAAATAAACAAACAAACTATGGAACAAACGAACAAATATTTGACGCGTATATATGCCAGTTGTTCGCCACCTGTTCTATTCAGCTGGGGGTATCCCCCTACGAGCGACGTTCACTATCCAGTACTTCGTTGACTCAAGATCACTGTAAAAAGGATCACTGTAAGATGTGCACGAGCAAATATCAATGTTTGAACTTTCACCATTTTAGAGAACAAAACAGTAATTTTATCTGAACTCCTTTTGTCTCGATTTCAGAAAGCCTGAGGTCCACTGAAGGAAAACAAATGGGCCTCTTGCATTTAAATGAACAACAACGCGCATATTTCTGGTGTTAATTACACAAAGTTTGGACAATACTTTGGTGATTTTGTTTACTAATGGCATGACTTTGCAAGGGAAACATCAGAGAAATGAGGCGATTTTTTAACATAAGAGGATCATTTGTTTTCCTCCAGTGCGTGCAACAGACTGCATTATATCCTGTGAGAATGGAGGTACACTGGATAATGGCATTTGTGTTTGATAAGAATATCCCGACTTGCCATTTGTTTTTAAAGAGTAAAATAAATAATATATTTGACTTGACTTGTTTGACTATTTATCTTTTCAGAGTGTGCACTGTCCTGTGAGAATGGTGGTAAACTGGATAGTGGCACCTGTGAATGTGAATGTGATCAAAACTGGAGTGGTAAAAACTGTAGTCGTAAGTAAAATATCAAAGAAACTTGTGTTGTTGTCTCCCGAAAATTAACAAACAATCGAACAAAAACGAACGAACAAACAAACACTATAATGTGACAAATATTTGACGAGAAAGATATACTCAAAATACAATAAATGTAGTCAGACATTGCTCTAAATGTAATCATCAAAATCATTTAAAGATATGCAGCCTAATACTTGACATGTGTAGGACTACTGTATTGTCTGACAATGGACGGAGCCTAATACTTGACCTGCGTAGGTCCTATACTGTATTATACACATTGCCCACTATCCAATGACAATGGATGCAGCCTAATACTAGACCTGCGTAGGTCCTATACTGTATTATATACATTGCCCGCTATCCAATGACAATGGATGCAGCCTAATACTAGACCTGCGTAGCTACTATACTGTATTATACACACTGCCCACTATCCAATGACGATGGATGCAGCCTAATACTAGACCTGCGTAGGTCCTATACTGTATTATACACACTGCCCACTATCCAATGACAATGGATGCAGTCTAATACTAGACCTGCGTAGCTCCTATACTGTATTATACACACTGCCCACTATCCAATGACAATGGGATGCAGCATAATACTCGACCTGCGTAGGTCCTATACTGTATTATACACACTGCCCACTATCCAATGACAATGGATGCAGCCTAATACTCGACTTGCGTAGCTCCTATACTGTATTATACACACTGCCCACTATCCAATGGCGATGGATGCAGCCTAATACTAGACCTCCGTAGGTCCTATACTGTATTATACACACTGCCCACTATCCAATGACAATGGATGCAGCCTAATACTCGACCTGCGTAGGTCCTATACTGTATTATACACACTGCCCACTATCCAATGACAATGGACGCAGCCTAATACTAGACCTGCGTAGCTCCTATACTGTATTATACACACTGCCCACTATCCAATGACAATGGATGCAGCCTAATACTAGACCCGCATAGCTCCTATACTGTATTATACACACTGCCCACTATCCAATGACAATGGACGCAGCCTAATACTAGACCTGCGTAGCTCCTATACTGTATTATACACACTGCCCACTGTCAATGACAATGGATGCAGCCTAATACTCGACCTGCGTAGCTCCTATACTGTATTATACACATTGCCCACTATCCAATGACAATGGATGTAGCCTAATACTAGACCTGCGTAGCTCCTATACTGTATTATAACATTGCCCACTATCCAATGACAATGGACGCAGCCTAATACTAGACCTGCGTAGGTCCTATACTGTATTATACACATTGCCCACTATCCAATGACAATGGATGCAGCCTAATACTAGACCTGCGTAGCTCCTATACTGTATTATACACACTGCCCACTATCCAATGACAATGGATGTAGCCTAATACTAGACCTGCGTAGGTCCTATACTGTATTATACACATTGGCCACTATCCAATGACAATGGATGCAGCCTAATACTCGACCTGCGTAGCTCCTATACTGTATTATACACACTGCCCACTATCCAATGACAATGGATGCAGCCTAATACTCGACCTGCGTAGCTCCTATACTGTATTATACACACTGCCCACTATCCAATGACAATGGATGCAGCCTAATACTCGACCTGCGTAGCTCCTATACTGTATTATATACATTGCCCGCTATCCAATGACAATGGATGCAGCCTAATACTAGACCTGTGTAGCTCCTATACTGTATTATACACATTGCCCACTATCCAGTGACGATGGATGCAGCCTAATACTAGACCTGCTTAGCTCCTATACTGTATTATACACATTGCCCACTATCCAATGACGATGGATGCAGCCTAATACTAGACCTGCGTAGCTCCTATACTGTATTATACACACTGCCCACTATCCAATGACGATGGACGCAGCCTAATACTCGACCTGCGTAGGTCCTATACTGTATTATACACATTAATACCCCCTGGGCCCTCACCCCACTGAAAAGCAATGATCTAGAGCCCCCTTGTGCCCAGCCACTGAAAATGTCCTGGCTACGCCGCTGAATGGAAGATTGTGATTCTTTCCATTCGACGAAAACGACGCATGCAGTTGATTGCAGAATCCCATCCATAAGACACGTGTTCTTTATGATATTCATTGTCTACGTCACGGTAACCTCAAATGTTTCAGTAGTTTGGTCCTAGTTGGATACTGCATAATCTCCCCATACGGGATGTTACATGCAATTGTAAGGTCAGTATGTACGCTGATGACACTGCTCTTTACTATCCCAGCAAAAATGAGTCTGATCTCATAGAGAAAATTAACGAAGATATGACCGGTGTCAAGGAATGGCTCAAACGAAATAAACTGAGTCTCAATGTTGAGAAAACAGAATTTATTTTGCTGGGTACAAGGTCAAAGCTGCGCAATATACATGATGACACAATCACCGTAACGATCAATGGGACCCCACTCAAACGCGTACATACTTGCAAACACCTCGGAGTTATTGTAGATGAAAACCTAACTTGGCGCAACCACATTGATCATGTACGAAGAAAGGCTCTAGCTGGAGTGCATGTTATCAAGAAGGTAAAAAACATAATCCCTCAGACTACTACTAAACTGCTGTACAATGCCATAGTTTCCTCACACTTTGATTATTGTGATGTTGTGTGGGGAAACTGTGGTGCTAACACTCAAACAAAACTGCAAAAATTACAAAACAAAAGCGCCCGTATGATAACCAATGCACACTGGAGTGTTCCTAGCAGTGTTAATTTAGATGAGCTAAAGTGGGCCCCACTTGAGGAAAAAAGACGTAAACATGATGCAATTATGATGTTTAAAATTGTAAACAATCTTGCGCCAATGTACTTAAAAAATAAATTTAAGTACACTAATACTGGTTATGACCTCAGACGAAGCAGCCTTTCATTGTCTACTCCAATTCCCAAAACAGATTCCCTTAAACGGAGCTTCTGTTACAGAGGTGCCATGACGTGGATTCGCTGAATCACGACATACAGACTGCAAACAGCGTTAACCGCTTCAAATGCAAGCTGAAGGCCAGAAATGTTTAATGTTTTACGAGACTGCGTTGCCTCATGTCAGCCTGTTGTTTTTAAAAACTTTAATTTGTGATTTTAATTCAATCGTTTTAATTTAAATTATTGTTTTGCTTTTAAATGTGTAAATCTTTTTATTTCAAGCTGTTATATTTTTTACCCCTTTTGTATGTTTTTACCCATTAGGTTTACCCTGTATATAATCCTTATAATCTCACAATTTTTATTTGTTTCTAAAAATGTTTACATCGTTTTATTTCAAGTTGTTGTATATTTCTACTCTTTCGTATGTTTTTATTTATTTTAAATTTACCTTTATATAGGGGCCTATAATCCTTATCATCTCACTTGTTTTACTCTTACTTTTAAGCAGGCCTATATTTGTTACTTTCGTATTCTTTTTTTTTCATTCTTAAATTACTTGTAATTTTTAATTTTTTATACATAATATATATGTCCGATTCTTGTTGTTGCTCTTTAAAATACTTTTAATTATTTATATTGTATAATTTATGTTTATAAGGTTTTAATCACGGCCCCTTGAAAAACAGCCCCTGGCTGAATGGGCTTACCGTGTATAAATAAGAGTAAATAAATAAATAAATACATTAACGATGATCCTATAGTTGGATACTGCATAATCTCCCCATACGGGATGTGACATGCAGTTACACATTAACGATAGTCCTATAGTTGGATACTGCATTATAATCTCCCCATACGGGATGTGACATGCAGTTACACATTAACGATGGTCCTAGTTGGATACTGCATAATCTCCCCATATGGGATGTGACATGCAGTTACACATTAACGATGGTCCTAGTTGGAAACTGCACAATCTCCCCATACGGGATGTGACATGCAGTTGCACATCAACGATGGTCCTAGTTGGATACTGCATAATCTCCCCATACGGGATGTGACATGCAGTTGCACACAACGGCGGCGGAACACTTTTAAAAGTGGGGGGGGGGGGGGGGGCAAGGTCCAGTCAGTGTTCCGGGCAGGATGAAATTATAACGCAGGGGCACACAACAGTTGAAAGAGACGAACCATCGAGAGCAACATTAGTGTAGATGCTCCCGGTTTCAGCGGTGGAACAAGGGTTAAAGTATTAAAGTAACTATTCATTGTGTATTTTTTTGTAAATAAACTTTGTGCTCAAGTATTTTTCACAACCGTAGAATAGTTTTAACGTATTGGAAAACTCAAAGTGTATACGGGAAAAGTGTGTTGGCCCGAAACGATATTGCGTGCCTGGCTAGCCCAGAATACATGTGGACTATTTTCTCATATTATCGCGGTATCCCTATTTTCCGCGACAATTTGTTTTGTTTTGCGTTGCCATACTCACCTTATTGGCGATTTTCAACTCGGTCATCGGCAACCAAGAACTTTCTGCCGATCTGAATATTTCCCCAACGGACGAATTTTCGTTGACCATATCTGTCAAAAGTCCTCTGGTATCATTTTAAGTTTCACGTTTTATATGTTGTTCTGTCCTTTGGAATATCTGTGCATGCCCCGTTTCAATTGTAAAAAGTTCACCCTCAATACGTGCAATTCTCCATCGTATATAGTGGAATCGACCAACAATGGAGCGCGGGGTCTAAAGAAAATCAGGCCTTCGTAAATAAATGCCTAAAATATTATAAAATTGTTTTCATCTGCTGGGAAGTTTAACACCGCCACGCTTTTCAGGCCATTGAACAACTCCTTTCCGATTACCGCGATAACATTAGAAACACCACAGATGTTTCATTGCACGCATGCACATTTTTGGACACCGGAGGCAACGTAGATGAATTTAATCAAACCACTGGTGTTTTTTTCCCCCATTGGGATCCTTACATTGGGCTTATATTAATTGGGCTGACGTACATGTACAGTGACATGATCCAGGCAGGCGCATGTGTACGTGTGACATGTACGTGTACGGTCCGTCCGCGCGCGCCGCCTACTAGCCGGCCAATGGCGTAATGACACGTCAACACTAAATAAAAGTACTACTATTATAAGTCACTACTGTTTGTGCCCTCTGCCTCTGATCGATATATAGCGCAAGCATGTGGGCAGGCCGTACCCGACTCCGAATGAGGCCGATTGTGGCTACGGCTGGCTTGAAATTATTATTTGCCATACCACTTCTGCCCCGAGACTCTGCATTCTTACTTAGACAAAAAACACCCAATTAGGACACGGCCTGCCTCAGCTGGCGAGTCCGCTTGCAAGCTCGTAACCTGTTGATCAAAACGACGACGGCTGATCAGTATAACGTCGCAGCGCCATTGCTTCCAAACATAAAACAGCAAAAGAGTACCGGTACTAAATGTTGCCAGGCCAGGCTAATCTATGAAGCCCTATTGGTGCCACTTGACTAGTGCATATATGTTTCACTTTATGTGATGTATTTCACAGCTCCGCCACTTATATCTTGCGGCCGCAACTTAGTATCTTGCGGCCGCAACTTAGTATCTTGCGGCCGCAACTTAATTATCTTGCGGCCGCAACTTAGTATCTTGCGGCCGCAACTTAATTATCTTGCGGCCGCAACTTATTATCTTGCGGCCGCAACTTAGTATCTTGCGGCGCAACTTGGTATCTTGCGGCCGCAACTTAGTATCTTGCGGCCGCAACGTATCTTGCGGCCGCAATATCTTGCGGCCGCAACTTGGTATCTTGCGGCCGCAACTTGGTATCTTGCGGCCGCAGTTTAAGTATCTTGCGGCCGCACTTAGTATCTTGCGGCCGCAACGGTATCTTGCGGCCGCAACTTAGTATCTTGCGGCCGCAACTTGCGTATCTTGCGGCCGCAACTTGGTATCTTGCGGCCGCAACTTAGTATCTTGCGGCCGCAACGGTATCTTGCGGCCGCAACCGGTATCTTGCGGCCGCAACTTAATTATCTTGCGGCCGCAACTTATTATCTTGCGGCCGCAACTTAGTATCTTGCGGCCGCAACTTAGTATCTTGCGGCCGCAACTTAAGTATCTTTCGGCCAAGGTACAGTAGGCCTACAGTGTATGAGCGATCGCCTTGACAGTGCATCCGTGATCGCCCGTTCATATGAAGCCCTATTGGTGCCACTTGACTAGTGCATATATGTTTCACTTTATGTGATGTATTTCACAGCTCCGCCACTTATATCTTGCGGCCGCAACTTAGTATCTTGCGGCCGCAACTTAGTATCTTGCGGCCGCAACTTAGTATCTTTGCGGCCGCAACGGTATCTTGCGGCCGCAACTTGGTATCTTGCGGCCGCAACGGTATCTTGCGGCCGCAACTTGGTATCTTGCGGCCGCAACTTAGTATCTTGCGGCCGCAACGGTATCTTGCGGCCGCAACTGGTATCTTGCGGCCGCAACTTCAGTATCTTGCGGCCGCAACTTCTGCGGCCTTAATTATCTTGCGGCCGCAATCTTTGGTATCTTGCGGCCTGCAATTTAATTATCTTGCGGCCGCAACTTAGTATCTTGCGGCCGCAACTTAATTATCTTGCGGCCTGCACCAGTATCTTGCGGCCGCAACTTAATTATCTTGCGGCCGCAACTTAGTATCTTGCGGGCGCAACGCGGTATCTTGCGGCCGCAACTTAATTATCTTGCGGCCGCAACTTGGTATCTTGCGGCCGCAACGGTATCTTGCGGCCGCAATCTTAGTATCTTGCGGCCGCAACTTGGTATCTTGCGGCCGCAACGGTATCTTGCGGCCGCAACGGTATCTTGCGGCCGCAACTTAATCTTGCGGCCGCAACTTAGTATCTTGCGGCCGCAACAATTATCTTGCGGCCGCAACGGTATCTTGCGGCCGCAACGGTATCTTGCGGCCGCAACTTAGTATCTTGCGGCCGCAACGGTATCTTGCGGCCGCAACTTAGTATCTTGCGGCCGCAACTTTATCTTGCGGCCGCAACTTGGTATCTTGCGGCCGCAACTTGGTATCTTGCGGCCGCAACTTAAGTATCTTGCGGCCGCAACGAATATCTTGCGGCCGCAACCAATTATCTTGCGGCCGCAACTTAGTATCTTGCGGCCGCAACTTATCTTGCGGCCGCAACGGTATCTTGCGGCCGCAACTAATTATCTTGCGGCCGCAACTTAGTATCTTGCGGCCGCAACTGGTATCTTGCGGTCGCAATCTTTAGTATCTTGCGGCCGCAACCGGTATCTTGCGGCCGCAACTTAATTATCTTGCGGCCGCAACTTAGTATCTTGCGGCCGCAACTTAGTATCTTGCGGCCGCAACTTAGTATATTGCGGCCGCACCGGAGTATCTTGCGGCCGCAACGGTATCTTGCGGCCGCAACTTAGTATCTTGCGGCCGCAACGGTATCTTGCGGCCGCAACTTGGTATCTTGCGGCCGCAACTTGAATTATCTTGCGGCCGCAACTTAGTATCTTGCGGCCGCAACTTAATTATCTTGCGGCCGCAACGGTATCTTGCGGCCGCAACTTAATTATCTTGCGGCCGCAACTTGGTATCTTGCGGCACCAAGTATCTTGCGGCCGCAACTTAGTATCTTGCGGCCGCAACTTAGTATCTTGCGGCCGCAACTTAATTATCTTGCGGCCGCAACTTAGTATCTTGCGGCCGCAACTTAGTATCTTGCGGCCGCAACTTAGTATCTTGCGGCCGCAACTTAATTATCTTGCGGCCGCAACTTAGTATCTTGCGGCCGCAACTTAGTATCTTGCGGCCGCAACTTAGTATCTTGCGGCCGCAACTTAGTATCTTGCGGCCGCAACTTAATTATCTTGCGGCCGCAACTTAGTATCTTGCGGCCGCAACTTATTATCTTGCGATTGAAAGACAGACATTGTGACAATTTGTCATTCATAAGGACATAAGATCGTGCGATTATTGTGGGTAATTTGCCAGGAGAATTTGCGACATGGAACGGGATTCATTGATACAAGTTTACTTCCATCTAGGATTAAAATATAGGGAAATTCTCTGTTCTTTGGCAGCGAATCGTAGGATCATCATTAGTATGCGGACCTTAAAGCGTGAATTTAGTAAATTTGGACTTTTTAGAAGGAAACACAGTTGTTAGATGTGGCCATGTTTATTGTTGACATCTTGACAAACCAAGGGAATCACCAAGGATACAGATGGCTACATTTAAAATGCATCCACGCTGGGCTGACCGTGGACAGGGAAACTGTTCGTTTGCTGTTGAAAATTGTAGATCCTGAGGGAGTTGAAAGTAGGCTTAGAGACTTAAACGGCGTGCATATTTTGCTAGAGGTCCAGATTTCATTTGGCATATGGACGGATATGATAAATTAAAAGCATTACGGCTTCTGTATACACGGATGTATAGGTGGCTTTTCCCGAGCTGTAATTTGGCTTAAAGTTAACACCACCAGCAACAACCCACAGGTGATAGCAGGCTACTACATGGAGGCAGTGCGTAACCGAATGGGCTGCCCAAAACTTGTTCGGGCTGACCTCGGAACAGAGAATGGCACAGTACGAGACATGCAAAATTTTCTGAATGGTAATAATATAAGGAAAGCGTTTCTTTATGGCACGAGCCCTCACAATCAGAGAATAGAACGATGGTGGGGCATTTTACGAAGAGAATTTGCACAGTACTGGATGGACTTTTTCGGTGTTCTCAAAGATGATGGGTATTTTACAGGAGACTTCATAGATAAGAATTTGCTTCAATTCTGCTTCATGAAGTTGATTCAGGTAAGAATTATATGGAAGCGTTAAAGATGCATACAGCCCGATCTTTGGCCCTAACAATAAAAATAAATAATTTTACGAGTGAACGAAGTTTGGGAGAGTATCAGCCGCTCTAACGAAAAATGTTGTTACCTTTATTTTTATGGTCAGGAACCATGACAATTTTAAAACTTTTCTTGTAATAATACATCGAACCGATCACTTGATTTATTGTCGGGATCCTGACCAAAAAAAACCCCTCATTTTGAAATTGTATAGCTGCCACTAATTATTTGCAGATTTTTTTTTAGCGCGATAGCTCAAATGAAAGCTTATAACTTTTTGAATTTTAAATTAATTTGTGGGGGTCAAATCGGCCAAAGATTAGGCTTGCATCTTTAATGTAATGTACACTTATCGCTTTCGTATAATTACACCGGATTTTGAGGCCGTGTTGGAGCACTTTGATGCCCCCCCCCCTCGTTTTGGTTATGATTATTGTCGTAATGTTCTTATTGGTGTATACATGTGTATACATGAGAGCTTTTCATGTCGTAATTACCTATTTATCATCGTATGTCTGCGTAACATTTCGCAACTGAACTCGAACCTTCTTTTTCTTTCAGAACGGGCTTGATGAGGTTGTCCGCATTTGGAATACCCACAGCATCGCCATCACTCGAAATGCAAACGTTCCAAATGGTCGGCCTTTCGTCATGTATACAATTCCAGAGCTCTATGGCCGAACAAATTTCCTTGTTGAAGTGAACCAAGGACAGATAGATGCATGTTTGCAGCACTGTGTTTTCAGGGATTTTCCTTGTGATAAGCATGTTTTCAACCTTTGCCTGCAGTATATGACAGAGAACGGATGCTTGCAGCCAGAGACACCCGAGTCTGCCCTCGATTTATACCTCCTTTTACGCAACCATATTCACAGAGAACTCGACAACTGGCTTACATAAATAATTAATGATGAAGTGATGCCACATTATAGCTGCACGCTGATATTTTGATCTTGTGGATTTTTTTTTAATCGACCTGCAATGGAAGCCCTGAAACCAAAAATTTGGATGTTTAGTTAAGTGTATGAGGATAGGAAATAAATAACCTTGCAAATGAATATTGAAATATGGATCGGATAATATTTGTGTTTAAACGTTTAGTATAGTGTTAAATCAGCTATTTGACGATTTAATTTTAAAATAGGCCTATATGTTGTTTCGAGGTATTTGTATGTTTTTCTGAAAAAATCCTTCTCAGAATAAAAAGACCACCTGCGTGAGCAACAGTTTTGCAACCAATATTGGAACATATCTTGTACTTTAGCTGTATAATTATAGTCTGTCAAAATCGGACACTTTGGGAAAATGTGATAATTAACACAAAGACATCATGAAGTTTGATTTCCCAAACACTATTTTGATTTCTTAAAATACATCCCTATTGTAACGATGTCAATTAAAAATCACGTCTAATATTTTGAAAGGCAAATCAAGTTCAAAAGGAAGTGGCATCTTAGGTGTGTGGGTGTGCCCTTACAAAGACCAACCTCTGGGGTACTTTCACCAACGGAACAATGATACACTATTCAAGGAATTTATTTCACCCCAGTGAATTGGTGTAATGTCTCAGGAACATAATCCTAAAAGTCACAAGGTAATCCCTCAACGCAAATTTGCATAGTTTGCATAAAACCAATATGTCCGCTAAATACTAGGTTTTAATATTTTTGGCTATTTGGGATGGTGTATTGAATCTTTTTAAATTTAGTTCTTAGGTTTTATTATGCATGATGTGCAATTGGAATGCTTTAAGCAAGAACAATGGGCAGTATAGGCCATTCCATACAGCGCTCGGTAAACATCGGAAATCCTAATTTGCATATTGATCACGTTCTTGTTCTACCAACTGGTAGACAAACTTTAGAAAAATGGCGGGGCGATGTTCGGCGTATTTCATACTGCTCTACACAAGATTTCAAGCTTATTTGACCAAATACTAACTAGGTGAGCAACTAGGACACCAATTCCATGCCCTGTTGAAAGTCTGCTCTGATCGTGATATTGTCCCTTTAATATGGACAAGTTAACATTAACCCTTTCAATATAAAACTAGAAATTCAGAGTTTGTGAACAAACTCAAGGTGTTCGGAAGTGACGGTAATTGATGTCCTCATCAATTGGGATCATTGTTAAAATGTGACTTAAGATTGTTTTCAAAAGTAAGTTGCCTTACTCATTTCAAAGAAATGGCTTTTCGGTATTGGCTTTTTCAACAGCCCTTTCCATTCGTACAAAAATGACACTGCAGTATTAAGTTAATACGATCTATGGTTTTAGAAATATTGTAGCGCATCCGTTATTGGCTTAAACGCCCAACCACACATTTATAAAATATATTTTATCCTGCAAGAGCTTTAGCCTGTGACACCGCAAACGTCCCCGTGAAGACCGCCAGCTGTTTTCCAGTAGATAACGATCTCAGTCTCTGCGGTTTGTAAACAACGGGCCCCAGAACCACGAGTGTCTGGTGTGTGTTAAGTCAATGGGATTTTAGCCCAGAAAAGGAATTTTGAAGAAAAAATCAAAATTTTGACCTTCCGGTACGACCGGAAGCAAATGTCGAACGATTTTGACGTTAACTTTCAAATGTTGCCTAAGCCTTGATCTATCAGATCCCCAGATTATGAACATCATAGCTTTAGTATATTTTGATATACAGTCGATAGCAAATGGTCATTTTTAAAACTTAAATGGCTTGTAATTTGATACCTGATGACGTGATCATGACGTAACTAGATTCATCTACATGATAAGGTCTTTATATGTGAAGTTTCAAGGTTGTGTGAAATTGTTAACTTGCACTTTCGATGTAGAGAAGAGTTAAGGAGAAGAAGAAGGAGAAGTAAAAACAAAAAAAACGGAACAATTACAATAGTTGTTCGGCTGAAAAGCCGAACACCTAATAATTGTCAGAAGGTTGATTTATTATAAATTAAGCGCCCAAATATTTGATGACGGGACCCATAAATTAATGATAGGACTTATATACTGTGCTTTGTTATTATTTTATCATTTGATGTGAACAAAAACAATTGGACGTTTGTTTTGTGTTTTGAGTAGATTTTTTTATTTTAATTAAATTAAAACAAAAAAATTTCAAATTTTGCGCTGACGTACACCTGGGCAGGGAGCCTTACCCTGGCGGAATGGTCTGGTGCCCAGAGGTGTTACTTCCAACTAGATTCCCAAGAGAACAAAGCAAACAAAGGTTTTCATCGTTTGCTAGCGTGCCTTGTTAACCCATTATTGTTGGCCATCATTGTTGCCACAAGGTAATAAAACAGTCATGAACTTCTAGCAACATGTGTACACACGACTTATGTAATAAACAAGTCATGTACGTGCAAGCACCGATCACAACCTGGTAATTTGTGAAATAAAAATAATTGAGTACGTTACGAGAACAGCTTGAATTAATTTTTTTAATTGTACAAACAGAAAATATATTCTCCAAACAATATTGTTTACACTGTTAAAACGGTCTATTTCATAGACCCTTTAAAGTACTTCTTTTCATTTCCTCAAGTAAATTAGAAATTTTCCAATTACAAAGAAAAATGTAGAAAAATTGCCGAATAAGTAAGGGAAAACGGCGGATACATGTTTAACCACTTAGTCTTGTAGGATTGTGGAAAGTAAAATCATAGAATGTTGCTGTATCGGGACCAATCATGGTGCGGTAATTACAATGTTTACAACATGTTTAATTTTCTGCACCATCTGAGTCACTACATGTATATCCATTCATCAACAAATGCACTTACTAGTAATATCTTATTATTATCCGTCATTAGATTACAAACATGGAGACTGTCTTTCCTACTATGAAGCTGGTAACAAAGTGAGTGGTGTCTACACCATCTATCCTCAATCTGACGTGTATCCAGACGGATTAAAGGTCTACTGTTTTATGAGATCGTACGGTGGCTTTATCGTAAGTTCACTTTTGTCTACCATTACCACGTACAGATTGAATCCCAACATGAGACTAGTGAATTCAAAGGGGTGGGGTAGAGGAGGTGAATAATAATAATAATAATAATGTGTGAGAATAAGGAGCGATGAGTGGACTCAATGAAACCTTATATTGCCCGGTCCCAATGATCTTAAAGGTTTGCTGTATTCATAATCCCAGATAATATGTAATTTATACAAACTTTTTACGTCTTCGATTTGAATATTTGAATGAATGTATAATACAAGTTGAGCTGAGAGATAGAGACCATTATAATGCTTCTGATATGACGTCATCTCATCGGTAAAAATAATTATTAAATTGTGTGCACTATGTAATGGCAGCTGCGCTCAAATGCAGCGTTTGTGACGTCACAAGCGTTTGTTTGTTTATTCAAATCTGGGCGTGGTCATGCCACTACGGGTTAGTCGGCGTCTCAGTGAAGTGATTGTAATGATTCTACAGACAAGAAAATGGTATAATACCAGAAATAATATACCAAAACAAAACACGACAAAGAAAGAAAACAAATAAGGATCATACGAGTGATCGTTCGTCTTACTTGAATTGTTGACACTAAAATGCTAACATTATGTTTACATAATGTAAAATTATGTTTACAACAACATACCAAATAAAAGCAATAATGTATACTTAACTTATAAGACTATGTAAACAAAGTAAAGACAATAAATATGAAAGACTTTAATCCCCACCACTTATAATAGGCCTATACAAAGTGGCATGATAGTATGTATGCATTGGAGTACAAAGTTTGAAGACAAACCAGGGGAATTCCTTCGTGTGCAAACTACATGTATATAGTGTTCTCAACATTGCCTTATCACTGGAATAGAAATCTGCCTATTGATGATTATAAATCATGGCTTTGTAAGATGAACAAGAAAATAAGTGAAGCTACGTAAGTTAACTTGTTTCACCCTTGAACTTCCAAGCAAATTTTGAACGAAGAGAAGCCAGCAAGTTATCGTGTATGTCGCCCAAATCACTCGTCTGTGCCAGGGACGGGCCCAGGGTATCGAAAAGGGGACACCCGGCAAAAGGGGTGGACAGGTACACTGACAAGGGGAACACGGCAAAAGGGGTGGGGAGGTACACAGACAAGGGGAACACGGCAAAAGGGGTGGGGAGGTACACTGACACGAGGAACACGGCAAAAGGGGTGGGTAGGTACACTGACAAGGGGAACACGGCCAAAGAGGTTGAGAGGTACACTGACAAGGTGAACACGGCAAAAGGGGTGGGGAGGTACACTGACAAGGTGAACACGGCAAAAGGGGTGGGGAGGTACACTGACAAGGGATATGAAAAAGCGTATGGTAAATGTACATGCACATGTACGGACAAAA
>CM055816.1:69361-98196 GCA_029582265.1 Zoroaster sp. YZ-2022
TGGATCTTAGACTCAAACTTATACGCAGTAGCGATGCTTTCTGCCTGATGGCTTCCGAGGCCAACCCTACCTATAAGGTGATGATTCAAGCCGCGTCCGTGTTTGTCGGAAAAGTAAAAGTGAGCTCCGCGGTCATGCTGGGCCATGCCAAAGCATTAGAAAAGGGAACTGCAAAGTATCCCATCAAACGTGTCCTTTGCAAAATGATCTCTGTACCCCAAGGCAACTTGACACTCACTCAGGATCACGCTTTTCTCGGACAACTTCCGACACGGCGCATTGTAATAGGCTGCGTGAGTAATGTAGCGTTCAACGGACGCTACTCGAAGAACCCCTTTAACTTTCAGCATCTGAACGCAAACTTTTTGACGGTGTACCTAGATGGAGATCAGATTCCGTATACTCCACTCAAACCGAACTTTTCCGATGCGTCCAATAATTACGTCAGAGCATACAACACCCTCTTCTCGGGAACAGATAAAATGTACCAGAATGAAGGCAACGACATCAGTCGTGAGGATTTCGCCAAGGGCTATGCACTGTACGCTTTTGATCTCACCCCTGACCTGTCTTCTGGCGGACACTTTAACCTCGTCAAACACGGAAACCTACGGTTGGAAATGCACTTTGCCTCTCCGCTACAGGAAACTGCCAACGTGATCATCTACGCGGAATTTAACAACATTTTGGAAATAGATCAGGCTCGAAACATCATATTCGACTACAGCAGTTGAAGGGCACGCACAGACCATGGACAGCTCGGAAATTAGCACTATTTTAAATAGAGACCGTTACACAAAACATTTTTTCAGAGGGGTGTTCGCCCGCGATAAACTTCCCAAGCAAGTTATCTCTCGTCCCAGTGCCTTTTGTGGTGAACACAGACCCTATTACGAAACCAGGACAACATTGGGTAGGAATATACTACGAGAGATGGTGTTGGAGAGTATTTTGATTCCTACGGATTACCACCGCAGTTACCCGAGTTCAAAAATTTTCTCAAGAACAACGCGGAAAAAACTCAATATAATCATCAACGCCTACAGGGACCCTTGTCTGCTGTCTGCGGTCAATATTCCATCTACTTCTTGCTACATCGATGTCGGGGAATCACCATGAGCAAGATTGTGGACTTTTTCCACTTCCGATATCAACAAGAACGACGTCAACGTGAACAATTTTATCAGAATACACTTTCCCCGTATTAAAACGAATGTATTCGATGATCAGTTATTTTTTCAACAAGTTTCAAGGGCCTTGTTAGAATAACCTATACCTTAACGGACTGATGGATTAATTATTTAAACCAATGTTGTATTTCACGAGTTCAATTCAAGCCAGACGTATCTCAACAACTTGCCCGAAATCATCAATATAGTTGTGCTTGCGCACTACTCCCTCCACCACACAAACTGCACACACCACCTTATTTTGTGTGCAGTTTGTGTGGAGGGAGTAGTGCGCAGTTGTGTGCAGTATCATCAATAGGTTACGCTTGCGCGAGTTCAAGCAAATTTCCCAGTGTTCGGTCTAGCCAAAATGTTCTAAAGGCCTCGAATTTGTTAGAATATAATATAACAATAATAATAATTAATGTTTTCAGTATATCAAATGTATTCCAATTTAAAAGCAATATAAAAACCATCTGTAAATATATTGATGTCAAAGATTGCTGTTGGTGTTAAAATTAAATTTAACAAATGCCAAAATGTTCTAAAGGCCCCGAATTTGTTAGAATTTAAAATAACAATAATAATAATTAATGTTTTCAGTTTATCAAATGTTTTCCAATTTAAAACCCATATAAAAACCATCTGTAAATATATTGATGTCAAAGATTGCTGTTGGTGTTAAAATTAAATTTAACAAATGCCAAAATGTTCTAAAGGTCCCGAATTTGTTAGAATTTAAAATAACAATAATAATAATAATAATAATAATAATAATAATAATAATAATAATAATAATAATAATAATAATAATACTTAATGTTTTCAGTTTATCAAATGTTTTCCAATTTAAAACCAATATAAAAACCATCTGTTAATATATTGATGTCAAAGATTGCTGTTGGTGTTAAAATTAAATTTAACAAAATGCCAAAATGTTCTAAAGGCCCCGAATTTGTTAGAATTTAAAATAATAATAATAATAATAATAATAATAATAATAATAATAATAATAATAATAATAATAATAATAATAATAATAATAATAATAATAATAATAATAATAATAATAATAATAATAATAATAATAATAATAATAATAATAATAATAATAATAATAATACTACTTAATGTTTTCAGTTTATCAAATGTTTTCCAATTTAAAACCAATATAAAAACCATCTGTAAATATATTGATGTCAAAGATTGCTGTTGGTGTTAAAATTAAATTTAACAAATCATACTTGAATAGCTTCATGTACAGTCGTTCTTTTGTCTGTCTTCGTACGTTGTTGTCCCTCCCCTTTCTAGTTTACAGAGACATTGTGCATCACACTTATCCTCTTGCCAATAGACAAAGCTACTATTAAAAACACAGACATACACGAATATAATTTATTTTAATGATTAAATCGAACAGTTAATATTCATAACAGACTCGGTAATAATCTCTTCTTGGAATATGTGTTGGCTCTGAAAAGAGCCGGTTGTTTTATTGGTGTGTTGGTTTCGCTGGTCTTGAACGTACACGGTTACTTAAACTTGGATGGATTACGCTGCACCAGAAACCTGGCGTACTCTAGGTTGCCAACCACGATAGCATATTTCAAGGCCTCCATCTGTGAAATAACTTCCCTGTGAGGGAAGTTTTTGGGAATTTGCTCCCAGTCTCTTAATTCTGGATCCGCATTTATGCGGATCCGCTCTCCTTCAGTAATCGCAATTTCACTATTTTTCTCTCACATACCGGTAGAAGGCAAAGAGAGTGGCCATACTGGTGTTGATCAAGTCCAGTCAGTGCATGTGAATGAAGCTTGAAGAGAGGTGATGTGAGAAACGACTATTACACTTGCCCGAAATCATCAATATGCATGCTGCGCTTGCGCACTACTCCCTCCACCACACAAACTGCACACCTCCACGCGCGCGCCCAGACGTGTCTCAACCAGTATTTTGTGCAAACATATGCGGGAAGTGAGCGCATTTGAGACCAAGGTGGGAAGGATCACATCTGTGCTAGTTCGTGGTGCTGTTACACAGCGCGTATTGCATGAAAACGATTTTACGAAGAAACACAATGATATGTGTTACTTCGTGAAAACGAAAACCGTCATATTGTGCAATTATTAATTCACACAATCTTAATATTTTGTGTGGAGGGAGTAAGTATTTTGTGTGCAGTTTGTGTGGAGGGAGTAGTGTGCAGTATTTTGTGTGGAGGGAGTAAGTATTTTGTGTGCAGTTTGTGTGGAGGGAGTAGTGTGCAGTATTTTGTCTGGAGGGAGTAATGACGTCATAAAAAAAATTCAATCATGTGTGCCGCAAATCAGTCCTGTTTGTGGAGGCGCAGGAGGAGGGATTGAGGAGGGATGCCATCCCTCCTCAATCCCTCCTCCTGCGCCTCCACAAAGAGGACTGATTTGCGGCACACATAGTACTCACGTCCCGGGTTATTTCTCAGTCCAGATTTTTTTCCCCTGCCCGTAATATTTCCCCGTCTAGGGTTATTTCTCAGTCCTGTTTATTTTCCCGTCCCGCATTATTTTCCCGTCCCGGGTTATTTCTCAGTCCTGTTTATTTTCCTGCCCCGTAATTTGTTCCCGTCCCGAGTTATTTCTCAGTCCCGTTTATTTTCCTGCCAGTAATATTTCCCCGTCCCGGGTTATTTCTCAGTCCTGTTTATTTTCCTGCCCTGTAATTTGTTCCCGTCCCGAGTTATTCTTCTCAGTCCCGTTTATTTTCCTGCTAGTAATATTTCCTCGTCCTGGGTTATTTCTCAGTCCTGTTTATTTTCCTGCCCCGTAATTTGTTCCCGTCCCGAGTTATTTCTCAGTCCCGTTTATTTTCCTGCCAGTAATATTTCCCCGTCCCGGGTTATTTCTCAGTCCTGTTTATTTTCCTGCCCCGTAATTTGTTCCCGTCCCGAGTTATTTCTCAGTCCCGTTTATTTTCCTGCCAGTAATATTTCCCCGTCCTGTGTTATTTCTCAGTCCTGTTTATTTTCCTGCCCCGTAATTTGTTCCCGTCCCGAGTTATTTCTCAGTCCCGTTTATTTTCCTGCCAGTAATATTTCCCCGTCCCGGGTTATTTCTCAGTCCTGTTTATTTTCCTGCCAGTAATATTTCCCCGTCCCGGGTTATTTCTCAGTCCTGTTTATTTTCCTGCCCCGTAATTTGTTCCCGTCCCGAGTTATTTCTCAGTCCCGTTTATTTTCCTGCCAGTAATATTTCCCCGTCCCGAGTTATTTCTCAGTCCCGTTTATTTTCCTGTCAGTAATATTTCCCTGTCCCGGGTTATTTCTCAGTCCTGTTTATTTTGATGCCCCGTATTATTTCCCCTTCCCAAGTTATTTTTCAGTCCCGTTCCCAAATGAAATTTACGCAAAACAAAACTAACGGTAGCAAACAACATTCAATTGCAACAAGAAATTCAAACTGATTTAATTCACAAATACGATGTATATTAATATTATTATTATGATGTCTCAGTCCTGTTTATTTTCCCAGCGGGGCGAGGAGCAGGGGACAGGGGAGGCCATGTTTATTGTCACGTGTCTCAACTATTTTGGCCGGGATTGTAGCATACCGGACTCGAGTTCTGGTGGCTGAGACGTCAGAATGTGGGTTTGAATCCTAGCCATGCCGGTTGCACACTTTTGTGTCCTTGAGCAAACCACGCTTAATCATGAGTTACCTTTCTTTATCCAGGAGTATAAATGGGTACCCGTGAAGGCAGAGATACCGGCAGTACTAGTACGGCATAATAGCTGATGAGCACCTAACAGGCTGTCTAGACTATACATACACTTCCCCCACCGGCTTGAGAATGATCCAGGAATGATTTAATGTAGCCCAATGAAAGGGATAATGGTAAAAGCGTCTCGATCTAGATGGAATTTGGCGCTTAAAAAGTGTTCAACAAGAATAAACAATAAGTGGAGATGCAGCCACCTCTATAGCTCACCAATAGCATCTGATGTACCCAAAGAGATAAATGGAAAAGCTCCACGCCTCCACTGGTTGTCATGGTCAAAATGGATCTGTGATTTTATCAGAACAATTACGACAGAGTATTTTTGATGACGACATCGGTACATTTTGGATCTTCTTGGATTAGTGAAACAAGGTTGTAACGTGTATTTTAGGGATTTCAAATGAGTGATTTGAACTATTTTGTTAAGAATTTATATGAAAAAAATAAGATAGCTGATCGACAATGAAGTCGATGCCTAACACAGTATAGGCCTACTAATTACTATTAAACACTAACGACACGTTAACGTTACACTTACAGAGTAACACTGGCCAGCAAACTGGACTCTCGGACATGTCGGAGTCGGAACTAATTAATGTCATTGCTAACCGTGCACCGAATCACCCGTTAACTGAAATCTCAACCTATAAAAAGGCTTCATATCTGTATCATACTATTACTCAAAATAGAACCTTCGTGAACTTAACAATGAAAAGTGTTTTTACCAAGACAGTATTTCTCCAACTCAGACCATTCGTCGTCTGCCATGCTGCCAAAGTTTTAGGTGATCCCACAGCATTTCCTTTACATGTCACGTCACCACCGACCGGCCGCAAGCCGAGTACCAGTGAGGTATTTCCCCTAAAAATTGTTATTGTTTTTTTGAGGGCGCTGTTGCACCCAAACACGCAGAATAATAGATGGCACTGCAAACACGCAAGTATGAAAACCAAAACAGTGATTTCAAACCACTCACGAGAAGTTTGGAGGAGATTTGATTCCGCCAATTGTTTTCTTTGGGGAGAGGGGGAGAATGAGGTCGATAATATTAACAAGACAAACAAATTACGTCGTAATTGTTACCAATCTCATTGCAACATTGGTCACGCTGATTAGGCCAAAAAAAAAAAAGATGTTGAGTTGCCCTCCACCGACCGACCCAAAAGTGCTGAAATCTCGGGTCGGGTTTTTTTTCTTTCTTTTTTCTTCCCGTCATTCATAGGCCTATTTATTAATGAAACTTACCAATTTTCTTTGTATAAAACATAATACGTTTGATTTGTGAAATTTTCCACTTTTTTAACCGGTAAATTTACCGGTACCCAAGACTCAATCTACATGTTTTCAAATAGAATGGCCCCGGCCCTCACATGGTGCACTGCCTTCGCACACACTGTGTGCCAACGATTGCGACTCAAATCTACACGTTTTCCAATCGAATGGTCCCCTCACATGTTTTCCACTGGCTTCGCGCACTGTTTTGTATGTCAACGATTGCGACTCAATCTACACGTTTTCAAATCGAATGGCCACTCACATGTTGCATGTTGAGCATTGCACGCAATATGGATGAATTTGCTGTGTCAATCACAGCGAAAAGTACAACAAAACTGCTTGGGATACTTTTATTCTGAAGCAAAATTCCTTGCTGATAGGTATACAAATGAAAAACATGGTATGTGGTTTCAGTTCCAATGCATTTCATTCTTAAAATGACAGTCAAGGAGAGAAAAAAAAAAAAAATAAATAAATAAATCCCGACCGACCGACCCCTTCAAATATTTTCACTGGAGGGCAACTCAACAGCTTTTTTTTTTCCGGCTCAAAGTGTAGTCCAAGTCATGGGAAAGATTTATAATTTGTTGAAAATGAGCATAATTGTGTTTTCTCAGAAGTCAGCAGAGCACTTTAGACAGAACAATGTTTATTTTTGCTTTCATAAAAAAATAAAGTAATTATTTGTGAATCATGTTTATTTTGCTGGGACAAAATATACCTTATTTCGTGACAGATTTGCGAATTTAATTCTTTCCTTTTAACTGCTCTCCTTTTAAAGAAAAAAAATGGGGTGGGCTGGGAAGTGGAGGGGAAAGCGGAAGGTATTATGGCCATTATGATCATTGACGGATCTAGGGGAGGGCAAGGGGGGTATAATAATAATAATGTGTGTACTTATATAGTGCACGTATCCACCAACTGAGTGCTGCTCATAAGGCTCATAAATCATTCCTGAAACCATCTCAGCTCCCTGGGGAGTATACAGCTCAATTGCTGCCATTACAGCGCATATAGGGCTAATCAACCAACTCTGCTTTCACAGGTACCCATTTAACCCCTGGGTGGAGAGAAGCAATTATGGTTAAGTGTCTTGCTCAAGGACACAAGTGTCACGGCCGGGATTCGAACCCACATTCTGCTGCTAACACCAGAACTTGAGTCCGGTAAGCTGTCCCTCCTAATTTTTTGCCATGTATACAAATTTACTAAACGGTTTTTAGCATTCCCTTTTTTGCCGTGTTCCCCCATTCTTCGAAACTCTGGATCCTCCCCTGATTATATGACCCATGATCCAGGTCCCCTCAATAACTGATATCCTCTCACCGACCGATAAATACATTTGTTATGTATATTTTTTGTTTGGATATTATTTTTATTTTTTGTTAATTTTTATTTACAATAATATATTTTTAAAAATAAATGTAGGGCCTTAGTTCTGTGCACTATACTATCGGGAGTGTACGGGTACGTACAAAATAAAACAGAGCTAATTTGAAGATGCTAATAAGGCATATTTATTATTTATCGTTTATCTTGTTATTAATAGAAAATAATCACAGTCATCGTGACAGTTTTGATAACAGTGTTAGTGTTGTACCTGACGTTTAGTTAAAAAAGGGAACTTCAAGGTTTTATGAATGATTATACATCAATTTATATCTGGGAGCATTGTTGAATAGCACAAAAGTAACACTATTTATATACCGACAAATTAATTACTCAACAAATACAAAGCTTTATAAATTTTCATATTCTTTTTTTATTGAAAATAAAAAGTCACTGAACAAATACAGAAATTTATACATTCTTCTTTATTAAAGAATGATAAAGGAGATGATTGAAAACATTCTTGATTTAATAATGGCTTCAAAAATTTACTTCTCATTATAAAATGATTAAAAGTCAAATATTTATGCTGAATGAATATAGGTTTAAAAACTGGTGCCACAATATATAGTGTCTATGTAAGCTTCAAGAGAATGGTGGGAGACACTATGAAAAAATACCACCCAAAATATTGCTGTCAGCTAAGACTAATATGCCTATCAGAAGTAGACATCCCGACTTAATTATTATGATGCAAAATTTTGTTAGGTTGCAACTGCCACGTATTATGCGTGTGCTTGGTACCAATGAAAACCTTGTCAAGGCAAAAAGGGTCTCCGGTGTCCTTTTTGTTTTTGCTATGAAACGATGTCCAATTGCAGCCAAAATTGCTGAATCCATTAGAATTCTGTCGCACTGCCTTACGACTTATCAAAGATTGCCTGATTTGTGTGGCCTCTTTTAGACACCATACTTTGCGTATGGAAAATTTAGTCTGGTTCCAACAACCGCGTGTACATGTATCACGTATTTCACTGGTTGGAGAAAAAAAAAACGAAAAAAAAAACACATCACCGCACCGATTTTGAAGCCGACCTATGACCAGAAACTGGAGACTTTTTTTGGCCTAACTCAAAACGTGAATTTCCAGCTACAAGGCCTATTCCTGATTTCAAATGAGCTGGTCAAATATGAGATACGTTTAGCAGATATTTATAAGGCACAGCATGCCTCTCTCTCGTTCTCTTGCTTAAATATTCAGGGGACTGTCTTTTCGTGACTAGAACAAAATGTATGGGGTTTGGTCATCAGTTGACCGAGTCAGTTGAGAGGTTTCACGAGTTTGTTGTGTCTATAATGCATTCAATAGTTTCACTAGAAAAATGGTCTGTATTAAATTCAAAATATCCCTTCACAAATTAATACAAATTATTTTACAAACAGCTGTAGAATATAGAAGCCTATGGCAGAAAACGTTCGTCGTCTTGCAGTCTAATGTCACAACGTACTCCCGACTTGCTCCAAATCTGAAATTAATTATTAAATGAAACTACGCCATCCAATTTATTTCATAACAATTCCTGTAAAATCACTTATTCAAATATTTTGATGTGTCAAAAAAAATCCCAACAGGCATTTAAATATTAAGAAAGAAAACCATTAAAATAATATTCAAACAATCAGAGTTGCGGAAAGCACTTTTCTCACAAGGGTCTAGTCTTGAGAATATGTTAAACCCTGGGAACGTGGTTGTTAACAGCGATCACTTCCTACACTCTTAAAACTAAAATGTTGAATCAACATTTTAAAGAGTTCAGTCAGTGACAACTCTTTATAAAGTTGGATTTAAAAGTACTCAATTAACATTGATAAAGTTTGACTTAACTTTACTCTGTGTTAATTTAACCCTTTCTTTGAGTTGAATTCTTAAAAGGTTGATTCAACACTTTAGTTTTAAGAGTGTAATAAACGAAGTCGTCATGACATAGTATAAAGTTTACTACAGAACAACGCAGGCAAATGGCCTCTGATGGGCCTAGGTGCTGTATACAATAAATACGACATCAATGTTAATATTGTGGGGAAGATGTTCGAAGAGATATCATCAGGTATATATATATATATATATATAGGCCTATCTATATAGTCCATACATTTTTCAAATGTTTTTTCTACAGCCATAATGCGTGATCTGCGTATAAGAAGCGGTAGGTGGTATAATTATAACCTTCTGATTATTAAGCGATATGACATACTGCTAATATTCTTACAGTATAACAATACATCTTCTGAAATCTAAATAATACCAGCTAGAATCATGTGTTTTCGTTTACCAGAGGTTAGAGGACCACCACAGCAAATGTTCTGGTGTTGTGACTTCAACCAGGATCCGACACCGACGGGTGTGCTGCAGCCACTGACGGAAAAACAGCACCCACTTCCACCGGGAACTCCACCAAACGTAAATCCCAGCCAGTTGTTAGAAGCATTGCCATCGATGTCGTACTTCACGTACCAGTTGCAAGCTGCGCGGGGACCTCCTCGAGAGATTCTGCACTTGCGACCGTTTTCACCTATGATGCCGGTTGATGCCATGTCAAAGAAATCTTGCGCGCTGTAAGAATCCCACATATCACATTGGAACACTGTCGAATATGAAAAGAATACACACCGTTTATAAATACATCAAAGGAGGCTTGTGTGAAGTGATTTAATTGGGGAGGGCGGGGTTTCTCACACCTACCCCCTTTAAAATTTCTCACGCATACAAGCGATTTTAAAGGTGTTCAGTTATTTTGGAAAAACATTTCAGCCCCGCCTCCCATTTCATTTCTGTATCCGCCGCAGAAGTACGTCGGCAAATTGGCTTGCACACTCCTCAAGATTATGCCTTGGTTTACGGCCCATTACGTTTGCTGTGACTTTAATTACTAGCATAAACTGTATTTATGCAAATAATTGTGCAAATAATTAATGTCCTCACCCCTCCCCCCACTCTGCTCACGATCTAGGGCTATAAATTGTCCATGCATCTCACATATTTTTCCTAACATGTGTTCGTTACAGAACCAAAATCTTTGGGCTTGAAAAACCTCACCAAATTCTCATGTTGTGGACCTCTGGCGGCGCATGGTGGGGGAGGGGTTGGAACAACACTAGGTGTGTGCATTTAAGTCCAACAAATGAATCGCTAAAATATCAAGCATTCTCAGAACCAACCAGTGAGAATTTGGTCTGGATGTTCTATGCTCTGCCCATCTTGGTGGTATAGACTTCTGATCATTAAGCGTGTGACATAATGCTAACATTCCTACAGTATAACAATAAATCTTCTGAAATCATCTAAATAATACTAGCTAGAATCATTTATTTTTATTTACCAGAGGTTTGAGGACCACCACAGCAAATGTTCTGGTGTTGTGACTTCAACCAGGATCCGACACCGACGGGTGTGCTGCAGCCACTGACGGACGAACAGCACCCACTTCCACCGAGGCCGGGAACTCCACCGAACGAAAGCCCCAGCCAGTTGTTAGAAGCATCTCCATCGATGTCGTACTTCACGTACCAGTTGCAAGCAGTGCTGGCATCGCCTTGAGAGATTCTGCACTTGCGACCGTTTTCACCTATGATGCCGGTTGATGCCATGTCAAAGAAATCGGGCGCGCTGTAAGAATCCCACATATCACATTGGAACACTGTCGAATATGAAAAGAATACACACCGTTTATAAATACATCAAAGGAGGCTTGTGTGAAGTGATTTAATTGGGGAGGGGCGGGGTTTCTCACACCTACCCCCATTAAAATTTCTCACGTATACAAGCGATTTTAAAGGTGTTCAGTTATTTTGGAAAAAACATTTCAGCCCCGCCTCCCATTTCATTTCTGTATGCGCCGCAGAAGTACGTCGGCAAATTGGCTTGCACACTCCTCAAAGATTATGCCTTGGTTTACGGCCCAGTACGTTTGCTGTGACTTTAATTACTAGCATGATCTGAATTTATGCAAATAATTGTGCAAATAATTAATACTAAATAATTATTGTCCTCACCCCTCCCCCCACTCTGCTCACGATCTAGGGCTATAAATTGTCCATGCATCTCACATATTTTTCCTAACATGTGTTCGTTACAGAACCAAAATCTTTGGGCTTGAAAAACCTCACCAAATTCTCATGTTGTGGACCTCTGGCGGCGCATGGTGGGGGAGGGGTTGGAACAACACTAGGTGTGTTAGGTGTGTGCATTTAAGTCCAACAAATGAATCGCTAAAATATCAAGCATTCTCAGAACCAACCAGTGAGAATTTGGTCTGGATGTTCTATGCTCTGTCCATCTTGGTGGTATAGACTTCTGATCATTAAGCGATGTGACATAATGCTAACATTCCTACAGTATAACAATAAATCTTCTGAAATCATCTAAATAATACTAGCTAGAATCATTTATTTTTATTTACCAGAGGTTTGAGGACCACCACAGCAAATGTTCTGGTGTTGTGACTTCAACCAGGATCCGACACCGACGGGTGTGCTGCAGCCACTGACGGACGAACAGCACCCACTTCCACCGAGGCCGGAAACTCCACCGAACGAATGCCCCAGCCAGTTGTTAGAAGCATCTCCATCGATGTCGTACTTCACGTACCAGTTGCAAGCAGTGCTGGCATCGCCTTGAGAGATTCTGCACTTGCGACCGTTTTCACCTATGATGCCATGTCAAAGAAATCTTGCGCGCTGTAAGAATCCCACATATCACATTGGAACACTGTCGAATATGAAAAGAATACACACCGTTTATAAATACATCAAAGGAGGCTTGTGTGAAGTGATTTAATTGGGGAGGGCGCGGTTTCTCACACCTACCCCCATTAAAATTTCTCACGTATACAAGCGATTTTAAAGGTGTTCAGTTATTTTGGAAAAAACATTTCAGCCCCGCCTCCCATTTCATTTCTGTATGCGCCGCAGAAGTACGTCGGCAAATTGGCTTGCACACTCAAAGATTATGCCTTGGTTTACGGCCCAGTACGTTTGCTGTGACTTTAATTACTAGCATGATCTGAATTTATGCAAATAATTAATACTAAATAATTATTGTCCTCACCCCTCCCCCCACTCTGCTCACGATCTAGGGCTATAAATTGTCCATGCATCTCACATATTTTTCCTAACATGTGTTCGTTACAGAACCAAAATCTTTGGGCTTGAAAAACCTCACCAAATTCTCATGTTGTGGACCTCTGGCGGCGCATGGGTTGGAACAACACTAGGTGTGTGCATTTAAGTCCAACAAATGAATCGCTAAAATATCAAGCATTCTCAGAACCAACCAGTGAGAATTTGGTCTGGATGTTCTATGCTCTGTCCATCTTGGTGGTATAGACTTCTGATCATTAAGCGATGTGACATAATGCTAACATTCCTACAGTATAACAATAAATCTTCTGAAATCATCTAAATAATACTAGCTAGAATCATTTATTTTTATTTACCAGAGGTTTGAGGACCACCACAGCAAATGTTCTGGTGTTGTGACTTCAACCAGGATCCGACACCGACGGGTGTGCTGCAGCCACTGACGGACGAACAGCACCCACTTCCACCGAGGCCGGGAACTCCACCGAACGAAAGCCCCAGCCAGTTGTTAGAAGCATCTCCATCGATGTCGTACTTCACGTACCAGTTGCAAGCAGTGCTGGCATCGCCTTGAGAGATTCTGCACTTGCGACCGTTTTCACCTATGATGCCGGTTGATGCCATGTCAAAGAAATCTTGCGCGCTGTAGGAATCCCACATATCGCATTGGAACACTGTCGAATAAGAATGCACACAATGAAAAGAATGCACACAATAAACACACTGCCGTTTTCAAATCTAGTTTGTGACAAAATATTGCTTTTTTCAAATCAAATATGAATTGTACAATAAGCACTCGTTATATGGTAATTTAATAGACGTCAGGGCTGTAGCTATAGGCAAAATAATGGACTCCGTCACATTGAAACGAAAGTACACACACAAAAGGGGAAGTCCAATCTGGGATAATCCGTAGCCAAATGCGGTGTAGTATGGGGGTGTGACGCCCCAGTATTAGTCTCAGTTGGCAAATAAACAACCAAATCAAACCATCCAAGGAGGCTTGTATTTTTGTGTGAGGTGATTTAATTGAGGGGGGCCTCACGCCTACCCCCTTTAAAATTTCTCACTCACACCAGCGATTTTGAAGGTGTTCAATTGTTTTGGAAAACATTTCAGCCCTGCCTTCCATTTATGTATCCGCCGCAGAAGTAAATCGGCAAATTGGCTTCCACACTCCTTAAAATGCTCTGGCTACTACGGCCCTGTTTGAAGTGACTTTAATTGCTACCAAATTCTTAATTTATGAACCCTCCCCCACTCCACCCACGATCTAAGGCCTTAATTATTTGTCCTTGCATATTTTACATATTCACAAGTGCCAAAACCAAGTTTTCACTGAACCGATATCATTGGGCTTGAGCTCCTCACAACAATGGGTGTGTGAATACACAAAATAACATGTGTTCTCAGAACTAACTTGTGAGAATTAATTATATCAATGTTTTATGCTCTGTCCGTCTGTGAGTATGACCGTTTACTTACCAGGTTTACCGCAGCAAATGTTCTCGTGTTGTGACTTCAACCAGGCACCGGCTCCGACGGCTGTGCTGCAGCTACTGACGGACGAACAGCACCCAGTTCCACCGGGAACTCCACCGAACGTAAACCCCAGCCAGTTGTTAGAAGCATCTCCATCGATGTCGTACTTCACGTACCAGTTGCAAGCAGTTTAAGACCGCCTTGAGAGATTCTACACTTGCGACCGTTTCCTCCGATAATGCCGGCTGTAACCATATTCGCGAAATCTTGTGCGCTATAAGTATCCCATGCACCACAGGAAAACGCTGTCGACAAAATAAAAAAAATTACCATGACGGTAATGTTAAAACAATCTTTAGGATATAGACTGTCTGTGTCAAACTTTGTTATTTTATAATACAGTGTTTTTATGTTTAACTGCAATTTTAAAAATCTTTACGCAAGAACATAGACTAGTAAAAAAAAAAAGACTATTGAGAAGATATAGGTGCATCCTTATATTTGGGAACTCTGATAAACAGGCAGATAACCGTACTGATACCAGATGGGACGTAACGGAACGAATAAAACCGAACAGAACCATGCATAGCATAACGAATAACCGGAATAAAACCGAACGGAACCATGCATAACGAGTACACCCGAAATTGAAATGAATGCAACCGAATTGGATATATAAACGAATCTAAGGCCAACACAAAAATGGCTCCAGTTTCTGGTTATAGGTTAGCTACAAAATCGGTGCGGTGATACGCTTTAAAAAAAAATATTTTTTGGTAATCTTATTATTTTGCCAACTAACTCCGTGTACGCAGTTATTGGAACCAGAGGCCTCAAATCGGGCAAACGTTCATACCCCTACGTGAAAAAAGGTTGTTGAAAACAATAGCATATATATTGTTGTTGAAAACATAGCATATATATAATGTCTCGATGGAATCACTTACCTTGGACATTTGAGTGCATGATGTCTGCAGACAAGAACACCAGGAAGATCATTTGCAGCTTCTGACATAGAGACATCTTGCCTTCTGTGTCTGGTATAAGCCTTGCTATGCTTTGAAAAATGTTGGAAAGTGTTGTAACCGGCTGTTTATATAGACTTTACATCTCCCGGAGTGGATGGACTGCATGTCTTTGATTGGTTGCTTTCTCTGATATGTACACCCGGGTTGCATAAATCATGAATATGCAAATACTTAAGAGGTCATGCTCTGGCCAAAGGGCTCATTAAAATCTGGAGACTTGCCAGAGGGATTAACGCCTGAATAGGCCTTGCGCCAAACAAAAGAAGGCTGCCGGGCAAGTAGCTTTTCGGTCTGTCTATTGTTAAGGGACTAACCCGTTATCTTCCCGACTCCCTAGAAGTCATACATGTACTTGAGTTCAGTATTAGATCGGGGATATTTACAAAATGTGAATCTTTTTTATTAATCATGTGTATTTTTCTTTATGTTCCCCCAAACTATGTGCCAATTCAGCACATGATTCTCCTAGTTTTGTTCAGATATTTGACGGAACTGAAATACTTATGGTTAAAGTGTTCACGTCCCGGGTTATTTCTCAGTCCAGATTTTTTTTCCCTGCCCCGTAATATTTCCCCGTCCCGGGTTATTTCTCAGTCCTGTTTATTTTCCTGTCACATTATTTTCCGTCCCGGGTTATTTCTCAGTCCTGTTTATTTTCCTGCCCTGTAATTTGTTCCCGTCCCGAGTTATTTCTCAGTCCCGTTTATTTTCCTGCTAGTAATATTTCCCCGTCCCGGGTTATTTCTCAGTCCTGTTTATTTTCCGGCCCCGTAATTTGTTCCCGTCCCGAGTTATTTCTCAGTCCCGTTTATTTTCCTGCCAGTAATATTTTCCCGTCCCGGGTTATTTCTCAGTCCTGTTTATTTTCCTGCCCTGTAATTTGTTCCTGTCCTGAGTTATTTCTCAGTCCTGTTTATTTTCCTGCCAGTAATATTTCCCCGTCCGGGTTATTTCTCAGTCCTGTTTATTTTCCTGCCCCGTAATTTATTCCCGTCCCGAGTTATTTCTCAGTCCTGTTTATTTTCCTGCCAGTAATATTTCCCGTCCCGGGTTATTTCTCAGTCCTGTTTATTTTCCTGCCCCGTAATTTGTTCCCGTCCGAGTTATTTCTTAGTCCGTTTATTTTCCTGCCAGTAATATTTCCCGTCCTGGGTTATTTCTCAGTCCTTTTATTTTCCTGCCAGTAATATTTCCCCGTCGGGTTATTTCTCAGTCCTGTTTATTTTGATGCCCCGTATTATTTCCCCTTCCCGAGTTATTTTTCAGTCCCGTTCCCAAATGAAATTTACGCAAAACAAAACTAACGGTAGCAAACAACATTCAATTGCAACAAGAAATTCAAACTGATTTAATTCACAAATACGATGTATATTAATATTATTATGATGATGTCTCAGTCCTGTTTATTTTCCCAGCGGGGCGAGGAGCAGGGGACAGGGGAGGCCATGTTTATTGTCACGTGTCTCAACTATTTTGGCCGGGATTGTAGCATACCGGACTCGAGTTCTGGTGGCTGAGACGTCAGAATGTGGGTTTGAATCCTAGCCATACCGGTTGCACACTTTTGTGTCCTTGAGCAAACCACTTTTAATCATGAGTTACCTTTCTTTATCCAGGAGTATAAATGGGTACCCGTGATGAAGGCAGAGATACCGGCAGTACTAGTACGGCATAATAGCTGATGAGCACCGGCTGTCTAGACTATACATACACTTCCCCACCGGCTTGAGAATGATCCAGGAATGATTTAATGTAGCCCAATGAAAGGGATAATGGTAAAAGCGTCTCGATCTAGATGGAATTTGGCGCTTAAAAAGTGTTCAACAAGAATAAACAATAAGTGGGGATGCAGCCACCTATATAGCTCACCAATAGCATCTGATGTACCCAAAGAGATAATGGAAAAGCTCCACGCCTCCACTGGTTGTCATGGTCAAAATGGATCTGTGATTTTATCAGAACAATTACCACAGAGTATTTTTGATGACGACATCGGTACATTTACTAACAAAACCTCCCTTTCCCCTACCCCCTTGAGAAACACTTGCTGGCTACAACATCGCTTATCACGTAGGCCTTCTTGTATAGGCCTATCCAAGTGTTTTAATGGAGGGATACCTGTTTGGTTTCCTAAGCCAACAGAGCCGGTAATCTATTTAGTTTCCTGTGTAGGGGAGAAAAGAATGGGGGAGGTTTTTTTTTCGTACATGTTCCGTTGTCACATATTTTACACTGTGAGTACCAGGGCATGCATGTTCCACGGCAGGCGGCACTGTGCATGTTTATATTTGTAAATTTGTAATATATTTTTCCTTTAATAAAATCAAGTATTGTAAAACAAAATCAGATGAATAACTTTTGAAATGGTGCCTTACATAAACATACCATCCAGATAAGTATATGTTTTTGTTGGGGAAGCCGTCTTTAACTAACCCCCCATATCCGCCGAAACCCGCTGGATCCCGGCGGGTTTCCACTCTGTGATTATTTTCAATAGGGTTGCATAAATCATGAATATGCAAGTACTTAAGAGGTCATGCTCTGGCCAAAGGGCTCATTAAAATCTGGAGACTTGCCAGAGGGATTAACGCCTGAATAGGCCTTGCGCCAAACAAAAGAAGGCTGGCGGGCAAGTAGCTTTTCGGTCTGTCTATTGTTAAGGGATTAACCCGTTATCTTCCCGACTCCCTAGAAGTCATACATGTACTTGAGTATAGTATTAGATCGGGGATATTTACAAAATGTGAATCTTTTTATTAATCATGTGTATTTTCTTTATATATTCCCCCAAACTATGTGCCAATTCAGCACATGATTCTCCTAGTTTTGTTCAGATATTTGACGGAACTGAAATACTTATGGTTAAAGTGTTCACGTCAGTAGTATGTGTGCCGCAAATCAGTCCTCTTTGTGAGCGCAGGAGGAGGATTGAGGAGGATGATGGCATCCTCCACAATCCCTCCTCCTGCGCCTCCACAAAGAGGACTGATTTGCGGCACATGATTGAATTTTTTATGACGTCATTACTCCTCCACAATAAAATACTGCACACTACTCCTCCACACAAACTGCACACAAAATACTTACTCCCTCCACACAAAATACTGCACACTACTCCTCCACACAAACTGCACAAAATACTTACTCCTCCACACAAAATACTGCACACTACTCCTCCACACAAACTGCATACAAAATACTGGTTGAGACACGTCTGGGCGCGCGTGCAATCCCCTCCTCCTCCTCCACAAAGAGGACTGATTTGCTGCACACATGATTGAATTTTTATGACGTCATTACTCCTCCACACAAAATACTGGACACTCCCTCCACACAAACTGCACACAAAATACTTACTCCCTCCACACAAAATATTAAGATTGTGTGAATTAATAATTACACAATATGACGGTTTTCGTTTTCAATGAAGTAACACATATCATTGTGTTTCTTCGTAAAATCGTTTTCATGCAATACGCGCTGGAGCGCATATAAGGCATGTCGTGTCTTAAATAGAATGGACATCGTTGATTGGTTGAATGTTTGCGCATTGTTTATGGAGCAACCACACTCTTTGTGATTGGTTGTTTCGGCGACGCGAAGGATGGTAGAGTATAAAGACGGAAATTTTAATTCAAACTCTCATATTTTCGCCAATATTTTCATCAAGAACATTGCATTGTTGCTCGTATACGCTACTTGTATTGTGAACAGTCGACAAACGACAATACTTGAGCCTTAACATGAACGGTGAGCCTGTATCGACCCCGATGCCCACACCTGTGGTCCCCGCACCTGGCGCGATGGCGTTGCCGTCGACTCCGGCCCCGGCACCACCACCACCGACCGATAGGGCACGCATCGAGAAGGAGGAGAAAAGCTGGTTCCTCCCGACATGATAGATGCTGGGTGGTGCGAAGCCCAGAGTGTGACACATGGCAAGAGCTATTTCTACAACAAGCTCACACGAGAGACCTCGTGGGATCTGCCCAGTTCATCGACTTATCTGCGTGAGCAACGGATGTTGCAGCCACATCCACCCACTGTTGATGTTTTGTCTGCTGCTGTTGAACAATTAACCAAGGGATTAGCTGCTGACACCGAAGCATCAGGAGCTAATCTCCCAGAGAATGTAAAAGGGAAGGCAGGAGTCAAGCGCAAGCTGTACTTTCCACCGGATGAACAACAGGAGGAGAACGACAGGAAGGCGGTGCGATTTCAAATCGGAGGTGAGCGATATGCTGTTGTCAAGCGTTTCAAGGGTCGCACCTACATTAACATAAGAGAGTACTATTTAAATCCCAGCGGAAACAAATTGCTTGCTGGCAAGAAGGTAATTAATCTCACCGTGGAGCAGTGGGGTCAGCTCAAACAACAGAGTACCGCCATCACTAAAGCCATCTTTCAAGTTTAGCTGATTAACAAAGATGGTAACTGTTGATTAACTGAATGGTATTGTCTACCTGTTGCAGATGATGAAGAGCACGACATGGAGGGCGAGGAGAATGTGTTGAAGCGCAAGAAAATCAGGAAAAAAATCAGGACAAAAATCGTCAAGGATCACATCATCAGAATAAGTTATGCAGGATCAACAGAGTCTACCTTGCGGAGGGTGTGAGTTTGATTGGCCAAGGCAGCGGGATCACGAGTGTCTGTTTTACGGCGAGACTCCTGAGTACCACCTTGAAGATTTCGTGGATGAGCACTTCGAAGAAGCACAACAATACATTCAGCCGAGCCATGTTTGTGCTGTGTTTGGCGTAGTAGCACATCATGTTGGTGTTGAAGCTTACGATGGAATGGACGAGGACGTGTACTCTATCATAACTGATATTCGGAATGAATGGAACTCTGAACATCAGAATGGAACTCTGAACCTATGAACATTGTTGACACTTTCTACGGTAGAAACTCGCGAATTCTCCCGTTTCATGTCGTGAACAAGGTCATGGAATTAAATGGACTTGTTTAATTGAACACTTTGAACAGAACGCAAAGGTTAGAAGACGATTATTTTAGTTCATTCATCTGCAATAAGTATTATCAATTTGCCATATGTTGTTGTTGTATTTTTGAAGATAGTTCTTCTATTACAGTTAATGAGTTAATTGTTAATTTGAAATCAAGTTTAGTATGAACGTGGACCCCCTTTGAATAAAACAATTGTTGTTTTATAAGTTACAATGTTGAGAAAAACATTTTGAGAAATTTCCATACATTAAAAGTTTTCAGTATTTAAGTTTGTTGTTAAAACTTTGAACATGTTAAAACAATTCAAATTGAACGTACGTGATCAGTTGAAGTTGAATTAAAAAGTACAGTTATTTGCTTGCTTGAAAAAGAATAACGCTTGTTCTCATACCTTTTGTAGTGTTTTTTTAAATTTATTATTATTATTATTATATTCCTTAAGGGAGGTAGAAAGGAGGGACAACAACGTACGAAGACAGACAAAAGAACGACTGTACATGAAGCTATTCAAGTATGATTTGTTAAATATAATTTTAACACCAACAGCAATCTTTACATCAATATATTTTACAGATGGTTTTAAATTGGTTTTAAATTAGAAAACATTAGTTATTATTATTATTGTTATTTTAAATTCTAACAAATTCAGGGCCTTTAGAACATTTAATAATAATAATAACAAATAGAATCAATAAAGTTAACACTTTGTACGGGACATGTTTCTAAACACTAAAATAAATTTAGTTGAATGAAGCTACTCAATCCCAATTTATGTAATTTAAAACATGTTTTGTGCATATATTTATTTGTTCTATTTTATCATTCCTTTTGGAGTTGCAGTTGAAATAAATTATTGGTCTGTTCTTGTGAAAAAAAAGGAAGGAAAAAAAAAAGTATGTTATCTGACTTATTTATTTCCTAAGCCCTAGGTCATACTTAAACCAGTTACAAATCCTCTCTGTATTCATTTCATACTATGAACCCGCAAATGAAACATCCCTTCACTTGTGTGATAGCAGGACCAACCGGCTCAGGCAAAACTCAGTTCGTAAAACGTTTGCTGGTTCCAGCGGATGAAAAGGTCATCGAACCTCCACCAGATAACATCGTGTGGTGCTACGGAGAGTTTCAACATGCTTACGCTCATTTGGCAAACGTGGTTCGTGATATACAATTTGTCTGAAACTGGCAACAGCAAACGGATTACGGAGCTTTTTACCAAGGGCAGTCATCATAGAAATCTTTCCATTGTGTTGATTCTCCAAAATTTATTTCATCAGGGCAAAGAAATGCGCACGATTAGTCTCAACGCACATTACCTGATCCTCTTCAAAAATCCTAGGGACGCTTCCCAGATAAACCATCTGGCAAAACAAATGTATCCCACCAAATCAAAGTTCATGGTTGAAGCCTACCGAGATGCCACTTTACCACCCTACGGTTACCTTTTTCATTGATCTAAAACCCGAAACGTCCGAGGAAATGAGACTAAGGACCCACATTTTTCCGGGTGAGAACCAATTGTGTATGTCCTGAAGGTATAAATGAAGTGAGGATCCGAGCACGTCATTCATTTGAAGATGTCTAAGCGCGTGCGGAACCATGCTCCGTACCTGCAAGTCCTAGCAAAGGGAAATACCAAACAGCGTCAGGGTGTGATCCATGGAGCCAGTAAAGAACTTATCGCTTGTGTGTGTGAGTGTGCCCTCAACATCCTCAATGGGAACATAAGTCTGAAACCCGCCGACAAAGAAAACTAAAAATACAAGCATCACATCAGAGCCCTCGCCACCAAAAACTTAGCGTCCAGAAGAAGAAAAAATTCTTCATCAAAAGGTGGATTCCTGGGTGCATTGCTGACCCCTGTTCTGAGTGCACTTGCCGGTCTGCTCTTCAAGTAACGATGCAGCACACCAAGAAAATGGTACTTGTTCCCGACACACTTTCGCAACTGCAAGCTGCAAGACTGCTAGAACAAACTCCAACAACGCGTGTAGTGCACGGTTAGGGACGAAGACATGAGGACTCTGCTCGAAAGGCAGGATATCACAGACGAAGAAAAAATGAAGCTGTATCATCAGACACTTCAGAGGTACACCATTTTAAATCAGGCAGAGGAAGGCCCCTTTAACCATGAACTTGCAAATGAATAGTGATGAATCCAAAGACCAGCCCAAGTTAGAGCGAACACCGGAGAACCACCAAGTTAGAACGAGAACCCGTCACCCACTATCCTACTAAATTTAAAGCTGAGCTGAACCTGAGGAGTCGTTCGGTCTACCTCGACTGTTTGCCGAAGCTACCACATCTATCACCCTTCCCTTCGAGGTAAGAAAAGAAGAGAGAGAACCGTAAACAAGCCACCCCGAAATGGACTCCATATTAAAAGATGTATCGAGTCTTTTCTTGTCATTTTGTGTTTTCGTTCACCATGGACTGTTGTCCTCCCAAGTCCGACTGTGGACCCCAACACTTTCTTAAGAAAATCCGTTGCACATGGGCTTGTTGTCAAAGCACCGTCATCATTACAAACTCGGATTCTGCCGATGGCGGAGGCATACCTGAAGAAGGTGTATTACGACCCCAAACACCCCGCCGCCTTTGGTGGTGTGGAGGCTGTTTACCGCGCTGCAGTAAGAGACGGCATCAATGTCACAAAGAAACAGATAACTGTATGGTTGCGGGAACAGCCGACCTACACGTTGCATAAACCAATACGGAGAAATTTTAAAAGAAATAGGGTCGAAGTGCATGGCATCGATCACCAATGGCAGGCAGATTTTGGTAGATATGTCCTCGCTCAAAGAACACAATCGAGGGTACAGGTATTTGCTGACGTGCATCGATGTCTTTTCGAAGTATGCGTGGGTCGTTCCTCTGAAAGATAAGACTGGGACAACTTAGTGAAAGCCTTCAAAAAGATTTTAAAGGAGGAGAAAGCCGCGTCTGCTTCAGACCGATAAGGGTACCGAATTTATCAATGAAAAGTTTCAGTCTTTCTCAAGAAAACGAATATCTACTTCTTCACTACCAATAATGAAACCAAAGCCAGCATTGTTGAGAGATTTAACAGAACACTGAAGACAAAAATGTGGAAATATTTCACGGCCAACAACACGTACCAGTATACAAAGGTCCTCCCCGCATTACTTTCTGGCTACAATCATTCGTTTCACAGAAGTATAAAATCCACCCGGCGTCAGTCAATACTTCCAATGTCGATCGAATAAGACAGGGCGCTGTACACCCCTGACTCCAACCCCCTAAAAACTGTCTTCAAGTTCGAGGTTGGAGATACGGTTCGCATCAGCATGGCCGCCAGGCCTTTCCGTAAGAGTTATTTACCAAGCTGGACCACCGAACCGTGTTTACCATCAACGCCAGAATCCCCCGCTACCCCCCTGTGTACACGTTGAACGATTATGAGGGAGAGCAATTGGAGGGAACTTTCTACGAGCAAGAACTACAACATGCAGTTCAGAAGGACGACCTGTACAAAGTTGAAAAAATACTGAAAACTAGAAGGCGACGGGGGAACCCAGAATACTTGGTGAAATGGGTTGGATATCCGGAAAAATTCAATAGCTGGGTGTCCAAGTTGCACGCTCTATAAAGACGACCAGGACGTCAGCCATGTGCCATTTTAAGCAAACGAATGAATCATGGAGGCCGCATTTTACGTGACGCTCCCAAGCAATAGCTCGATGAATGTTCATCCCAATAACACTTTGGCCACTTCTTTGTAAATTTGCCCTCCCCTCTCACGTTAACGGGAGAATGGGAAGTTGCCATGGCCGAGTTCGTCTATCCACACCGTTGGCTCAATGTATTCAAAATGACAATTTAATGTTATGTACCGCTGGAACAGGTCGGCACACACGCACACGATCGCAGAGGGTTACTATTCCACACCTAAAGAACTTATATCAGCTTTTAATCCCCCTATCGATCACGACGGACAAGTCACCATATCGTACAATAAATACATTCAAAAAATTGTGACGAAAACACTAGGAGGGGCAAGATTGGTTTTTCACGGCCGATTAGCGACATTATTTGGGTTCAATGTCAACGACAGCGTCACGGGTCTCCACACAGCCCCTCGCACTGTGGACGTTCATACATTTCACTCCATGTTCGTGTATACTAATATCATCCAGTACAACACGGTAGGTGATAAGAGGGCACCTTTATTACAGATCGTGAACGCGGAAGGAAAATATGGAGATATCGTTTCAAAAATATACGACAACCCTCATTACATTCCTCTGAAACAAAAGGTCATTGACACCATTGAAATAGATATAAGAGACGACACAGGCGAGCCCATTCCATTTATCAACGGTAGGGTCATCGAACACTTCAGACAGCGGCGCTCAGCGTACTTCAACTGATCGCTATGACGAACCTTAAATACATTCCCTACTCTAAACACTATGAAGATTACTACACACAGCAAGTGGGTCAAGGGTTGCCTATGTTTGAAGGACCTCGCACGCAGCGCGGTTTTGGACTTGGTGGTATCTTGGGAGGCCTGTTCAGGTCGGCCATGCCTCTTAAAGGCTGGGTTGAAGACGTTTGGACGGCAGGCTCTTCGCACTGGTGTTGGCATCGCCCAAGATGCACTGGAAGGAAAGAATATAAAATCAGCAGCCAAAGCTAGGCTCCGGAGCGCCGGAAGTCAACTGACAAAACAAGCCCTCCAAAGTATTAATACCCGAGTCACGCGTGGCAGGTCTATAAACGAAAACACAAGGCAGACGGGTCACTTCTATGCCGAGCAAGAGAGCGAAAAGGTCACTTGACATCTTTGATTAGTATTATCTGCACAATTCTGTGGCATCAGCATGTCTCTTCTGCACGATCATTCCTGCGAGTGCACCAAGTCCGAACTGGTTTATTTTCACTCCTCCCACCCAGACTAGTATCGAGAAGGGTCAATGGACTGAATTCATCCCATTGCTAACATTTCTGATGGAGGGCCTATTGAATTTTTCATACCTGGATCCGGGAAGACTACGTTGATCTTTCCCAAACACAACTCTATATCAAAAGCAAAAGTGGTCAAAGCTGACGGTACAGAATCTGACAGACGACTCTTCGGTTGGTCCAGTCAATCTGTTTTGCAGTCTCTCTTCAGTCAGATCGACGTGACCTTGAACGATCGCCTTATCTCTGCTTCTACCCCCACTTACCCTTACCGAGCCATGATAGAAAGTCTTCTGAGTTGGTCACGATGCCAAGGCTTCCAAACTTTCCTCTTCATTGTTCTACAAAGATACAGCTGGACAAATGGATACCGCTAATCCCCTAGCGGAATACGACGCTGTCAACAAGGGACTCAAGGCCCGCTATCAATACATCAAAGGAAGCCGCGTGGTGGATATGATTGGTCCCATACACAGTGACATTTTTCTTCCAAGACAGACACATGCTAAACGGGAATTGGATCTTAGACTCAAACTTATACGCAGTAGCGATGCTTTCTGCCTGATGGCTTCCGAGGCCAACCTACCTATAAGGTGATGATTCAAGCCGCGTCCGTGTTTGTCAGAAAAAGTAAAAAGTGAGCTCCGCGGTCATGCTGGGCCATGCCAAAGCATTAGAAAAGGGAATCGCAAAGTATCCCATCAAACGCGTCCTTTGCAAAATGATCTCTGTACCCCAAGGCAACTTGAAACTCACTCAGGATCACGCTTTTCTCGGACAACTTCCGACACGGCGCATTGTAATAGGCTGCGTGAGTAATGTGGCGTTCAACGGACGCTACTCGAAGAACTGCCCTTTAACTTTCAGCATCTGAACGCAAACTTTTGACGGTGTACCTAGATGGAGATCAGATTCGTATACTCCACTCAAACCGAACTTTTCCGATGCGTCCAATAATTACGTCAGGCATACAACACCCTCTTCTCGGGAACAGATAAAATGTACCAGAATGAAGGCAACGACATCAGTCGTGAGGATTTCGCCAAGGGCTATGCACTGTACGCTTTTGATCTCACCCTGACCTGTCTTCTGGCGGACACTTTAACCTCGTCAAACACGGAAACCTACGGTTGGAAATGCACTTGCCTCTCCGCTACGAAACTGCCAACGTGATCATCTACGCGGAATTTAACAACATTTTGGAAATAGATCAGGCTCGAAACATCATATTCGACTACAGCAGTTGAAGGGCACGCACAGACCATGGACGGCTCGGAAGTGCTTTATCTTTAAATGAGACCGTTACACAAAACATTTTTTCAGAGGGGTGTTCTTGCGATAAACTTCCCAACAAGTTATCTCTCGTCCCAGTGCGCTGTGGTGAACACAGACCCTATTACGAAACCAGGACAACATTGGGGGAATATACTTCACGAGAGATGGTGTTGGAGAGTATTTGATTCCTACGGATTACCACCGCAGTTGCAGTTCAAACATTTTCTCAAGAACAACGCGGAAAAACTCAATATAATCATCAACGCCTACAGGACCCTTGTCTGCTGTCTGCGGTCAATATTCCATCTACTTCTTTTACATCGATGTCGGGGGGCACCGAGCAAAAATCCCCCCAACCCCCGACCCTATGGGGTTTCCACCTGTGATTATTTTAAATAGGGTTGCATAAATCATGAATATGGATTTAAGGTCATGCCGGGCCAAAAGGGCTCATTAAAATCGGGAGACTTGCCAGAGGGATTAACGCCTGAATGGGCCCTTTGCGCCAAAAAAAAGAAGGCTGGGGCAAGTAGCTGGTCTGTCTATTGTTAAGGGTTTTAACCGTTATCTTCCGACCCTAGAAGTCATCATGTACTTGATAGTATTAGATCGATATTTAAAAAATGTAATCTTTTTATTAATCATGTGTATTTTTCTTTATTCTAAAACCCATGTGCCAATTCAGCACATGATTCTCCTGTTTGTTCAGATATTTGACGGAACTGAAATACTTATGGTTAAAGGCACATGTAGAAGGAAGAGGGCAGGAGGAGGATTGAGGAGGGATGGCATCCCTCCACAATCCCTCCTCCTGCGCTCCACAAAGAGGACTGATTTGGCAAATGATTGAATTTTTTTAGACGTCATTACCCCCTCCACAAAATACTGCACACTACTCCTCCACACAAACTGCACAAAAAAATATTTACCCCCTCCACAAAAATACGCACACTACCCCCTCCACACAAACTGCACAAAATACTTACCCCCTCCACACAAATACTGCACACTACTCCTCCACACAAACTGCATACAAAATACTGGTTGAGACACGTCTGATGGGGTGCAATCCCCTCCCTCCTCCACAAAGAGGACTGATTTGCTGCACACATGATTGAATTTTATGACGTCATTATTCCTCCACACAAAATACTGACACTACCCTCACACAAACCGCACACAAAATACTTACCCCTCCACACAAAATATTAAGATTGTGTGAATTAATAATTGAATAATATGAGGGTTTTTTGTTTTAAAGAAGTAACACATATCATTGTGTTTCTTCGTAAATCGTTTTCATGCAATACGCGCTGGAGCGCATAAGGATGTCGTGTCTTAAAAAGAATGGACATCTTGATTGTTGAATGTTTGGCATTGTTTATGGAGCAACCACACACCTTTTTGATTGGTTGTCAGAGCGAAGGATGGGAGAGTATAAAAAACGGAAATTTTAATTCAAACTCTCATATTTTCGCCAATATTTCATCAAGAACATTGCATTGTTGCTCGTATACGCTACTTTATTGTGAACAGTCGACAAACGACAATACTTGAGCCTTAACATGAACGGTGAGCCTGTATCGACCCCGATGCCCACACCTGTGGTCCCCGCACCCGGGGCGATGGCGTTGCCGTCGACCCGGCCCCGGCACCACCACACGACCGATAGGCAGCATCGAGAAGGAGGAGAAAAGCTGGTTCCTCCCGACATGATAGATGCTGGGTGGTCGAAGCCCAGAGTGGACACATGGCAAGAGCTATTCTAAAAAAGCTCACACGGGGACCCCGGATTCGCCCATTCATCGACTTATCTGCGTGAGCAACGGATGTTGCAGCCACATCCACCCACTGTTGATGTTTTGTCGCTGCTGTTGAACACTAATCAGGGATTAGCTGCTGACACCGAAGCATCAGGAGCTAATCTCCCAGAGAATGTAAAAGGGAAGGCAGGAGTCAGCGCAGTGACTTTCCACCGGATGAACAACAGGAGGGGGAACGACAGAAGGCGGTGCGGGTTTCAAATCGAGGTGAGCGATATGCTGTTGTCAAGGTTTCAAGGGTCGTCTCATTAACATAAGAGAGTACTATTTAAATCCCAGCGGAAACAAATGCTTGCTGGCAAGAAGGTAATTAATCTCACGTGAGCAGTGGGGCAGCTCAAACAACAGAGTACCGCCATCACTAAAGCCATCTTTCAAGTTTAGCTGATTAACAAAGATGGTAACTGTTGATTAACTGAATGGTATTGTTTACCTGTTGCAGATGATGAAGAGACGACATGGAGGAAAGGGGAATGGGTTTAAGCGCAAGAAAATCAGGAAAAATCAGGACAAAATCGTCAAGGGTCCCCATCAGAATAAGTTATGCAGGATCAAAGAGCACCTTGGGAGGGTGGAGTTTATTTGGGCCGGGAGCGGGGTCACGAGGGCGTTTTGGCGAGACCCCGAGTACCACCTGAAGATTTCGTGGATGAGACCGAAGA
>CM055816.1:98696-114776 GCA_029582265.1 Zoroaster sp. YZ-2022
CAAACTGTAACATGTGTACTGCTCTTAGATTTGTTGCAAAAGTACTCAGAAGGTAGGCAATTTACAATAAACTTGTTACTTAACACTGCATAATCACGGAAATAACCTATAAAAGCCTGTATTTTAGCATTTGGTAAACCTGTAATAACCTATATTTTGCTTTTAAAACCTATTGAAAAAGTTATATTTGGTAGATTATGCACTGGAGGCCTGTAATGTATTTGTGCAGTATAGTTTTAAAGTTTTTTCCGCCACATGGTACAAACATAAGGTTTCAACAATTTGGTCTTTAGCGGAAGGTTTGATTGTAATGGTGACTACAAATATAACTTCATGTGAAGAGTTTTATAGCAAAACGCTATATATCCATTTGGCTGAGAGGATATATTGCAGAGAAGCTGGCGTGGCGTTTATCGCGGTTTGTAATCAAACGTGTATAATGATTGAGTTTATATATGGGGTGTCGTGGTCTAGCTTACCGGATTCAAGTTCTGGTGTTAGCAACATAATGTGGGTTCGAATCACGGCCGTGACACTTGTGTCCTTGAGCAAGACACTTAATCATAATTGCTTCTCTCCACCCAGGGGTTAAATGGGTACCTGTGAAGGCAGAGTTGGTTTGCTCTATATGCGCTAGAAATGGCAGCAATTGAGCTGTATACCCCAGGAGCTGAGATGGTTTCAGGAATGATTTATGAGCCTTATGAGCAGGGATAATAATATAATGCGCCTTGAGCACCACTTAGTTGGTGGATACGTGCGCTATATAAATCCACACATTATTATTATAATTATCGCGTTTTGCTAAAAAATGAGTTGTAACTTGTGTTTTCCTACCTGTGAACGATGTCTGAGTGGTGTTGGTACAACAGTTTCTTCCCTAAACACGCATACATGTAACAAAGAACAACCAGGACACCAGAATGCGTTTGTGTTGGTGTATTCGGCACAATTGACTGACTGTCTGACAAACACTCTGACAAATTAACATTCGGCTCATTAATTTGTAATAAATTAATACATTATGTAAAATTTAACAAGATTACTGAACAAGACAGTGCTGTAAGTCGATTCGAAAAACTCACCCTGTCTTTTTCTACAGGATGAGAAACGTATGTCTGATTCATGCGTTACAGCCAGTCCCAGACAGGAACATGTTCCTTGTTAGGTTTTTTACTCAATTTTCCTTATGCTACGATATCGATAGTAGTAAAACAACAATCACAAGCCAAGTGATTTTGATACTGATAACATATCACCGACGCTATCGTTGACATACCCGTCTTCGCATTCTCGGACTTCCACCGTCCGTGTCTCTTAAATAATCTATCTGGAACGCCCGATTGGGCGGCAACTGTGGCACCCCTGCCCTGAGACTATGCAATCCAAACTTGAAACATCATCCACTACCGGCCGAAGGGCATCTAATACCACTTCTCTGACACGGGTATACGACATAGGCTGATTGGTTTCTCTAAGTTTGTAGCCTTCTCTTACTTTTGATAAGGTACGGAATATAAATGAATCTGGACTTTGGACCTGGGCAAGTGATATATATGTCTTAAGCATTTCAACTGGGCAATATTTGAATAAAATTTACTTATAACAAGTGACCTTCCTTCATGATAAATATCCGTTTTGCTTGATGGAATAGACAATTTTAAACCTTGGTCGTTAAATGTGACGTGACCCAACCGTATGGATGAAAGTTGAGGAAACCCGAGTAAGCTAAAAGACACATTGCAACTGTCCTTATAGACATTAGATTAGCTACTGTAGGTCTGAATGTTGCTTAATATGCAAATCTACCATCTCTCTTAATATACAAGGGTTACAGGTTCTTTTTCTGTTTAGGTATCGAAAGTGATCTCGGAGCCTTCCGAAGTATATTTAACTGTAGGCGATTGAGTGGGATCATCAACTCCAGCTGTCTTGTGAGCCCATGAAATAGCTGATATGGCTTTAATTATGGGGCTGGTGAACGACATGACTTACTGAGAAAAACTAGATACAATGAAATATGGTAGGGTCTGCCTGAATAGATTTCATATCATATTTCTTTGCCCATTCAGACCACTCTATTAAATGCGCACGAATATGCTCTTAACTGTGGAATCTGCTCTGACTTTAGGATAATTTGAGGTAACTCTTCAGCAAGATCTCTCAGATCGTCGCAATGCCCTGTCGCTTTTCTGTCCATATGCCACTGTCGAATATGACCTGTGAAATGCATAAACACCGAAATATACATGTATGTTAAAGTTACTTCCTTAAATGTTATTTGTATCTGTAAAATCCAACCTCAGTGCTAGAATTTTGCTTCTGACACATTGCTGAGAAATTCAATATTTCCTCCTCTACCCGGAATAAAAATTCCGCTGTCTTTTGGAATTTCATAAATTTCTACCACTGCTCTTATTGGATTATAACCGTCTGGGAAGAGCATTGGCCAATATGGCGCAGAAAACCATCGTGGACAAATCAATGTCCCAACTACCTTTGTATTTCTTCCATATGTTTAAGGACTCTGGGTATCAAAGAGATTGGGGAACAATCCAATTGTTTTCATCTTTCCAGTTAACTGTAAATGCGTCTATTTCTTCGCATCCTGGATTCCAATACCGGGAATTGAATCGAGGGGTTTTGTTATTGTAGTAACTGGCAAATCTGTCCACAGAATGTGGACCCCATAGATTATCCAGAAACAAAAAAAACTTGTTCCGAGACTGCCCAATCATCTTGATCAATAATTCTACTAAGTTTATCTGCTCTCTCGTTTTTTGTTCTTGGGACCCATTCCATTTCGATGTGAATATTATGACACAGACATGTCTTACAAATACTCAAAGCAATCTCCTGTAAATCTTCCTTCATACTGCCTCTGGTTGTTATTCTAGCAACAGCCTGGTTATCTGTAAACCACTTAGTCCTTCGGCAGGACAATTTTGTTACAATAGACTTGAGAACTAAATCTATGCCTTAAGCTCTCTCCATGTGGAGCTCTTTTTGGCGTCATTGCCATCCCACATACCTTGAACAGTTTCTTCTCCTGTATCTACCAGATACCCACCAAAACCTGTGGAACTTGCGTCCGAGTAAACTATCTTAGAGCATTCCTTGCGAATTCCTATCGCACCTACATTCATTGTATCTATGTTCCTCCTCCAGAAGTCCAGCTTACCTTTGAATCCCACGCAAACCTAGATTCAATGCACAAATGCAAATATTTGGTCATTACATTAGACACATTGCCCGTTACCAAATTGGTTGACATTATTTTACCTACAAGTCTGGCCAGCGCCAGAGACCTTGCTGTCGTTATACCTGAACTGATTGATTGGATTTCTTGTTTTATGCTCAAAATGCATCTCTGTGGTACACAGAAAAACCCCGATTCTAAATTTATTTCATAACCTAACCATACTGCCGACTTTGCTGGTGTCCAAACACTCTTTTGAACATTAGGAATAAAACCTGAGCGGATAATATCTTCTTTCACCTGTTTACTGGCTAATAACGCTTCTGATAAGGTAGGTGCAAACCAAACCATCGTCTAGGTAAACTAATATTGATTTACCTTCACCCCGCCACTTTTTTACTAGCGGTCTCATGAGTTTTGTAAATATAAACGGTGCAGAAGACAGGCCGAAGGGAAGCTGTTTGAACCTATAGAATGACTGCACTCCTTGAACTTCCCATGCGAAACCCAAGTACTTCACATGTTCTGGCCATACGTCAACATGGTGATAACCTGATTTGAGATCAAACTTGAAAACATAACCACCCTTTCGTAAAAACATGAGCGCAGTGCGCATGTCTTCATATTTTACGGACACTTTCTCCAAATATTCGTTAAGTAACCTCAGGTCCAAGATCAGACGTTTCTTTTCGTTACTCTGAACTGATACTGTTAGAGGACTAACAACCTTGGGTCTGACCTTTGTCACCTCTATAGTACCTAATTTAAGTAAATCTAGAATAGCTTTGATGACAAACTCTTTATGATTCAAGGACGATTTGTTGTTTTTGCTGAGCATAGCCGGGGGCTCAGAATGAAGAGGTAATATATAACCTTGTTCCACAACTTTTAATATAAAATCAGGTGCAGAAATAGACCGCCAAAATGAACTATGATCTCTCAACCTGCCTGCAACTTTGATACTTAGCTCTGCATTTTGTTCATATTCAAAATAGTTATCAACTACATATTGAGGGTGAAAATCTGTATTTTCTATATCACAATCTTCAACAGACTTAACTTTAATGGCCTGACGTTCCTGCGACTGCGGTTGATGGCTTGAGGAAATTGAATCTGGTTGGGCATGTCGCCTTCCAGTGAGTGAAGCTGCCACACACGAAGCATGCTCCTCCTCAAACTCTGTTGAGACTGGTATCATATGGGGGAAATTGACGTGAGCGACGAAAAGAACTACCGCTACTACCAGCGGGCTCCATGTTCTCGCTGTTATCCCACTTAAACCGCTTCTATTGCTGAGCTGATGTCGATGCGGCCACTTTCTTTTGCTTGATCTTCCTTCCAGCCCTGTTCTCCGCTCTGTTGATTTTCTGATCGTCATCATCATCATCATCTGCTAGCTGATGTGCCTCGTACTCGGAGACTGTGGCCCAGCCGTAAGTACTAGAATCTGATCAATTTCTGACGTCTATCTATAAGTGCGACTGCTTTCTTCAAATCGGCTTGTAGATCCAGCTGAGCCGCGTCGCTGCAGTCATCTGCTTTCTCAAGAGCTGACTGAATGGTATCTCTAACTTCTCTGTGTAAGAGGATTATGAAACCCAATTGCCATCATTATATATAATTTTGTATAAATTAGTATTTATATATTTTTTAAGGTGTGGAACTCGTGCCGTACCAACGTGAAGTGAAGACCTTACAACACTGCCCACTACTTAAGTACTTGCTCATGCACCGTGAAGAAAGCAAATATATTCTAATTCGCACCTGGTCGCTCAACCGAATATATTTAAATTTCTTCCCTAAACACGCATACATGTAACAAAGAACAACCAGGACACCAGAATGCGTTTGTGTTGGTGTATTCGGCACAAACACATGAAGGTTAAAGAAGGTTGGAGGGTAGATTTTAATTGGGGCTTTTAAATCCACAATCAACCTAATTTGATAACACATGTTACACTTCATTGATACTTGCAGGTTAAACTCAAACTGCCTCTGATTTCCCTCTCTACGCCACTTAGCTTTTGTTGCGTCCTTCAACTTCTGCGTCAGCGAAGATGTCGATTTGGAATGCAAATCCAAAAACTCTGCTTTGGTGTTGCTTAGTTTTCGATCAAAGACTTGCGAAAACTCGGATAGCATAGACCTGATGTCTTCCTTGGTAGCTGGTTGGTCGTTGTTGGACATTATTGGTTGCAACAGAGTCGTGTATAAGGTGTAGAATAGGTGTCTACTGCATGAGATTTTTTAAGGTGTGGAACTCGTGCCGTACCAACGTGAAGTGAAGACCTTACAACACTGCCCACTACTTAAGTACTTGCTCATGCACCGTGAAGAAAGCAAATATATTCTAATTCGCACCTGGTCGCTCAACCGAATATATTTAAATTTTTAATAAGGCGTTTATCGCGTTTTGCTATGAAACTCTTCATGTATTTTGTGAAAACAACGTTCGGGCAGTCATTGTGTTACTATTGTTTTTATGTAAGACTTTAAAAGCATCTGATTTTAACAATGGGCAACAGGGAAGTCTTTATGACGTATACAATAATGTATTCCTCGTACTTGAAATTTTCTTGTGGTACTTAAAAAAAAAAAGGAAAAACGTTTAAAAAAAAAAAACATGCGAACGTTTTCTTTGTGTGTTTTAAATCATTTTTCTCAAAGAAACCTACTTTTACGCTGGGTATAAACATATTCAAGATGCAATCAATAAACACTGAATAAAACTTTTTAAGAAATAACCTTTTTAATTTTGGAAAATAGAGTTTATAAATAAGCTAGCGTTAATTGCTTTGTGCAGTGCTGTTTGGATTATTGGCGTTGTATTTGTACCACCGCTTTATTTTACGTACTCGCACAATGACCTATGTTTATTATGCAGAAAATAGAATGATAATGTAAATTTTCTTAATTCAGTATGAAATTACGGAGTAAATTTATTTAAAACAAAAAAGTAAATCCAGCATACAGTCAGCTAACAAAATTGTGCACGCTTTTTTGAAAAATCTTAATATGAGGCGTGTAACTTCTTTTCCGATGTTGATTTTACAATTATTTCTGATAACAGCTCAAATTCTTTAACATCAAAATTATTCGATTGTATTATTACTTTTTAAATTTACTGTTAATGTCTACTATTGCTAGGTCATAGGTCATTAGTCAAATGTCCAATCTGTGATAGAGTTATGACAGAGGTTTTTTTTTGTAACAATGCACCTTATATGAATATGCAACAATTCGTCTATGAATAGTAAGTATATAGGCGGGTCTATGGGGCGTTAAGACTCAGCATTGGTCATGTACAGTACATGTACGTTGTGCACATTCTTTGACAACAAGGTTGACCCTGCGGTTGATCATGAATATTCATACCATCATTACGTAACTTAAGAAGTTTCTGCGCACACTCGAGAAGAGAGAAGAATTTAAAGAGCAGCACGTAATATGCAAATTACTAGAGAAACAATGCATTTGTATGGACATGCGTATAATGCTGATTAATATCGTACGTTATATTTAGATACAAAACTTTATGTTCTCTGTATACCCCAACCCGTCTGGTCCGCCCATGTCTGTCTCCCCTCCCCTTCTTTCTCTCACAATTTCCTTGTTTCCCGGTGTCTCTGGCTGATGTATATATAGTTGAATGTTATGTAGTTACTGGTTACGAAGTTATATTTCAAGGCCATGTAAGCAAAATAATTGGTGATCGTCCTTCAAAAACATTTTTAAAAAGAGTATTTTTAGGGTAGTCTGCTTTCCCCTGTTTGCTCAAACAAGAACACTTAGCACATTGTAGTCTTTATTTGTGGAAAATTATAAAAACAAATTATGGTAAGGGTCCGACAGGAAACTGCCTAACTGACTTCTTGGATTCATTATTGGATCATTATTATTGGAGGGATCGCAAGAAAGAAAATAAGCTCGGGTAATATCAATTGCTAGTCGCGTGAGGACGATCATCAATATTATTTTTCGATGTGGCCTAAAAGGTATTTGCATAGTGTACTATGACGCAGTGTCAAGAAAAATGAAAGTTTCAAAATATAATGAATAAGGTTACGGCAGCGTTCAGGTCGGTACGTGTAACGTGCGTGGAATTTTTGTTTTACCATCATGGAGCCGTGTTATCATCGTTGAACGCTATTAAATCTTGTCATAGTATAACCAGATTCAAGTCGATGCTTAAAACTCATCTTATGTCACAACTCTTCAAAGATGATGTATATTTGTAATTGCATTGTAGGTACATGTATCTCGGTACATAATTTGTTTTCCCTATGCTATCATTGTATATTGTTTGTATTAATGTTTTTTCTTTGTTTCCGCGCCTTGAGCGCCCAGCAGGGTGGATATGTGCGCGCTAAAAATCTTTATTATTATTATTAAACCCAGACTGGATTTTTACCTTCGAGCAATTTCGACTGCGAACATTACAATAATTCGTTGCGTCTCATTCCATGTGAGCAGTTTGTACGTGTGTGATAAATGTACATACAACGTTTACGCACAGCGCATGTGAAGATCAAATTTGAAATATTCATTGAAACAAAATGCCACCCCGGAACCAACGAAAGCAACTATCTATATCACGCTGTATGCCAGTTGGATTGTTAACTAAAGTTTGATTATTAAACTTGCCTCGAGCCCTGTCTCTAGTCGATGATGGTTTGACGTTTTTTAGTCTGAAACCAGCCTATTGGTTATGGTTGCTTTGCTGGTCTCAATATTGTCGTAAACTTTATCAAAGCACAGCAGGGACCATGGTCGTTTGAGTGTTAATGTACTACTACTGAACGTGCGCATTATCAAATAGTGATCGACCATTATGACAACCACGTAGTCGGCACCAATGACCATGCGCTACCGTTGAAGCCACTGTATGCCATGTTACCACTCTCATAAAACCACACCTAGGAATCACTGGGGCGCGTTTTCGCGACCCTAACCAGAAACTTGTTTCTGACGTCATATTCTTGACCAGAAACAAGACGGCGTAGCGACGCGAAAACGAGAACGTAACCAGAAAATTGTTCTCAGTTGGCGACGTGTTCAATCATCAACGTTTCTCAAAATATACGATGTACTTCAAATATTGGCAAAATAGATCTTACTCGTGAGTGTTAGTAATAAACTTGGAATATCTGCCTGTATACGAACACTCATTCCATCATGTTTTAACAAATAATTAACCAAACATTCGTTATTTTTTTTTACAATCCGCCATCTTGAAACCAAGCGTAACCGATCACAAACTTCGGTTCACGTTTGGTCAGAACAATGACGTCATGGCAACATAACCGAACTCGAGAAAATTGCTTAACCAATGACCGAAGCCCAAACATGTTTCTGGTTACGGTCGCGAAAACGCGCCCCTGATCTCTATATTATATTGACTGGATTGAGGATCATGCACTTGCCTTCAAGCCACTGTATGCCATATTACCACTCTCATAAACCACGCTATTATACTGACAGTATAATAGAGATCAGTGGTCGGCACTCGAACTTGCTCGTTTGGGTGACAGTACATACAGGAGAGGAGTTAATGTGGAGCTACGTTGTACGCATACGGTACCTATAATTGCTTTAAAAGCTTTCAGCAGCCGAGCTTAAATATTCAACACAAATATTGTTATTGACCATGAGTTTGTATGTAGGTCTAGTCTGTATACATTTATATATTTCTTATACACGGAACCATCGTCATATAAATTACACTTTTAATGACAAAAGGACTACTTAATCATTTGACGTTCTGAATTTCAATTAAATGTCACAGATTTTCATCAGCGGTCGGACTGTGACAACATTTTAGAAAGATACAAGGCATGATTTTGGCTCAAATGTCAGGGAAAGGACTTACGAAGAAATTTAAATTGATTGTCACAGAATTAGTTAAGACTTGCATCCGTCAGGATGCGAAGAGAAAGCTGACAAGTATTTCTTTCACATTTGTACGCAGTGACATCACTGGCAGCCATCTTGGTTGTGTTATAGTCTGTTCCGTGGAGCGTTCATTAGTAACAGCAGTTTTAGTATAGGACCCCGACGTATTCAATCAGATGGCCGGCTGCATTTTCCCCTCATAGGCTGACAATGGAAGATCGTAAATTCTTTATTAAATTCAAGGATTTTATGTAATTTTGAAGAAAAAAAAGTTTGAAAACTTCCATTGCCATCCTAGGAAAAGAAAGATGCGAGCCGGTCAACATCGGTTGACAGAGCAAACAAAATTGTAAAACAGCTCCCAGGATAATAACATGCATTTATCACACGGCGTCCATGTTGGTCAGGTTCCCTGACACCCAAATTTACAAATCACCATGAACAAAATTACGTTTTGAAAGGCACCAGTCTATTTTGGACATGACGTGTTGATTGATATAAAGACGTATACTAGCCAAACCAAGATGGTCGCTACGTCACGTGTTTATAAGGTACGGTATATTGTTCACTGCTTCTGTGATGGTGATCCTATAGTGCTATTTATTATTTAGCCAACTCTCATTAGGAACGCGTAATTTAGTTGTATAATAATCTTGTAAGTGATTGTATATACTCGGAACATTAAATGATTTTCACTGCACTGGTCCACCAACTTTTGGTTTGTTTGTGTCTGTGATTATACAAAACAGTTCAGCAGTATGGAAAGAATGTCGTATCCGACCGCCACTTTTAAGGGTTTGGGGAATTTTATTTGCAATCACTAACCAGTTAAAAATTATTCTATCGAATTTTGGGGTTACAGAAAATTATCTTTAAAATCCACTTTTTGGGGACTTGATTTCCCTTCTAAAAAAATCCTGCCACTGCGCATGTACAATGACTGTGTTGGTCACTAACGGGGAAGTTGACAAGATCAGACTGACATGACTGAGGAAGTCATTGTGTAGGCCTACCAAAAATGCCTGATATTTCATGAAATAAATATCGTTATTAAACGAACAAAAACAAATTCTGAAATTTGGATGTTGTAAAGTGTATACAAGCGATATTTAAAACGCTCTTTATTCTGATTGACAGCTGCGCTGGCCAACTGGAAGACTGTACACGCCCTCGTGCAAGCCGAGGATTAAAACAGTGAGCCGTCATTTTTATTAGGTAAAACTTGTAGCTTTGCATGGTGAAGAGGATAAGTAAGACTAATTGCGGTGACACCATGTGAAATTCTTAATTTCTTTTTCAGAACTAATTACTACTCAATTGAGAATTTCACATGGTGTCACCGCAATTAGTCTTACTTTAAACATTTTTATTAATTCGAGTTTTTAATTTACTGGTACTAATCCTTGTCGGATTTGTTCGTTCAATGACTCAAATGAAAGCTCATAACTTCCTTTAACCCCAGAAATATAGCAATTCACATTTAAATCAATTTTTTTATCGTCAAATCGGCCCAAAACACGGGTGATATAATCTTTTGAAGCCTCTGTGTGTACTCCATTGGTAACATAGTCTCTTAATTGTAAAAGAGTGAAAACCACTTTTTTAAAGAGCTATATGGCGGACAGGTCTTTTTTTGGAGAGAAACCCACTCTGATTCGATTGAAAAATAGAGTAAAAGTCTACCAATTCACTCTTTATACACTACTAATTTTACTCTTTATCCACTCCAGAAAGACTTGTCCGCCATATAGCTCTTTGAAAGAGTGGTTTCACTCTTTTACATGAAGAGAGTAATAACCTAACATCTAACATCTCTTTAAATCTTTGTGGCTGAAGTGCTATAAGGCTAAAAAAGTCTCCTGTTTCTGGTCATAAGTCGGCTTCAAAATCGATGCGGTGATGTGCTTTTTGGGGGGGGGGGGGGTTAATATTGTTTTGTATTAAGTGATACGTGTCAACATGACAAACGGAATTATTGAAACCACACCAAATTTTCAGTACACGTACGGTGGCTAAGAGAGTCCGCACAAATCGGGCATACGTTTGCACCCCATATGAGAAAAAGTCGTTTAAAACACAGCACGGCAGAATTCCAATTAATCCAGCAATTTTGGCTACAACTGGACATCGTTTCATCGAAAAAGGCGACGCGCTGGTCTGAGGCGACGCACGTGAAGACCAGAAACCGGAGACCATTTTTTTGGCCTTATTAATACTACGAAATAAACTGAAGCTTTCACAGGTTGGCTGTGTAAAGGGAAGGTGCAACATTGGTAATTACCAGATTATCAAATTAACGAATTATTATCAAAAAGTTCCATTTTGTACACGTATCAATCATCATAATAAAACAATAGCATGTGCTGGCATCCGAGTATCCGAATACCCGACCGAAACTGTCATTACCCGGTTCCATTTTGTACACGTATCAATCATCATAATAAAACAATTAAGGCTGTGCCGGGTATTCGAGTATCCGAATACCCGACCGAAACTGTCATTACCCGGTTCCATTTTGTACACGTATCAATCATCATAATAAAACACTATACAAGGCTGTGCCGGGTATCCGAGTATCCGAATACCCGACCGAAACTGTCATTACCCGGTTCCATTTTGTACACGTATCAATCATCATAATAAAACAATTACATTGTGCTGGTATCCGAGTATCCGAATACCCGACCGAAACTGTCATTACCCCTGGTTCCATTTTGTACACGTATCAATCATCATAATAAAACAATTAAGGCTGTGCCGGGTATCCGAGTATCCGAATACCTGACCGAAACTGTCATTACCCGGTTCCATTTTTCGGTTCCACTTACCCGTAAATGGCCTTTGAACATTTTGACTGAACATTTAAGCCACACAAAATAATGTCTGTGGGGAATAGGGATTCTTCAGTCGTTTTTAATAAAGAGATGGGAAATTATTACAGTAAGTCCACATTTATTATGATTCTAATAAAATAAGAGAATCGTGTGTTCATATTGGTTATTTTATACATTCGGGAGTGTTTGTGTTTTTACAGGTACCCAGGTATCCGAAGATTTCCAATGTTGGGTATCCGGTTCTTGAAATAACCGAAAACGCACAGCCCTGAAAACAATTATTCCATACAAAACATGGAACAGTTTATTCTCGTTTTCTTAAAAAAAAAAAAACACGAGCACCTATTTTGATGAAACGTTCTATTCTCAATCCATCACAAGAGAGCGTCCTTTCTCTATCTTCTTCAGACGTAACACTCCGCTTGCCGCCTTTGCACATCTATAATACAAATCAGCTCTAGTGTAGGACGAAAGAGTTGCCTCACTTTATAAGAACTCACTATCTGTGTGTTGCATGTTTCCCTTATATCAATCTGGTATAAAATTCGTTGGTATACCTTCTATCTCCCCTGCCCCCAAACAATGTTGTCTTCATACGATGTGGTGTGCCTCATATCATCCATGCGTTTCCCGCCTGCATTTGAAAATTACCAATCAATAGTGTAATGCACAAGGGTGCAAACCACCCAATAGTGAGAAATTCATGAGCTGGGCTGTTTATGAGAGTATTGGGCTCATTGAATCATGTGTTATGATGAAATTCTAGCTTGGATGCAGGATAACTCTTAAACTCAATTAAAATGATGACAAAACAGAGTTTATGGTAATTAGTTCAATTCAACAACTTTCTAAAGTTTCTATTCCTCATAATATTACTATTAGTGAATCTGAGATATCTCAAGTTGCTTAAGCTCGTAATCTTGGTACCATATTTGATTCTACAATGTCACTAAATTGTTCGCATCATTTCACATCCGTAATATATGTAAAACTAGAGGTATTGAGTCAGTGAAAACAAACTCAGGGTGTTCGAGTGTGCATCATATGTGGTGACGTCATCACCTAAATTTGTTAAAAGACAAGAGTTACTTCAGGAGATATGAATTCCTATACTGAATACATTAACTTCCGGATCAGCCATCCCATATAATTCCAACCGTGAGTTCCGATTCAATCATTTGACGTCATTCATACTTTAATTTTTCCTAATAATAATGGGTGTCAATTGTGCCAAACCTGGTAAAATTCTGTCTGATGTTTTCGCAAGATAGAAAAAAGTGACTTTTTAAAACCTGCCGGTAGAGGGCGCTGTTAAGAGCGATGACATCACCAATATATTTTTGAAAAGAGCAGATCCCACTTAATATATAAACCCAGAATGTTTTTTCGAACACCCTTTCAGATTTACGTCAATTTATAAAGAACTTGAATTTCCAGTTTGGAACGGAAGTAAGGGTCAATAAGGTCATGTCTTTGTATCAAATGTCGAGTCCTCCATGTTCTGTATGATTATGAAGGAAAAAATAATGTATCTGTTGTGGTTCATGAGATATAAAATATATTGTTTTAATTAAAATTAATTACGTAATAATTCATTAGATGACCTCACCATGACGTCACAATTTTACCTGAAAATATATGTTAAGGTCTAACTATTTGTTAAGTTTTAAGGTTCTTTGAACTCCTCAAATATGTTTTGACTCTACACATTTACAGATTATTATACAGTCCATTTTCGTAGTTTACAGAGCGTCTACGTTCGTACAGACAAGGTATAACAATAAAATGTAACACGGTGAGCATATATTCACGAGCAATCGAATAGCCAATAAGAACAATATAAATGTGTTACTATGAAAATCTATCCAATCACGATGCGCAGAAAGAGGCACGTGGTCATCAAACACTTCCTATGCACATTGCCACACAGCCATCATCAGCACCACTCGGTGTCACAGCTGTGAGAATGACTGGTGTAAAAATAGCTCAAGAAAGATTGTACACTATGTGCTAGCATTAATTATCTGGAAACATCAACACTAAACTATCGATAACGGTCCATAATGACACAATTATTCTTCTTCATGATCATGACAAAATAACATTAATAGTTTGGTTCAATTTCTAAGATGGGGGCGCTGTGGTCTGTGATGATGTCATGAAACACTTTTGGGAAAAGTCACTAGTCACTTCATGAATGAAGAAAAATCTATTTTTACAAAGACCAATAATAATACTTAAAATGTTTAGGCCCTAATCTTTTTATTTATTTATTTATTTTGTACTGTTATTAGATATATATGAAAGACTAAAATATAATGAAACATCATTTGGTTATTGCATAAATTAAAATGAAAAACCTGCACTAACCAGATAGAAATTTGTCTAACTGGCTAACCAAACCAATATTTAAAAATAAACACCCAACAATTTTGGAAAGTTACTAACCATGTTGTTGTTCCAGACGTTTTTCTGCCACATTGTTTATTAAACAATCATTGTGGAAGTTGTTGATTTTTTTTTCGTTTAAAACTATACACATTATGCCATTTGCATAATTAAATTTTTGATAAAATAATAGTTGATAAAATAATAAAAAGAAAATAACAAATAAAATATAAGTTAAAAAGATCTGGATCTTCGCTCAAAATCAAAATTAATTGATTTTATTTAAATTAACTCCAGTGCCTGAAAACCTTTGTCAAGGGCGCATTGGAGAACTTCACCATGAAATTGATTGCCCATAAAACGAAAAGCAAAAAATAACAAATAAATTCTTTAAAAATCCTCTGCGCATCGATGACTGTTAATTTGATTTCGCATCAATCGCGAAAAGATGTGGAACATCATATTTCACGATGAGGTAATTGAGGTCATGAATGCCAAAAACGATCTCAGAATTCACTCTTAGATTTAGGACAAGCGTTAACAGTTCCAAAACTGCTCAAAATAAAGGACAACAATAGTGAAATTACCGTAAACCAGGACACAAAGGTGCTTGCAACAACGAAACGTACGTGTTATATTGTATTAACTAGAGAACTCAACCATGAGGTGAATGAAACTGAGGCAGAGTACGATGTAGATGGTTGTTGTATGTCGGGATACTGCAGTGTACGAAAAATCCCATACATACATGAAACATATCTTTGTGGTTCATGAGAGAAACAAAGGAAGGGGAAAGGGGAAAGCATTGTATTCATACAAGTACGCCATACTTTCTCAGAGCCGTAGTGCGAACCAACTATCGAATAGGAGATGAGGAGACACGTATATCTGCCCCAAAACCGTTAAAGCGTTATGTCCCTGATTTAGTTGGGTCTGTTATAGGGCTTTCACACCGGCGTGTCCGGCACTGATCCCGCGATTGACACTTCCAGTGCTCCGCCAACGTGCTGCGCTATCTGGACCATGTTGGTATCAGATAGGTTAAATTAAAACCTACTTAAATAACGGGTTTGGAAGCACTGCGTTACTACACACAAAAGAAAAGAAAAACACAGAAAGAGACTCTCGAACTGGGATCGCCTGTCCGGAGTATCGTTGCATCTAATCCATTAGACCACGGCGCTTCCCTTTTCGACTGGCATTTGCAATGAAAGAGATTCATCTTTGTACGCGATAGAAAAATAAAGGGGATGACCAATAACGTGGTTTTCACATCGCACACATAATGTGTATAGGGTGAACTGCTTTAACAAAAGGGACACAGATCCTCGGTTTAGGATTATTGAGGAGAACAAAAGGTGAGGTTCTTGGCCAATTGTTCACCCGTTAGTCTCGAACTGTGATCCAACGTGATAATTCAGTAGAGCCCATGGTTGGCGGGTTCTTATCCTCATCACCGTACTCCTGCACCCACCCTCCAAAAGGGGAACAAAGAAAAAAAGCCCAAAAAATATATCATGTTGGATTACGGTTCGAAGACTAATTGATGTTGACCAAGCAATCCCTTTTGTTCTCCTCTCATCGTCCCTATTGTTCACTGTACACACATGTGCGCGTGGGATTCTTAAAAACCAACCCAGGACATAACTGACAATAGAGAAACTATTGCCTTTCCTGTTGATGAAACGAATACATTGTACATGGTAACATGAAGAAATTGAAAATGAATTAATATACCTACAAAATTTCACGAGCATTTCTATTTTT
>CM055816.1:115276-199749 GCA_029582265.1 Zoroaster sp. YZ-2022
TGTAAACCCTCGTCGCCGTTTGTCCTCATCTGTCAGGTCACGTGGTCAAGTTTAGAAGACTTCGTTATACACAAAATCAGAAATGAAAGAAAACATATGTATTCTGTTCCTATCACTCAGTTTATTTCATAATATTCGAACCATGTTTTTTCAACAATATTACTGATTTTAATTAAGGCTATCCAACATTTTCGACATACCTCTAACCTCCCTTGAAATGGCGCGTTTATTGTTATTCAACATTTTCAAAAAAACACTAAAATTTTTTCCAAAAACGCCCATTATTGTCCTTTGAAAATGTCTTAAATTGTAGATGACCTCTTACCGCTAATTAATAACATCAATGCGTTATGTACAGGCAATTTTCTTTTAATTTCAACGATTGTTCTGAAAGACTGATATTCCGTCAACAATGATTGTTTTATAATAACTAATGTGGCAGAAAAAGCGTTTAGAACAACAAAATGGTTAGTAACGTTTTCCAAAATTGTTGGGTGTTTATTTTTAGATATTGGTTTTGGTTAGCCGGTTAGCAAATTTCTAAATGGTTAGTGCAGGTTTTTTTCATTTTAATTTATGCAAAAACCAAATGATATGTTTCATTATATTTTTTGTCTTTGATAGAAATCTAAAAACAGGGCGACGCGACGGGCGACGCGACGGGCGACGCGACGGCAAGACGCGACGGACGACGGCACGACGCGACGGACGACGCGACGGGCGACGCGACGGGCGACGCGACGGCACGACGCGACGGACGACGGGCGACGCGACGTGCGACGCGACGGGCGACGCGACGGTACGACGTGACGGAAGACGGCACGACGCGACGGACGACGGCACGACGCGACGCACGACGCGAAGGGCGACGGCACGACGCGACGGACGACGGCACGACGCGACAGACGACGGCACAGGCGACGCGACGGCACGACGCGACGCACATATGGCGTCTTTAGAACACCATACACTTCTGTCCTCCATTGATGAACAGTAATGTTACAACAAGTAACGTTAATTCAAAAAAATAGCTTACATTATTCGCCAGAAAGGTGTCCCATAAGTGATGCAAGTCAAGGGAAGCTAAAATGCCTTCCATCTTTAAAAACTCCACATGTACCATGTGTCATAACTCTATGACATGTACCCACTGATCATTATCTCTAATAATAGAGAGGTACCAGAGGCACAACAGCGCCACCCAGAGGCACAACAACCACACCCGGGCGACGCGTGCGACGGGCGACGCGACGGGCGACGTGACGGACGACGGCACGACGCGACGGACGACGGCACGACGCGACGGGCGACGCGACGGGCGACGCGACGGCACGACGCGACGGACGACGGGCGACGCGACGTGCGACGCGACGTGCGACGCGACGGTACGACGCGACGGAAGACGGCACGACGCGACGGACGACGGCACGACGCGACGGACGACGGAACCCACAGCCACTATATAAATCAATTGAAAAACAGGCGACGCGACAGGCGACGGCACGACGCGACGCACGACGCGAAGGGCGACGGCACGACGCGACGCACATATGGCGTCTTTAGAACACCATACTAGAGTGTGGCCATGAGCTAATAATAGCAGTACAAGTACGGCATATATACATCATAAGTAAACACAGACTTAAAATTTGAGTACACAACATTTGAAAAAAGCATGAACAATTCTAGACTTAGTTCGACTGACTCTGACAACACACTGTAGACTACAACGTAGTGTACTCACCAACTTGCTCCGTACTCTTCGGAGTGTTCAGTCCGTCTTTTTTTCCTGATATATTCCCAGCTTTGCCCGTAAGTTAGAACATGGGTTAGAAGTCATCCTAGAATTTTCAAACCGGAAGAAACCTTTTACAAAAATTGTGCCAGCGTAAAAACAGAATGAAAGGCTTTACAGTTATACTACGGAAGGTCGACAGTGCCTGCTGGTGGCGCGTGTCAAACGATCAACCATGTACATGTCAAACGAATCGTTTGATTGGCTAGCACATAGCTATCCTTATGAATATTCATATTTCCAGATGTTGTCCGGGGATTTCCCTTTTAAAGTGACATCAATATTGACCCTGTTTTCGTATTCCATGTACTGTACATGTACTGTACTTTGGCAGACGTATTGAATTACCCAGTAGCTTAAGGTTGGAATATGGCACTAGTTTGATCGTGGCTTGAACCCAGACCAGCTGTAATTGCGGCAGTCAATTAACGTGTACTGATCAAAGTTGACCTAGATTGTTTCGCTCACAGTGGAGTTCCAAATAAAGTTGCGAAATAGGTGGCGCTGTTTGGAAGTTTATAATTTTTATACACTCAAGTTGTCACCCCATGGCAAATTATGATCAATTAATTGTTATTATGTTATATTGGTATTTTCTGTGCATTATATTACGGAGAGAAGTGTAAGTTTAACTGGAAATGATATCACATACCAGTGTGTATTTTTATAACCAAACTTTCTCTATACAACTCTCAGCAGACTCATTTTCAGTTAAAACCAAAGTTGTTGAGCTGTAATATTTTCAGGCGGTTATTTAATTAAGGACTAGATGTCAGAATGACTGATAAGATGGGGCTTATCGCTAACCATGCTTAAATTCAACAAGAACTTTAACATTATAATGGATGATATTACCCACAGTAGTAAACAAAAGAAACATAATTGTTCTAGCTGATAGATTTAGTTGCGACCAGCAGCAGCAGGCGAGGTGGGATTTTTGTTGCATCTATAGCAAGGCTTATTTCAAACATCAATTAGCCAAAACATTTTAGAAAATATTAATATTTCTTACACATCCATATCCCTTTGTCAACCGAATCATTCCATTCCATCCTATAGGTGTAATTACTTTTATTAAATTAATAAACCGAAGCCATCTTTGCTTTTCTGTACACAAGTCTATGAGAATCAGAATGAGGCACATGTACAACTGACCCAGTAGACAGGTTTCTTACAATGTGATGGCTCCAGTCATAACAGTACCGCCTGTAGATACGTGACTATGACAGAAGCATGTGAGGAAAATAACAATACAAAATGGCCAATAATGTTCCATTGGGGATAAAACAACAATTGAATAATTGGCGCCCTCAACGACGTGGTTCAGCCTATTGTCGCGAATTTTATAGGTTTATAAGCATGTCTTCAAACTGACAAACCCAACATAATACTGTTTGTAGCCTGACAAAAACAGGTCGGAAAGTTTGAACCAATTGGCCAGATAACTGAATTTAGAAGGTTATACCAAATTAACCTGCCCCTGGCAGACAGACAGGTGTTAAGGACAGCCCCTGTTTATAAGAAGGAATTAATATCTAATTAATCACCGATTGCCGGTCGTCTATAGCTAGTGTAGTTGCCCAGTATAGTGACAGAGACGTTCGCCTTGGACCGAGATCGATTTGGAGGTAGATTTTGTTTCATTGTTTGTGAAGTTTTTTTTTCTTCACTTTGTTGTTAAAAAATGAAGTCAGAGGTAACACTGGTTAGCATAACAGCACTTCACGGCTGTGGATATTTTTTCTAAAGAAAATAATAAAAATAGAGTCCAAAATCTGTTTTGCATGTGCATGTGCATACTTTATAGGCGGTTGTATCTGGTCTGAAAAAAAAAGAAAAAAAACTCAAACAGGTACCACACTGGGGTGGGGGGGGGAGAGGGGGCAACCACCTAATCATCACCCATCCCCCATGTTTTACCGAGCCTACGCCTACCCCGTTTTGCATCCCTACCTAGATCCGGGTACTGTTTTACAGTGAGAGATGCTGATAACTGATGAAACGACGACGGCGATAGAGGGCGGTCTTTCTCCTCGTTCACTGTCTTCTCGTCTCAACCTATTCTCGGGACAAATATTTGTTTAAACGTAATATACAAGTGTGGACGAGACATGCGCAGATCCATTGCATTGTACATTTATATTTTGAGGAATATGCAAATCTATGTATTTTTTCAGACCTAAACAAACATATTTTGGAAGAAATCTTCGCAGATAGTGGGTCAGATATGTCTTCTGACGAGCATTCTACACTGGAATCGGATGATAGTGAAGAGGAATGCGTCCCGACATCATCATCATCATCGGAAAAGCCAAACTACCGGTCTGGTTGGTGTGAAACTAACGCATACACGAAGAAACCCATGCAATTCAGTGGAAACAGGGGAACTACTGAAGATTTGAGTAACTGTACACCTTTACAAATTTTTCAACTGTACTTCTGTCAAGCCACCTGGGAGCTGATGGTGACGGAGACAAATCGATATGCTGAGCAAACTTTGCCTGCAAACCCAACCAATCGTCAGTCTGCTTGGACTCCAACAAATATTCCCGAAATGATGGCATTCGTGGCATTATTACTTTGCATTGGGCATCAACAAAAGGCCTCGATACAGCATGCACTGGTCCATGTCGGATGTCCTTCGAAGTCCGGTATATCCGTCATCTATGTCCCGCAACAGATTCACTGCAATCCTTAGATTTTTTCACCTAGCCAACAACAGAGCTCAAGTCGACAGCCCTGCCGACAAACTGGCAAAACTTCGCCCTTTACTCGACATTGTACTGCCAACCTTTCTCAAAATATACAGCCCTGGACGAAACCTCTCACCAGACGAGAGTATGGTGAAGTTTAAAGGACGACTGAGCTTTAAGCAGTACTTACCGCGAAAGGCCAACAAGTGGGGACTGAAATGCTTCTCTTTAAATGAGTCCGAATCCGGGTATACGTGTGCTTGGAAGATGTTCACAGGGTCTCGGCCAAGCACAGCAACAATTCAACCCTCCACTGTGCATGCTGCAACCATGGCAACACATCATCCATCCGTTCTTCATGCACCAGGCCAGGTTGTCTTGGATCTAGTGAAAGGACTGGAACACAAGAGTCATGTCATTTTCATGGATAAATTGGTACAATAGCCCAGCTCTGGTCTCCAAGTTATCACAGCTAGGATTTGAAGTTTGTGGAACTGTGCGCTACACCACACAAGGAATTCCTGATTTTGCTCATCCCAAAAAGTTCCCAATGAAAAAAACAGAAGACCCCCGGTTTTATACAAAGGCAGGCCAACTTTGCGTCGTCTGGCAAGACACAAAGCGCGTAACTCTCTTGACAAATTACGGGAATTGCAGTGTCACCACTAAGCAGATTCGTAGTAAAAACAGTTTAACCGGACATCGCGAGATTAAAAAACCTTCTATAGTTTGCGATTACAATAAATACATGGGAGGAACTGATCTGGCAGCACAAATTGTACAGTATTACTCTCATCCGCACAGAACAATGAAATGGTGGAAAAGAGTATTCGTAAACATTCTTGACATCTGCTTTCTGAATGCTACTGTGGTATACAACACCATACCTACAAACCATCACCTTTCCAATTTGGATTTTAGGGTAAAGGTCATCGAAGGACTTTTATCCACCTGGAAGTACAACCCCGTACAGCATGCAAGCCAACTTCCATGTTCGTCCAGGCCCTTTTCATGTCAACACTATCCTGGAAAAAATGTCTCTAGCAAAAAACGTGACTGTGTTGTTTGCAGTACGAGGGCAAAGAGAACACAAACGCGTATGATCTGTAAACAGTGTAATAAGCCAATGTGTGTTGTTCCCTGTTTTGAGAATTTTCATACCCAATGATCTGTCTGTGCCCAACTACTTTTGATTGTATGCATGTGATTTCATTTAATTCCACCCTCCCCCCCCCCCGCTTCAATGTTGATGTGATGCACGCACACCGCAAGCCCAGATTTTCCAACATTGAACGGGGGGGGGGGGGAAGGGTTCAGGAATGGGTTCAAGTCCCTGTTCAGTCTTTTGCTCAAACAAAATAGATTAAAAAATTGTACATTCAGTTTCCTTTCTGTATAAGTCACATAATACTTAATAAACCCCAATAACAGTGTTTTGCCATTTTAATGTAGGTCAACATAATTGGTCTTTTATTATAAAGTTGATTTCATGGCTGTGAGAGTAATTCATTATGACACCTATGTTAACAATAGAGAAATTGCCTTGCATTGTATCAACATGTGAGGGCGCTATACAATGAAAGTCATGTGGTAACTAAGCAGACATGAAAAGAAATGAGTGTGGTACCCAAGGCATAATTGAAAAATTGGTCTTGGTACTGAAAGGGTTATGTTAGATGTCCCTTCAATAATGTCAGAGAGAGATTTAGTTATCTATAGTCTCTGTAAACCTCCTGTCACTGTCTGTCCTGATCTGTCAGGTCACGTGGTCAAGTTTAGAAGACTTCGTTATACACAAACTCAGAAATGAAAGAAAACATAAAAGTATTCTGTTTCTATCACTCAGTTTATTTCATATGATTCGAACCATGTTTTTTCAACAATATTACTGATTTTAATTAAGGCTATCCAACATTTTCGACATACCTCTAACCTCCCTTGAAATGGCGCGTTTATTGTTATTCAACATTTTCAAGAAAACACTAAAAAATTATCCAAAAACGCCCATTATTCTCCTTTGAAAATGTCTTAAATTGTAGATGACCTCTTACAGCTAATTAATAACATCAATGCGTTATGTACAGGCAATTTTCTTTTAATTTCAACGATTGTTCTGAAAGACTGATATTCCGTCAACAATGATTGTTTTATAATAACTAATGTGGCAGAAAAAGCGTCTAGAACAACAAAATGGTTAGTAACGTTTTCCAAAATTGTTGGGTGTTTATTTTTAGATATTGGTTTTTTGGTTAGTTAGCAAATTTCTAAATGGTTAGTGCAGGTTTTTTTTCATTTTAATTTATGCAAAAACCAAATGATATGTTTCATTATATTGTTTGTCTTTGATAGAAATCTAAAAACAGCAAAAACCAATAAATAAATAAAAAGATTAAGGCCTAAACATTTAAGTATTATTGTGGTGTTTGAAAAGTAAGTTTTTCTTCATTCATAAAGTCACTAGTGACTTTCCAAAAATGTTTCATGACATCATCACAGATCACAACGCCCCATCTCAGAAATTGAACCAAACTATTAATGTTATTTTGTCATGATCATGAAGAAGAATAATTGTGTCATTATGGACAGTAATCGATAGTTTAGTGTTGATGTTTCCAGATACTTAATGCTAGCTCATAGTGTACAATCCTTCGTGACTTATTTTTACACCAGTCAAAGTGTATTATTGTTATACTTTTAGACTTTATATTCACAGCTGTGAGACCGAGTGGTGCTGATGATGGCTGTGTTTGAGGATCACGTGTCTCTTTCTGCGCATCGTGATTGGATATATTTGCATCATAACAAATTTATATTGTTCTTATTGGCTATTCGATTGCTCATGAATATATGTTCACCATGTTACATTTCATTGTTGTACCTTGTCTGTACGAACGTAGGCTCTCTGTAAACTACGAAAATGGACTGTTAATCTGTAAATGTATTTGTACAGTCAAAACATAGTTGCGGAGTTCAAAGAACCTTAAAGCTTAACAAATCGTTAGATCTTAACATATAGTTCCAGGTAACGTTGTGACGTCATAGTGAGGTCATCTAATGAATTATTACGTAATTAATTATAATAAAACAATATATTTTATATCTTGTGAATCACAATAGATAATTTCTTGATTCATTCATAATCATACAGAACATGGAGAACTCGACATTTGATACAAAGACATGACCTTATTGACTCTTATTTCCGGTCCAAACTGGAAGTTCAAGTTTTAAAAAAGTGGCAGGTTTAAAAAAGTCACCTTTTGCTGTCTTGAGAAAACATTAGACAGAATTTTACCAAATTTGGCACAATTGACACCCATATTATGAGGAAATATTTTCTGAAGTATGAATGACGTCACATGATTGAACCGGAAGTTACGGTTAAAATAATTTAAAATTATATGGGATGACTGAACAGGAAGTTAATGTATTCAGTATAACACAATATGTGGTATTTTAATTATATATTATGAAAACTCATATCTCCTGAAGTAACTCTTGTCTTTTAACAAATTTAGGTGATGACGTCATCACGTACATATGATGCACACTCGAACACCCCGAGTTTGTTGTTAACAAACTCAATACCTCTAGTTGCATTAGTGCAGTGTAAGTTTAACTGGACTTGATATGATTATCAGTGTATAATATGATCAAACTTTCTCCATACAACTGTCAGCAGACACATGATCATAAGTTAAAACCAAAGTTGTTGAGCTGTAATATTTTCATGCAGTTTTAAGGGCTAGATGTCAGAATGACTGATAAGATGGGGCTTATCCCTAACCATGCTTAAATTCAACAAAAACTTTAACATTATAATGGGTGATATTGCCCACAGTAGTAAACAAAGAGAAACATAATTGTTCTAGCTGATAGATTTAGTTGCGACCAGCAGTAGCAGGCTTAGCACTTTTCTGACGTGGGATTTTTGTTGCATCTATAGCAAGGCTTATTTGAACACCTTCAAACATCAATTAACCAAAACATCTTGGAAAATGCAAAAAGTATTACTATTTCTTACACATCCATATCCGTTCTCAACCTAATCTTTCCATCATTCAGGTTGCAATAGGTTTTGAGAATTAGTCTATGAGAATCAGAATGAGGCACATGTACAACTGAACCAGTAGACAGGTTCCTTACAATGTGATGGCTTCAATCATAATGATACCGCCTGTAGATAGGGAACGTGACTATGGTAGACGTGTGTAGAACAAACAATACACAATGGCCAATAATGGTTCCATTGGGGTAAAAGTGAATAATTGGCGCCCTCACCGATGTGGCTCAGCCTATTGTACTGGATCTATCCGACCGTATCCGATGCCATCAAATGGGTACCGTTAAAGCAAATCATTGGTAGCATTTCTAAGGTTTATAGCAGGCATTCAAAGTGACAAACCCGCACCGTGAGGGGGAGGGCACTTCCCAACCATCACTTTTAAAAAGGACTTGGTCTCCCTACTTTGAGCTTTGAGTGAAAGATTTTCGTAAATTATTAAATCTCAAAATCTCCAAATTATTTACAATTCTTTCAAACCGATATTTTTAAAAAATAAATTAATTAATATTTTCAGAAATTTCCTTCAAAATTTCCAAAATGATTTCTAATTTCTCATAATTTCTTTATAACAATATTTTTAATGTTTCAAACACAAATGATTTGATTTATGCAGGTGGAGGTGGGTTGGGCCAGGAAGGGTTAGGACAGAAAGATCCGTTTAGGGTAGTCATTGGAATGTTGACGATTAGGATAAACAAAATCTACAACAATGGGCAGGAGCCCAAATCTTCATGAGGGATGGGGGTATATATCCCGTAAAGATTTGACGGGGGATGACCAATACAATTATCCATCGATAGAGGGCGGGCTTTTCACCTGGATCACAGTCGTCTCTTGTCTCTGCCTAGGTCAGGGAAGGGGTTAGGAAGTAATTGTATATACCCTGTAGCTAGAGGAAGGGTCAAGCGCCTTCCTATTGTGCTTACCACCCCCCATCCCCCCCCCCCGACACCCCCAAGAGATCTTGGCCGGAATCCAACACTGGTTTAACACTGCTGCTTCCAAATTGGGGCACGAATGATAATTATAATGATCAGACCATGTGGAAACACGTTGAAACCCCATTGGACTTTTTGAGGTGTGGTATAGATACAAGAGGCTTTCAGAATGGGTAAATCTGGTGTAACTGCAAGAATTCACCCAATCTAAACAGCGCCCTTTTTGTGAGGAGAGACGGAGAGGAGGAAAGGGTGGGCGGGAGAGGAAGGGAGCAAATGCCGTATAATCCGATCAATATCAAGGGGAAATAAATACCCCAAAATGAGTAGCTGGGACGTAGGATGCCCCTTGATATTTATTTGGTAACTTGGCATTTGATCCCGTTCCTCTCCCCACCCCAGAAGTCTCCTTCCTCCTCCTCCGGACTCTACCCATGTAACTCTCCTCTTTCCTTTCCCCTCCCCCTCCCCTTCCTTCCCACCCGTTCCTTCCCACCCCTCCCCATTCCTCTCCACCCACCTCCTCCTCCTCCCACCCCACCCAACGCCTTTCCCTATTCAGCATCAAGTCGAAATTTAGTGAAAATTTATTCTGGACCACTAAATTTTCGACTTAATACTGGAAATGAAAAAGATTTTTTAAAAACAAAACAGTGTCCCTTTATAATGTTATGTTAGGTGTCCCTTCAATAATGTCAGAGAGAGGTTTAGTTATCTATAGTCTCTGTAAACTCCTGTCGCCGTTTGTCCTCATCTGTCAGGTCACGTGGTCAAGTTTAGAAGACTTCGTTTATACACAAACTCAGAAATGAAAGAAAACATTTGTATTCGGTTCCTATCACTCAGTTTATTGCACTTGATTCGAACCAGGTTTTTCAACAGTATTAATTTAATTGAGGCTATCCAACATTTTCGACATTTGAGTACTCAGCATTTTCAAGAAAAAATTGCCAAACACGTCCATTATTCTCCTTTGAAAATGTCTGAAATTGTGGATGGCCTCTGACAGCTAATTAATAACATCAATGCGTTATGTACAGGCAATTTTCTTTAATTACAACGATTGTTCTCAAAGATTGATATTCCGTGCTCAAAGTGAGTTTACCTGGAAAATATATTTCAATTTTGAAATGCTGTTTTAGTTTGGTAATAAGGATTAAAGAATGGTTATATAAAATTTAAATGAATTTATGACATTACGTCATCAATTCATAATTATTTTATAATGGTTTCTCATTTAAAATCACATGTTTAACTTTAGTGACCATTATCGCTTGAGCATGGAATATATTAATATCTTTAATGACTTTAATTATAAAAATTAAGTAAATTGTAAACAATTCAAATCCATTGTCAACAAAGACAGCTTAAATTCTGCAGACTGCTTATGTTTTGTTTTTCATCAGTCACTTTCCCCGTATGTACACTCACGTGAATCAGAGAACAAAAGAAAACACATCAATTGACGGGTGCTTTGCCAAGGGTGCTTCGCCAAGGACATTTCACAGTCTGAAGAATTCAACAGATTGTAATTGTTGACAAGACCCCAGGATATATGTAAATTCTACAAATACATTCAAATATTCATTTAAAAGATTTCAATAAAGATTTCTAAGACAGAGATATGCTGACAGATATAATTTCACAACATTTTGCCCGAGTCACTCGCTAACAATTACTGGCTAATAGAATGTAAAATAATTTTTGTATTATTACTCTTATTTTGTTTTTGTATATAGGCCTATACATATTTCTTTGTATTTTTTTTGTATGTTTGAATTTTTGTACTTTTGTATTTTTTAAAGTTTTTTTTTGTATTTATTATTATTAATTGTTAATAAGACCATGTAATAAATAATAAACTAGTGATAGTCCTTTCAAATCGAAAAATCAGGTCGGGTTGATTCATTGTATTTATTTATTTATTTTCACCACATACAGATACAACGATGCTGCTTTCACTGTAATCTCGTTTGGGGAAAAACTACCGTCCGGTTGAACTCAACTGGGATTATTTTACCGTTCATATCCATCGTGAATATGCTGGGAGGAAGATGCGATTGGAACGACCTACCCAATATTTTATTTATTTTTTATTTTTTATTATTAGACAATTATTTAACCAATTATTGGATATAAAATATATAACAGAAATCAAGTCAGGCCTAATCCATTAGGTTGAGCAAGGACGATCACCTTAATTAATATTTTGTTGACATGGTCTGTTATTTGTTCACATTTTAGTATTAACCTTTTTCGGTAGTAAGTAAAATCCACTAAACAAAGCTAAACACACCATTCATATATGATTTAGACCCGCAGACTAGTTTGAAAATAAGGGATGGGATGGCTTAAAGAGATTGTATACAACACTATTAGTAATATGTCTATAAATGCATCCATACTTTATAAGAATGAAGAGATATTTATACAATAAAATAAATGTGAAAGTTTCAGTTTATTCTCGTCGTTAACGAGAAAATAGCGAACACGTTATCAGATTTGTTTGCATGTATTCAAATGTAGAAAATGGATCCATTTCAAATTTGTAATACATTTCTCACGTTTTACAGAATCTCAGATTGAATAATTTCTCTAGATGTTTGGTACGAGCAAATAAGTTTTTAGATTATATTTTAGTAATCATGTAATCGGGTGTTATTTTCAAACGTGTACACTTACATTGCAGATTTATTTTTTCCAATGGAACTCATTACACATTTGTCGCAATGATGTTTCAAAGTATATTTAGGTTTAACACCAGAGCAAGTGCAACATGTCTGGGAAGGCGGGGGGTTCATTCTCAAATACAGATCCCCAGTCTACGGGCCAGTGTTTACGATACTAATATGATTACATTTACAAATATTGTGTCATTTTCAGTGCAGTGCATACATTTATAATTACAATTACATTCAGACAAACTTTAAACACCAATATATTTTTTCTATATGACCAAACAAAAATGCGCACAACTTTTCCAGCGGCCAAGAAAAGCCAGTGCGGAATTTTACGAAAAACAAAAGGAATTCTTGTGTAATCGCTGAAAGGCCTTTTTCATGATTCCTAGCTTTGGAAACTTCATTATAAAAATAAGTGAACTAACAAGACAAATATCTCAAGTTCATTCAGTGTTATGTATTTCTGATGATATAATGTACCGTGACAGACATAACATTCCTTCAATTCAGTCAAGATAACTTCATATTTAAACTTCTATCTTAATGTCCAAAGTGATGAGAACATTATTTCTTTTAAATTTTAAATATACATGTTCCAAATGATTCGCTATTTTACCGGCAAGTCTGGTTCAGTTATATTTTCCTATTTAGTAAGAAATGTATCAACCTTATTGTTAGTGACATTGTAAAACCACTGACATTGTAAAAACCACTGTTAAACAGTCTATCGTAGGTGCCATTATTTTGAAGAGCAATGAATCCAGCTGCATCATCAATGCATTCATTCACTTAATTTCTCGTTATCCATATCCAATCTTTATCAATTATATAGCGTTGACCAAGGCTGTTATCGTACGGTATCTCCATCCCGTACCGATTTCTGGCCAGAGAAATTCAGCATACACTGCATTTCATTTACATTATGTACATAACACACATACATTGTACAGGACACGTACATGTACATCTATCCAACGAGTGGTCATTGTCTGTATTTACATATATGTACATAACACACATACATTGTACAGGACACGTACATGTACATCTATCCAACGAGTGGCCATTGTCTGTATTTACATAATTATACATGTACATGCACATACAGTGAGTATACATATGGATTCATGCACTGTGTGTAATGACAGCAACGGGGAGTTCGGATAGCTCACTGTCAGTGGGGCAAAATTACGCGACCAAACCGTTCCGATGCGCCTTGGTCAAAGCTATCAATTATATTGTTAATCTCAAGAGATTTAATTTTCCAAAAATAATGGTGAAGCAGTTTGTTAAATCGTAATTTTTTTTTAATAAAACAAAAATAAAATAAACTGAACTAGCTTTCAATATGAGGTTTTCAAAATTAAGACCAAAATATTAAGTGTTTCCATTTATAATTATAAAAAGTAAGGTGGGTATAAATGGATACCCTTTTCAGCTCCTGTTATTATTATTATTATTATTTATAAACAAATACGATTAGGGTGGAAAACACACCTTTTTTGGCCTAAACACAAAATATAAGTCCTATATTATATGTTATTAAATAACATATGATTTATTTATTTATAATTATTTGTAATTAAATGATAAAGGTACAGGCGTGATGTGTTTGGTGATTGCGGGTAGACGGGAAACACACATATATTTATGTTTTTGACCGCCAAATAAAGCTACTATTTTATATTCTCTTTTTTCCAGTATGATTCCAGTAATGTTAATTGTTGTACTTACATGTCTGTTTCACGTATTTTCATGCTGGATGCTTTGAGAGGATTGCAGGTACGCCAGGCACACCACGCAATGCCTTTGCCACTCTGCCTATCTGGGTAATAACGACCATTTAAGTCACAGTCGTAACAGCTATCAAACCACCAGGCTCCTTCATAGGATTGTGCACAATTCCCCCCATCCGCATCATTGTCATTATCCTTTGTTGTGAAGTGCCATCCCTTGTGATACCAAAGAGAGTCACCAGCAGTGCTGCTCACATCGTATTCGCCATAATTCAGTGTGTACTTCTCACCAGTGATTTGGAAATCCGTGTATTTCGCGAATGCCGTATCGTCACTCCAATCTGTGAGATCTATGCGGAGGTCCCATGTCCCGTGTGATTTATCAGATGTCAGACTCACCAAGTTATCATTCCCTAACCAATGCTCCCCGCTTAGATCACCGAAGCCAGACTTATACTCACTCCAGTCACGATAAAATTCAATACTGCCGTCCTCTCTGCGCTGAAACACAATCCATCCGCCGCCGTCAATGTCCATTTCACAATAGACTTTGAGACCGTCGCTGAATCCGTCTGGGTAGATCTTGTAGACACCACTTGTGCGGTAACCTGCCTCCATTAGCCCTTTACAACTTCTGTAGCGATCAATCCCAGGCAATGAGAAGAGAGGCGTGTCTTCATTTTCATCGAAGTACACACTTTCTTGATCTTCAACGAATGATTCAGGATACTTAGCCCTTGTGGAGTTATTTAACTCACACAGTTTATTGCATTTATAGAAGTTAAATGACTTACAGTCCTTATCCATGTTACAGTCTCGTCCGCACATGACGTAATATGGTACAGTTTTCTTGGCATACGTAAAGTTTTTGAGTGCTCGGTTATCTGCAGGGAGATATTCATTTGCAAGCCCACCACATTGACTTCCCAAGCTTATCGCTTGTGATATCAGTGGTATTATAAACACGAAAATCATTTTGAAATGGAGTACGCACATCAAGAGTACTTGCTGCGTCATCTTCAATGTATTGTTTGTATATGGGTGAAAACGTTTCAATGTAAATCCAATTAAATAAGTAGAACTATCAGTTTATATTCAATCAAGTATTTCGGTATCATCGGTCGACCAACTGTTTGATTGAAACACGACTATACTGCACACGGCGTAATGTAGAAATGTAACACAGCTTCGACCGATGAGTGTTTATATTGAATGTTTGTGATCCAAAGGATTGCATGCGTAAAGCACTGATTGGTCAAAGTGAAGTCACTGCTGAATGGTGATTTACCATGTATCACCTGATTGGTTGACAGAAACTTGATTAGGCTCAGCTTTATCTGTTTTTTGGTTTCCTCAAAAAGATAAAATTATTCACTAATAGACAGTCCCAACCTGAATTGTTTTAATGTTTCGAGGAAACAAAATACAAATTTTGCCTTTATTAATTAATGCATAAAATATGAATTTGTTTAGCACATAAAATGTTTGGATGAGCGATTTTACTGAAATATTAATGAAATAAATTAAATAGCCTAGTCCCGGACTCCCCAATGCAGCTAACACAATTCAACAACAGTATCAGTCTATCGCCTAATTTGCATATCCAATATTTTTGTATATTGAAACCGTCCCCTCCCAGGGCGAGAGACCAGTGGGTACGAGGTATACATAAACTACAGGAACATCCTGGGGACGATGTTGTCGTTCATCATACTGAACACTATTCAGGCCAACTTTCACATACGTGGCCAATTCAAAACTTAATCATTGCTATGGCATTATTCGTTTTGTGTTTATTTAAGTTTATTACTTGGTGACCCACCGAAATAGCAGTTCTAATTTATTTCTCTTTAGAATGCCAGGAGTGTTCAATGATTGTAATGGTGTATTAGCTGAAGACAGTGTGAATCCAAGCTGTAGGGTAAATGAAAAGGGGAAACACGGTACAATCTGATAACTTGCCCGCTGGCTACACCGATCTGCCAACTAATGCACGACATGAATCCACGAATAAACGCACTAATTGTGCCTTTAAAGAGGATCTGATGATATTTATTTATTTATTTATTTTTAATTTTTTTGCCAACCAGTGAAATACATGTATGCGGTTATTGGAACCAGACCACATTTCCTATACAAAGTATGGTGGCTAAGAGAGACCTCACAAATCGGGCAAACGTTTATATCCCTATGAGAAAAAGTCGTTTAACACATCACGGCAGAAATCCAATTGATCCTTGATCCAGCAATTAAAAATGCCGACGCGCAGGTCTGAGATGACGCGTGCGGAGACCAAAAACCAGAGACTTTTTACCCCCTAATGACGATCAAGTATTTTTTTAATTTATTTTTTAACCTGTTAAGCTTTTACCTCAAACCGTTCCACACAATAATTTCTGAGACTGATGTAACTAAAATGATAGTTCTTCAAAAATGAATAGTTCAAGCTTCTTTGACAATCATCATCTTTTTGACTATTAATATTTTACATCAAGCTTTATATAAAGCTCTAATCAAACTTGTCTTTTCATTTAAGATTACCAATAGTGTACAATAGCTTTGATGGGTAAATGAAAGGGGTGAATACGGCAACGGAAGGGTACACTGCAAGAAACGGGGGGGGGGGGGGACACCTAATTATAATGAATGGTAAAATAACATATATGATGATATAAAGGGACACATCCCCCTCCCCCCGCCATCCACCAATGGTTTGAGACTCAAGAAACGGGGGGACGCCTAAATAATGAATGGTAAAATAACATGTATGATGATATAAAGGAACACGTCCCCCTCCCCCTCCCCCCCCCCCGCCATCCACCAATGGTTTGATCATCATAAAACAAAAGGAAATAGTAATCTGTTGTCTTAGGGAGAATTCAGGACGGTGCAGGCGGTATATGGAGTGTCGTGGCCGAGCGGTCTAGCGCACCGAACTCAAGTTCTGGTGTTGCCAGCAGCAGGGTGTGGGTTCGAGCCCCGGTCGTGACACTTGTGTCCTTGAGCAAGGTACTTAACCATAATTGCTTCGTCCTTCGGATGGGACGTAAAGCCGTAGGTCCCGTGTGTTGTATAATGCACGTAAAGTGGATTGTCGTGCGGTTTAGCGCACTGAACTCAAGTTCTGGTGTTGCCAGCAGCAGAGTGTGGGTTCGAGCCCCGGCCGTGACACCTGTGTCCTTGAGCAAGACACTTAACCATAATTGCTTCTCTCCACCCAGGGGTTAAATGGGTACCTGTGAAGGCAGAGATGGTTTGCTCTATATGCGCTAGAAATGGCAGCAATTGAGCTGTATACTCCCCAGGGAGCTGAGATGGTTTCAGGAATGATTTATGAGCCTTATGAGCCTTATGAGCAGGGATAATAATATAATGCGCCTTGAGCGCCACTTAGTTGGTGGATACGTGCGCTATATAAATCTATACATTATTATTATTATATACAAGAAGGAGCGGGTGGCACACCCAGATGTTCATTCTGAGGTAAAAGAATACTTTGGACACATTGTTTATTCTCCAATCAATTTTTGAAAATTTATATAGATATCTTCCAAATCTATATTCCCTTTTGAATTAATCAAATTTTTGTTTTAATTTTGGGTGAAATTAATACCCTTGCATAAAAACTTCAAAACAATATTTAGGGGTTACAAAAGACGGTCCTAAATAAGGGCGTTATGTATCAAAACGCTAAAATATCATCATTTAATCCATTAAAACAAGTTTATATTATAAAACTATGAAATATGTACCTCACAAACAGAATTTAAAGAGAAAAATGTCCAATGCTTCATTGATGACTACTCCGGTCGTTAGTTCTTTTGTTGAAATGATACACACCATGATGTACAACGGCTGTTTGATATAAGCCATTTAGCTTAATTATTTTACTGCAGTGAAAAGCGGAACCGTTTTAGGCTACTTCCGTTATAGCCATCATTAAACAGTCGTATGAGTGGTTTACTGAACGAGGTTAAACTTTTTCAAATTAAACAGCGACAATCGTTTGAAAACTAACAATAAGCTACCGTTTCAGTAGGGCTGTCATACCTTTTGTTATTAATAGATGTTTTGCAAGCAGAAAACATATGACAGATTTAGTCCCTCCAGATAGTACCAGCATATTATTTTTCAATCCCTGGCTCATGGACTCTCTGTATTCGCAATGCTTTCCGAGTGTATGTGACGTCTTAACATCTTGACCACCGAGCTTGTCCGATGACGATTGGCCGGCTAGAATCCCATAGCAGCAGGCACCGCGAGATGTGTATATTAATTAACTCTTACATCAGGTGATAATTTGATTTTACCCTTACACTGACGTATGTATGAAGCACTTTGCTCAGTGCTTTCAGTGCAGGAGGTCGTGGGTTCGAATCCCACCCCAATCGCCTTTGGATTTTTTCAAGGACACTCGTCACACGGCAGAAAGGGGCACGCTGTCATAAAAGTGGGAAACGCATTTTACAAAGTCGTTAAATTACATAAAATGCCCCCTTGACCCCGCCCCTTTCGATCCGCTAATGGTTTAAGACGCAATTGCAATCGCGTGTTGAATTTGAATTTCAATAACATTCAATTACTGAATTAAAAGTCAAAGTCCTGAACTTGAAATGGCTCATTAAGTTTTTCCACCCGCAGCCGGCTTGTAAAATAATATAATTTATGAGAGGTTTCAGCTCTTACTGAGAAGAGACTATTGAGTTTATTATCTCACACAAAATGACAATAAAACTACCGAATATAATCATTTGTCAACCGTAGAGATATGAAATCAATAAGTTTTTTTGATGACAGACCAATTCAGTGTTTCGGCAGTCGGCCTGTAAATAATATATAGAGAGGTTTCAGTTATTTTTGATGACAGACCAATTTAGATGATGAATGGACACTTGTCGTCTTTGCCTGCCTCCTTTATCCGTTATAACTTCCCCCTTTGTATAGTTCCCCGATCTGCCAATGTACTTAATTATTTTCATGATCATATTGATCACTTTAATTTAATCTTTTGAATTATATTGTAATTTTCAGGGCCATGTTTTGTGAGCAGGTTACTGTGATAAAAGATCAGAAATAAATAAATAAATCCTGTGAAGCGGCAACCTGGGAATCACTAGAAGGGGGCGGGGTCAAGGGGGCAGTTTATAATCATCATACTATGTAATTTAACGACTTTTTAAAATGCGTGACGAGTGTCTATTTTCAAACTTTTGAATAGGGGCACCTGGGGGCACAGACCTCGGCTGGGGGGCAGGCGCGTGCCCCGTTCCCCCCCCCCCCGTGCCCCCGTTCCCCAGTTCCCTCCGTTCCCCCCGTGCCCCCGGTACGCCACTGAGTTTAGATGTCAATGTAATGCGATAAACTCAAAGAAAACTGACCTTAAAACTTAGCCTTAAGTTCCAAAACACAAACCCAAAACAAATATTTTTTAAGAGAGGTGAAACTTTGGAGTTTGCTTCCAAAAGACGTATTTTCTACGGTAATTTGGTGCATTGTATTGACATAACATGTACAACGGTTGTTTTATGTTACTGTTTAGCTTTATTGTAATGCGTGTAATAACATGGGATCTGTTGAGGCTACGTCTGGCAGCAATCGTCAAGGAGTCGTAACAGTGTTTTATTGGACGAGGCTTAGCATTTAATTTTTTACAGCAAAAATTGAGTACAAAGCTACCGTTTCACCAAGTCTATCATAATTTGTTAGGAATTTTCGTATATTTTCGTAACAAGAAAACATATGAATTAGTCCCTCCAGATGGTACCGAAAAATTAGCTGGCTCATGGACAAATATCCACACATCGTGGATATTTAAAGGGACAATATCGTTACGATCTGAACAGAATTTCAACAGGGCTTGGATCGAATCGGTGTCCTAGCACGCGACTGAGGCGACGCCCCAAGTACCAGTCCATTCTGTGATCTATGTTTTTCTTCATATTTCTCTACCGATTTGAATAGGTATGATAGAGAAATGTTAAAGCATGATGCATTATGATACCACCAGTCCTATTCAAATAATGACGAGCTGAGCCCAGCATTTTGCTTACGGTGATTGGTTCAAATAAAATAAATGCATACATACACATTTTTTCCATATTGTTAGAGATTTATGAATTATTCATTGTAGCATCCACGTGCACACAACGGATCAGACTGGTGAAGGTGATATACTGAACAGCAAAAGAAACGCAAGACCGAGGACAGCAAAACAAAAACGCAAGTCCGAGGTCTTGTCAAGTTTTCAAACAGAAGACAAACCATTTTGATTCTAATTACTCATTTAATGAAAAATGCTTTCAATTTGTGAGCTGAAAGTGACTGTTGAAATTGCAACAATTGCGTTTCTTTTGCTGTCCTCGGACTTGCGTTTCTTTTGCTGTTCAGTATATTTTGAAAATCCTTTATTTGAAAATCTCATACTTTTAAAACTGAGAAACTAATAGCCTATTACAAACTCGTGTTTTGTACAGACTTAAGACAAGCTGTTTCCCCGACATCTTTTGGCCAAAAACTTAAAAGTAGTATTTTAGAATCTTATATGTAGATAACCTGATTTTACATCCAGTCTAAAGCTACATCCAGTCTTACTCCTGTTTTTGCTTGACTTGTCTTTGTCTTGTATATATCTCCTGTTAATTATGTTTTGTTTGTGTTTGGGAAGAGTACAAAAGCTTTGCTTCCTCATTTTCCTTACATTTGTTTTGTTTAATTGTTTATTTTGTTTATTTTATTTACAGCTTATAGTTTTGTTGCATCTGTCTTATTATATGAATTGGAAGAAATAATGAAAATTTATTTCTTAATGATATTGCCATGAAATAAATGTTTCTAAATAATCATTATTCTGCTGATGATCCGGTGCTGATGGTTACATATCGTTTCAAATTGAACACCGGTGTTTTTCTCAGCCTGCCAGCGCGGCAAGCGTCAGTCTGGGCACCGAGGAACCCCGGAGACCTCGCTCGGCTTCACCGAAGCCGTTTACGTACACTGGCTACAGTCTATGAAACTACCCCCTGTGGAAAATGTATTAAATTTGTTGATTTTGATATTCATCTTAATAATTTAGTTTTTGCATTAATAAATTAAATGTTAATTAATTTCTTGTTGAAATAAAAGTTGATCTCATGTCATTAGAAAGACGCTTTTCTGCAAATTTATTTCTTGATCTGGTGCTGACGGCTAGCATACATGTAGTTAACAAAAATGTTCTTTATTTCAAATCGAACACCAGCGTTTTCTCACCATGCCAGCGCGGCAAGAGCCAGTCCAGACACCGGGCCGGGAACACTGGAGGCCTCGCTCGAATATACTCACATGTGTTTATTTTTGGACAAGGTAACACATAAAACTAAATGCTAAAAATTAAATGCTAAGCCTCGTCCAATAAAACACTGTTACGACTCCTTGACGATTGCTGCCAGACGTAGCCTCAACAGATCCCATGTTATTACACGCATTACAATAAAGCTAAACAGTAACATAAAACTGAGTGCAAAGCTACCGTTTCACCAAGTCTATCATATTTGTTAGGAATTTTCGTATATTTTCGTAACAAGAAAACATCTGAATTAGTCCCTCCAGATGGTACCGAAAAATTAGCTGGCTCATGGACAAATATCCACACATCGTGGATATTTAAAGGGACAATGTCGTCACGATCTGAACAGAATTTTAACAGGGCTTGGATCGAATCGGTGTCCTAGCACGCGACTGAGGCGACGCCCCAAGTACCAGTCCATTCTGTGATCTATGTTTTTCTTCATATTTCTCTACCGATTTGAATGGGTATGATAGAGAAATGTTAAAGCATGATGCATTATGATACCACCAGTCCTATTCAAATAATGACGAGCTGAGCCCAGCTTGTTGCTTACGGTGATCGGTTCAAATAAAATAAATGCATACATACACATTGTTTCCATATTGTTAGAGATTTATGAATTATTCATTGTAGCATCCACGTGCACACAACGGATCAGACTGGTGAAGGTGATATACTGAACAGCAAAAGAAACGCATGTCCGAGGACAGCAAAATTAAAACGCAAGTCCGAGGTCTTGTCAAGTTTTCAAACAGAAGACAAACCATTTTGATTCTAATTACTCATTTAATGAAAAATGCTTTCAATTTGTGAGCTGAAAGTGACTGTTGAAATTGCAACAATTGCGTTTCTTTTGCTGTCCTCGGACTTGCGTTTCTTTTGCTGTTCAGTATATTTTGAAAATCCTTTATTTGAAAATCTCATACTTTTAAAACTGAGAAATTTTAAGCGGTTTTTGTTCGGTATTATTAATTGTTGTGCTTGTAACGGTAATTATCTCAAACAAAACGACAATAAAACTACCGAATATTATATCAATCATTTGTCAACAAGAGATATGAAATCAATAAATTCGAAGCCTTGATGACAGGACAATTTAGTTTTTCATTACGTTTTTCCGCCCGTTGTCGGCTGGTATTATATGAGAGGTTTCAGCTGTTACTGAGAACAGACTGTTGAATTTTAAGCGGTTTTTGTTCGGTATTGTTGTGCTTGTAACGGTTATTATCTCACACAAAATGACAATAAAACTACCGAATGTTATATCAATTATTTGTCACCGAGAGATATGAAATTATTAAATTTGAAGTTTTGTGATGACAGACTAATATTATCTTTAACAGTCCAAACAGTAATAAAAAAAAGTGTAAGCAAACTGATCTAACTGAGGAATCAGCAACAATACAAAAGTGTGAAATGCAATAAAGTAAAATAATAAGAATTAAACAATAATCAGAGAGAAATTAAAATAATCCAGTCACTATTCTAAGTTCATAACATCCAATATAAATCAGAGAAACAGAAGGAAAGTAACAAATACAAATAAAATATAAATAAATATCAAAACAATTTTTCATGACTGGCAATTCTTTAAGTACAACTGTTAGAACTGTATTATTAAAAGAAATTTATTATGGACCAACCCTTGCGCTAGTACCTTTGATTTGCCGACTGACAATTGATGTATAATTTACTTATGTTTAACTATTGACTTTTATGATGATGTATTTATACCTTTTGCTTTTGTTTAATATGTGAAGAGTATCGCTACGGTGTTTACATTTTTTGCTAATCAACCTTGTTTACATGGTTGTATATGCAGGGTTTTTCCTTGTTGTCAGAATATCGTCTTTGCCTAGCATATTCTGACAAGGGCCAGTCAGCCTTTTTACAATCATTGTTCCTTGTAATTTTAGATTGCATTGTTCTTACCATGTATTTTGTTTTCTTGTTTACACTGATGCGTCACTGCGCCATGAGCGTCTCTTCTGACGGATACCGGTGCATTACAAATGTTCATTATTATTATTATTATTATTGAGAACAATTATTGGGGTGACGCACACCATACCCCCTGATCCCGCTCGCTACGGACCTGGGCGGTGAGGACTAGTGAACCCTGTATGCCTGAGCAATCTTTTTTGCATTAATTTATATTATTTTATAAATACAATTTTACAAAGGTTCTTCTGTACTTAATTCACCACCAAATTCGAGTGGCATGGTAGTCTTGTGGTTTAGAATGCTCACCTTCCAAGTAGGTAGTTGGGATCGAGACTAGGTTTAGGTTGTAAATATTTGTAACAGGATTAGCAACATTTTTTGTTAACTACAACACTAATTCAGAAACAAAACCTTTCCGTAAATCAATAATGTATGGGCTGTGGAGGACTTTTTTAAAGGAATATAAATCCCAAATTTCATGTTTAGTACCGTATGCATGCTAGCTGCCAACCAGTCTGGTTGCCGCTTTTGTATAATTGGTTTTTCTAGTCAATAATGGATTTACATTTATTTTAGTCTTATATATTAATTAGTCGAAATTTAGTGACATACGGCTCTTCATACGAGAAAAAAACTGCAATGGTGAACAATTCTAGTGCGACGCGACAGCACTTCTAGTGCGACGCGACAACACTTCTAGTGCGACGCGACAACACTTCTAGTGCGACGCGACAACACTTCTAATGCAACGCGACAGCACTTCTAGTGCGACGCGTGAATCCTAATGCGACGCTTACACACTCTTATTGCAATGTGCATGTGGCCTTTTTAAAGACTTGTTTTGGCCTAAGAGAGGCAGGTGGCAATACCTGGCTAGAGCATTATGTTGGCATAATAGGGGAGTTAGGGGGTCAAAGAGGGTAGGGCCCTTCTTGGCAGTGCCCCCTTTAAACCATGTGACCTTCATTAGCGATCACACTGTGTATCTTGAGGGACAGAATCGATCAACGGGCGGATCACTGGGGAACCAATGTTTCCGGGGGGTGCTGGAGAATTTGTTTAATTTGTAAATATTAATTTTAATTATAATTAGTTTAAAAGAATTTAACTTGTACAGAATTTATTTATGTATTATATTATTTATTTTCTACAGTGGTTTTTAAATAGTTATGTTGTCTTAACTATGTAGGCCTAAATGTAAACGCAATTCGACTCTACGGCCGCCATGTTTTTTCATTGAAATAAACCAACAACAATAATAACTAGAGATTCAGAGTTTGTCTCGACACAAACTCTAGGTGTTCGGGAGGATGTAAGGTCAAATTGGGGTCAACTTTGTTTAAATATTTTGTGACAATTAACGATCTGTACAATGGTGCAAATTTTTTTAATTTACCTCTTGTGGTTGCTGAGATATGATCTTTTGAAATATTAAACTTTGACTTCCGGTTTGGACAGGAAGTAAGGTCAAATTGGGGTCATCTTTTTGTAAATATATTTTGACAATTAACGGTCTGTACAATGGTATAAAAATTGTGAATTTACCTGTTTTGGTTATTGAGATATGATTTTTTTTAATATTAAACTTTGACTTCCGGTTTGGACAGGAAGTAAGGTCAAATTGGGGTAATCTTTTTGTAAATATTTTTTGACAATTAACGATCTGTACAATGGTACAAAAATTGTGAATTTATCTCTAGTGGTTGTTGAGATATGATTTTTTTCAATATTACACTTTGACTTCCGGTTTGGACAGGAAGTAAGGTCAAATTGGGGTCATCTTTTTGTAAATATTTTTTGACAATTCACGATCTGTACAATGGTATAAAAATTTTGAATTTACCTCTTGTGGTTGTTGAGATATGATTTTTTTAAATATTAAACTTTGACTTCCGGTTTGGACAGGAAGTAAGGTCAAATTGGGGTCACCTTTTTGTAAATATTTTTTGACAATTCACGATCTGTACAATGGTACAAAAATTGTGAATTTACCTCTAGTGGTTGTTGAGATATGATTTTTTTCAATATTACACTTTGACTTCCGGTTTGGACAGGAAGTAAGGTCAAATTGGGGTCACCTTTTTGTAAATATTTTTTGACAATTCACGATCTGTACAGTGGTGCAAAAACTCTGAATTTACCTCTTGTGGTTGTTGAGATATGGTTTTTTTAAATGTTAAAATTTGACTTCCGGTTTGGACAGGAAGTAAGGTCAAATTGGGGTCATGTTTTTGTAAAAATAAATCGACAATTAACAATCTATACAATGGTGCAAAAAATGTCAATTTACCTGTTGTGGTTGTTGAGATATGATTTTTTTAAATATTAAATTTTGACTTCCGGTTTGGACAGGAAGTAAGGTCAAATTGGGGTCACTCACAACTCGAGTTTCATCTACTTGTTAAGTTCTAAGTACATGCCAAGTTTAAAGTTCATGTGAAGTTTGCAAGTATGTGTTTTTTTGTGGACAGACGTCGGGGAGAAGAAGAAGAAGAAGAAGAAGAAGAAGAAGAAGAAGAAGAAGAAGAAGAAGAAGAAGAAGTAAAAAAAAAAAAAAACGTACAAAAACAATAGGTGATTCGGGTACATACCCGAACACCTAATTATTATTGGATTCTCTAATGCAATATCAGCGTTTTCAGGAAAAAAGTTGCAAAGTATTGTAGCTCACGATGCAGTTGTGTGAGTAAGTTTTTAACTTCCCAACGCACCAACGACGATTCATTTATTTATTTGTTATTTGTATTATTATTTTTTTTTAGGGGGGGGGGAACTTTGGAAACCTTTCCCCGTCCCCGAGGCGCCAGTGGTCATCATTCTCCATCCATGCGTTCCGGCCTGTTTCAGACCGGACGGATCTAGCACGAGACTAGATGAGGGTCGGTCTGCATACACATACAATGTAAACATGGTGTTTAGAATTTAACAACATTTCTAAACACTTAGATTGTATTCACATGTTGAGCCTAAAACACGTTTAGATTGTGCTTTTCTTTGATGTGTGTTTGAATGCTAAATATCATATATGAACAGGTGTCAAAAAGCTAAGCACGTTTAGCTACGTTCTGTGGCAAAGTTTAGTTTGTGCACATGCGCGACTTCAAGGCTTATTAGCATACTAATTAGGCGATGTAAACAAACGAGGTTTTCGCGGTTTTTTTGTCATCACTGTTAGCCGCATTATTCATGATTGTATCAGTGTATTGACCCTTATTATGTTAACAAGGCTTCTTTCTCGTCATGTTGAGTCTAATTTCCACAAAATCCAAACAGAAAATCCCTGCGAATTTGTTCGTGGATAAAATAGTAAACTCGGGGACATTTTTGTCATTGGATATTAAGGCACTTCTGTTTGGGCTATAAAAACGATGTTAAAGTTTTTAGGGAAGAATCAAAAAATAGAAATGATTTATGAGGGTATGAAGTTCCCAGATGTGTAAACATTGCGTTACTACCATTTTTCTTTTGGTAGTGACTAGACGTTTGCATATGTTGAAAATTCTGTTGTTACCCCTCCCGCGATTTTTTTTCTGCAAACAAGAATTGCCATCCCGCGATATTGTAGCCAATCAGATGTCTTATACATATTCGTCATCTTAAATAACGTGCCATGTGATTGGCTGAAATATTGTGGGATGGCAATTCTTGTTTGCAGAAAAAAATCGCCTCCCTATTGATGTAGTTTGTAAAGCAAGGGAATCATTTTAATAATAATAATTAATTTTCTGATTAATTTATGTTATATCACTACAACTATTTTAGATTTTCGCTTCGCTTTTTAGGCTGAGCTCATTTGTCTGTTTCCACAGATTCGACAAAGTGCTTCCAGAACAGTAAGATGATGCTCCATTTTATAGTTTCTAAAATGCCCCAAAAAGGAAAAGGAAAAATGTAGTAAGAAAGTGTAAGCGTGTTTGTAAATTCAAACCATTCATCTCGTGAAACCTATTTTCCAATTCTTCACAAAAACCTTTGAAACTGAGAAATTATGGATTTAAATTAAGTGCTTTTTAACCCTTACTTTAAAAAAATAAATAATTACCTTAGCAACCAATTTCTGGTCCATTACACATCTTCTTGGTAGTTTTGTCACTCAATGTGCATGTGTGTCGTTTATTCATGAGTTGGAGTGTTTGTAACGTCAATTTGAAGGAAAAGTTATTTAAACTCGGCGCGCTAGATAGGGTCAAAGTTGATTGTTTACACCTGGGAGACCTATGTTGTCAAGGAATGTTGCAGTACCGCGGGAACTGAACTTGCCTGCGCGGGTACCAGCACGCTGGTGCACGATTCTAAACTAAATATTGCAGGGCCAATGGGAGCAGAACGTACGTGAGCTGTGTATCATCATAGAGGATCCTTTCTCTTTGGTAACACGTACGGAGGATGGCACTGTGAGTTTAGCATTAAACGCATTCCTATTCCTAAACACGTTTATCTAGTCCACACACAAATAGGAAGAAAATTAATGTTCCCTCCCCCTCCCCCACTCCTCATGGATGCGGTTGTTTTTTCCAGGATGAACGTGGGCAATTTTTGAAAAAACAAGTTTATAAAATTGGGAATTTCATAGAATTTGGCCATGTTTGTCCTGCAAAAAAAAATACGCCTCCTGGATTCGAACATTGCATCATTTATAAGTTTGGTTCAGGTTTGCGTGTCATGAAGGAGTGAGAATCGATTCCAATCGATGGTATTTTAGGACTTGAAAATAATCTTCATGCATATTGAACATCAAACCACGTGAAATTAATAATCAGCTCCTCAACCTCGTCCTCATTGATGTGCGTTACAACCTTATTATATCCATACAATCATGTTACCAAAACATTTTACTTAAAAACCCCTTACGTTTCACGTTTTTGATGTGTTAATGAACATGTCATTTACACTCATACCTCTAAAAAAATGTTGTCAAGAAAACTCAGAACAGCTCTGAGGTCTGTTCAAAAAGAGAAAAAAACTTGTCTAGTTTTATGCGTTACCTTGTCCACAATAAACGAAAAATAAACACCTTTATAATTAACAAATACACGTGCATACACATGTGAGTATATTCGAGCGATGTCTTCAGGGTTCCCGGCCCGTGTCCGGACTGGCTCTTGCCGCGCTGGCATGGTGAGAAAACGCTGGTGTTCAATTTGAAATAAAGAACATTTTTCTTAACTATAATTATGTATGCCAGCCATCAGCACCAGATCAAGAAATAAATTTGCAGAAAAGTGTCTTTCTAATGACATGAGATCAACGTTTATTTCAACAAGAAATTAATTAACATTTAATTTATTAATGCAAAAACAAAATTATTAAGAGGAATATCAAAATCAACTAATTTAATACATTTTCCACAGGGGGTAGTTTCACAGACTGTAGACAGTGTACGTAAACGGCTTCGGTGAAGCCAAGCGGGGCCTCCGGGGTTCCTCTGTGCCCAGACTGACGCTTGCCGCGCTGGCAAGCTGAGAAAAACACCGGTGTTCAATTTGAAACGATATGTAACCATCAGCACCAGATCATCAGCAGAATAATGATTATTTAGAAACATTTATTTCATGGCAATATCATTAAGAAATAAATTTTCATTATTTGTTCCAATTCATATATTAAGACAGATGCAACAAAACTATAAGCTGTAAATAAAATAAACAAAATAAACATTTAAACAAAACAAATGTAAGGAAAATGAGGAAGTAAAGCTTTTGTACTCTTCCCAAACACAAACAAAACACAATTAACAGGAGATATATAAAAGACAAAGACAAGTCAAGCAAAAACAGGAGTAAGACTGGATGTAGCTTTAGACTGGATGTAAAATCTACATATAAGATTCTAAAATACTACTTTTAAGTTTTTGATGTCGGGGAAACCGCTTGTCTTAAGTCTGTACAAAACACGACTCTGTAATAGACTATTTTTGAGTGAGTTGTCCTACTAAAATTAACATAAATATTACCATTTGATGAACTACGAGTGTCATAGGAGTGAACAGAAGCAATTAATGTAAACCAAGATTGAAAACTAATAGGCAGTAAGTTATGAATATATTTCAATCTAAATTTCCCTAAATTAAGATAATAGCCTACATGTTTCTCAGTTTTAAAAGTTTGAGATTTTCAAATAAAGGATTTTAATAAAAGATCACAGAACCCATAACCTTGTTTATAATACGAACTGCTCGTTTCTGTAGAAACACTAACAAAATGCAGTGGGTTTACCCACGTAAGAATTGCATAATTCAAATCAGGTGTTAGAAGAACTGTTTCCGGCAAAAAGAGTTTCAGTCGTGTCATAATAAAAACATTTTTTTTAAATCTTACTAGACAATATAATTATTAACATTGATTTAATTTTGCCCTACACCGACGTGTGTGTAGGCACTGCATACTCAGTGCTTTCCAAGTATCTGTAAAAAACTTATAGGCGACTCGGGTGGGAATCGAACCCACGACCTCCTGCTGACTATTGTACACGTCTTAACATATTTTAATTGAAACATAAACTAAAAACTGAGGAAGTATTTATAATATGAATAAGATTCTTTGTTAAAGGGACAGTATCGTCACGATCAGAGCAGAATTTCAACAGGGCATTGAATCGGTGATCAATGATGAAAAGATGAAATGTGTGACTGCAAATCACTGGCTCATTTATGCAGCAGCAATGATAATATGACTTTATTGTGTGGTGTATTGATGAGTTAATCTAAACTAGCATGCACTCCAATTCCATGCCCTATCCTAACGATATTGTCCCTTTAATATGGATATAAATGTCTTTTTGATGTCTTTTTAGTGTTTCATTACGTTTTTCCGCCCGCTGTCGGCTCGTATTATAATGAGAGGTTTCAGCTCTTACTGAGAACAGACTATTGAATTTTAAGCGTTGTTTGTTCGGTATTATTAATTGTTGTGCTTGTAACGGTTATTAGCTCAAACAAAATGACAATAAAACTACCGAATATTATATAAATCATTTGTCAACGAGAAATATGAAATCAATTTGTTTTGTGATGACAGACTAATATTATCTATAACAGTCCAAACAGTACAGACACCTTTTATAATCAGGGATGGATCCAGGGTAGCTGAAATGAAAATGAGACATCGTACAGCAAAAAGGGGTGAAACTGCCTAAAAGAGGTCCACATATATAAAGCATAGGGTAAATTTATTGTAAGGTGATGAATGGACACTTGTCCTCTTTGCCTGCCTCCTTTATCCGCTAATCTTCCCCCTGGCTCCCCCGATCTGCCAATGATACTTAGTATTAGTTTTCATGAAGCCATAAGCAAATGCATTTGTGCCTTTACGTGGTGTCTGATGTGGGGGTAATGTTAAAAAGTGGTGGTGATTTCTAGAGACAACGAGAGGGATGGTATAAGTAGGACCCCTAGCTAACCTAGTACCCCTACACGACTCTGGACCTCTCTCGACTCCCCCGGAACCCCTAGATGTCCAGACTGACATTCCCAATTGAAATATGTAGGATTTTTAATTTGTTTATTTTCTCGGTGTTGTTGTTGTAAATTAGTAAATATGTTGTTAGTTTAAAGATAAGTTTAATTCAATTCTATTGTATTAGTCATGATCAGCATAAACATCGTCCTCAAGTCGCCTGTGGAGTTTTTTCACAGACACTTGGAAAGTATTGAGTATACAGCGCTTTGTACATCGGTGTAAGGGCAAACAATTTTTTTATTTTTTATTTAATTAATTAATTTATTTTTTATTTATTTGTGTTATAATTTGTGATATCATGGCCTAAATCAATAGAGCAAGCTAAATTAATACATTTTGGATTGAACAAACTTGCTGAGGCCAAAACAAAACAGGTATTTATTTCAAATATAAAGGTTCGTTTTTTATTTGTTAGAAACCTTTTCATTTTTATTGATGGCATTCATGTTCTTCTGAACTGTTTTTTGATTTGTTTTGTTTTGTTTTGTTTTGTTTGTTTGTTTGTTTTTTGAGGTTTTTGGGGCGGGTGTGTTCAAAGTATTAATTGCAAATCCACATCGTTTTTTGCCTTTTAGCAAACCAATCACAAACCAAATTGTATGAATGATTCAGCCGTCGAAAATTCTTCATTCGTCCTGAGTTTCCAACCGTCGACCCTTACAAATTATTGGCCTAGCGCGTGGCCTTTCGCTTCTGGGCATGGCATTTATCTGTTTTAAGCCAAATGTAACTGTTCTAAACAAAATGACCGAATAAAACCCTGTTTTAGGTAGAAACCCACCTCATACTCAATGATATACCCAGCAAGGTATTCAATAACATAAACAAGGTATATTTGTAAGACGGAGCGTTAAATGACACCGTGATATGCCTAGCCTTTAGTCAAGGCACAACCCCTCCTATGACACCCCCTCTATCGACACCCCCTTTATCGACACCCCCTCCATTAACACCTCCTCCATTGACACCCCTCCGTCGACACCCCCTCCAATGACACCCCTAATCGCAAATGTTCCTGTAATGATGGTACCTGCAACTCTTGTTGAAATGATCGAAACGTCGAGTTGTAACCTCCAGTCCTTTAGAAGACCGTTACAAGTCAGTTGAGAGTTTCACATGGTGTCACCACCGTAAACAGTTTAGACTGAAGATAAGAAATGTCAGTATGGATACCGACTTGTGCTGTTTTCAAGTTAGACAATGCGTATTTCATAGGTCCTTAAGTCTAGAGAGGATTGTGTACTTGTTTTGAGACGAGATTGTAGTATAAATAAAGGAAATCACATTCACATATATTTCGAATTAAAGAGACATTAAGTCTTTGAATGGTTGATAATGTAATAACTAAGTACGAGATTAAGGCATGAAACTCTAAAGCCCCCGTGTCACTCATTGCATGCTCCCACCCCCCTAAAAAGGTCAGGTATATAGAAACATGCTACCCTGTAATCACATTAAGCCTAAAAAGTTCATGCACACGAGTGGTGAAGCCACGATCACCTTCACCAGTCTGATCTGTTGTGTGCACGTGGACGCTATAATGAATAATTCATAAATCTCTAACAATATGAAAAATATGTGTATGTATGCATTTATTTTATTTGAACCAATCACCGGAAGCAAAATGCTGGGCTCACACTCGTCATTATTTGAATAGGACTGGTGGTATCATAATGCATCATGATTTAACATTTCTCTATCATACCCATTCAAATCGCTAGAGAAATGAAGAAAAACATAGATCACAGAATGGACTGGTACTTGGGGCGTCGCCTCAATCGCGTGCTAGGACACCGATTCCAAGCCCTGTTAAAATTCTGTTCAGATCGTGACGATATTGTCCTATTAAATATCCACGATGTGTGGATATTTGTCCATGAGCCAGCTAATCTTTCGGTACCATCTGGAGGGACTAATTCATATGTTTTCTTGTTACGAAAATATACGAAAATTCCAAACAAATATGATAGACTTGGTGAAACGGTACCCGGTAGCTTAGTACTCATTTTTAAGCAATTTTGCTTTAAAAAAAAATTAAATGCTAAGCCTCGTCCAATAAAACACTGTTAAGACTGATGCCTCAAAAGATCACATGTTATTACACACAGTACAATAATTAAAGCTAAACAGCAACATAAAACAACCGTTGTACATGTTACATCAATACAACGCACCAACAAAATAAGAATTACCGCAGAAAATACATCTTTAGGAAGCAAACTCCAAAGTTTCCCAAGTTTCACCTCTCTTAGGAAATATTTGTTTTGGGTTTGTGTTTTGGAACTTAAAGCTAAGATTTAGGGTCAGTTTTCTTTGAGTTTATCGCATTACATTGACAGCTAAACTCAGTGGCGTACCGGGGGCACGGGGGGAACGGGAGAACGGGGGCTGGGGCCACGTGCCTGCCCCCCAGCCGAGGTCTGTGCCCCCAGGTGCCCCTATTCAAAAGTTTGAAAATAGACACTCGTCACGCATTTTAAAAAGTCGTTAAATTACATATTATGATGATTATAAACTGCCCCCCTTGACCCCGCCCCCTTCCCGATCCGCCAATGGTTCGAGACGCAATTGCAATCGCGTGTTGAATTTGAATTTCAATAACATTCAATTACTAAATTAAAAGTCAAGGCCTTTGGACTTGAACTGGCTCATTACGTGGAAACACACGCAGTCAGCTTGTAAATAATATATGAGAGGTTTCAACTCTTACTGAGAACAGACTATTGAATTTTAAGCGGTTTTTGTTCGCTATTGTTGTGCTTGTAACGAGTATTATCTCACGCAAAATGACAATAAAACTACCAAATATTAATATAAATAATTTGTCAACTAGAAATATGAAATTAATAAATTTGAAGTTTTGTGATGACAGGCTAATGTTATCTATAACAGTCCAAACAGTACATGCACCTTTTATAAGCAGGGATGGATCCAGGGTAGCTGAAATGAAAATGAGACATCGTACAGCAAAAAGGGGTGAAACTGCCTAAAAGAGGTCCACAATTATATAAAGTATAGGGTAAATTAATTACAAGGTGATGAATGGACACTTGTCCTCTTTGCCTGCCTCCTTTATCCGCTATTCTTCCCCCTGACTGCCCCGATCTGCCAATGATACTTAGTATTAGTTTTCATGAAGCCATAAGCAAATGTATTTGTGTCTTTACGTGGTGTCTGATGAGAGGGTAAGGTTTAAAAGTGGCAGTGATTTAGAGAGACGACGAGAGGTATGGTATAAGTAGGATCCCTAGCTAACCTAGTACCCCTACACGACTCTGGACCTCTCCCGACTCCTCCGGAAGTCCGGAACCCCTAGATGCCCAGACTGACATTCCCAATTGAATATGTAGGATTTTGTTTATTTTCTCGTTGTTGTAATTTTTCGGTACCATCTGGAGGGACTAATTCATATGTTTTCTTGTTACGAAAATATACGAAAATTCCAAACAAATATGATAGACTTGGTGAAACGGTAGCTTTGTACTCGTTTTTAAGCAATTTTTGCTGTAAAATATTAAAAGCTAAGCCTCCTCCAATAAAACACTGTTACGACTGTTTGACGATTGCTACCAGACGTAGCCTCAACAGATCCCATGTTATTACACGCATTACAATAAAGCTAAACAGCAACATAAAACAACCGTTGTACATGTTATGTCAATACAATGCACCAAATTACCGCAGAAAATACGTCTTTTGGAAGGAAACGCCAAAGTTTCACCTTTCTTAAAAAATATTTGTTTTGGGTTTGTGTTTTGGAACTTAAAGCTAAGATTTAGGGTCAGTTTTCTTGGAGTTTATCGCATTACATTGACAGCTAAACTCAGTGGCGTACCGGGGGCACGGGGGAACGGGGGAACGGAGGGAACGGGGGGGACGTGGGAACGGGGGGAACGGCAGGAACGGGGCACGTGCCTCCCCCCCCCCCCCCCAGCCGAGGTCTGTGCCCCCAGGTGCCCCTATTCAAAAGTTTGAAAATAGACACTCGTCACGCATTTGAAAAAGTCGTTAAATTACATATTATGATTATTATAAACTGCCCCCCTTGACCCCGCCCCCTTCTCGATCTGTCAATGGTTTTGAGACGCAATTGCAATCGCGTGTTGAATTTGAATTTCAATAACATTCAATTACTAAATTAAGCCTTTGGACTTGAACTGGCTCATTGAGTGGAAACACTCGCAGTCGGCTTCGAGATAATATATGAGATGTTTCAGCTCTTACTGAGAACAGACTATTGAATTTTAAGCGGTTTTTGTTCGGTATTGTTGTGCTCGTAATGGTAATTATCTCACATAAAATGACAATAAAACTACCGAATATTATATCAATCATTTGTCAACGAGAGATATGAAATTATTAAATTTGAAGTTTTGTATTGACAGACTAATATTATCTTTAACAGTCCAAACAGTAATAATTAAAGTGTAAGCAAACTCATCTAACTGAGGAATCAGCAACAATACAAAAGTGTGAAATGCAATAAAGTAAATTAATAAGAATTAAACAATAATCAGAAAGAAATTTAAATAATCCAGTCCCTAATCTAAGTTCGTAACATCCAATATAAATCTGAGAAACAGAAGGAAAGTAACAAAAACAAATGAAATATCAATAAATGTCAAAACAATGTTTCATGATTGGCAATTCTTTAAGTACAACTGTTACAACTGGTCATTGGAACTCGGTCAGACGTACTGACCCGTGAACGTCTACTCACATGTTTCAGAACAAACAGATAAAAATTAAAATAAAATTACCAGGATCTCCAGGTTAACAATTAAGACTTAATTTTAGCTTTGAACTCATGAACAGTAAGAAAGTCTTTTCTGTAGTAAAATCTATTTCTTTTCTGTTAGGATAATGCATTTGTTGATGCATAACTCCAGCCTATATGAAAGCTTCAGCAACAGTGAAAATACATTCAGGTTGTTTATTATGTGAAATAAATTGTCTCATGAACTTTAAATGTGTTCCTGCCTATAGTTAATACAGTTAGTTGTGTAACAAATTTGATTATCTCAAAATGCAACTTGTGGGACATATTTTGGACAGTGTTGTATATTACATTGCATCATTTATAAGTTTGGTTCAGGTTTGCGTGTTATGTAGGAGTGAGAATCGATTCCAATCGATGATATATTTTAGGACTTGAAAATAATCTTCATGCATATTGAATAATATCAAACCACGTGAAATTAATAATCAGCAGCTCAACCTCGTCCTCATTGATGTGCGTTACAACCTTATTATATCCATACAATCATGTTACCAAAACATTTTACTTAAAAACCCCTTACGTTTCACGTTTTTGATGTGTTAATGAACACTCATACCTCTAAAAAATCTTGTCAAGAAAACTCAGAACAGCTCTGAGGTCTGTTAAAAAAGAACAAACTTTTCTAGTTTTATGTGTTACCTTGTCCAAAAATAAACACCTTTATAATTATACAAATACACGTGCATACACATGTGAGTATATTCGAGCGAGGCCTCCAGTGTTCCCGGCCCGGTGTCTGGACTGGTTCTTGCAGCGCTGGCAGGGTTAGGAAACGCTGGTGTTCAATTTGAAATAAAGAACATTGTTGTTAACTATATGTATGCCAGCCATCAGCACCAGATCAAGAAATAAATTTGCAGAAAAGCGTATTTCTAATGACATGAGATCAACGTTTATTTCAACAAGAAATTAATTAACATTTAATTTATTAATGCAAAAACAAAATTATTAAGAGGGATATCAAAATCAACAGATTTAATACATTTTCCACAGGGGGTAGTTTCACAGACTGTAGACAGTGTACGTAAACGGCTTCGGTGAAGCCAAGCGGGGCCTCCGGGGTTCCTCTGTGCCCAGACTGACGCTTGCCGCGCTGGCAGGCTGAGAAAAACACCGGTGTTCAATTTGAAACGATATGTAACCATCAGCACCAGATCATCAGCAGAATAATGATTATTTAGAAACATTTATTTCATGGCAGTATCATTAAGAAATAAATTTTCATTATTTGTTCCAATTCATATATTAAGACAGATGCAACAAAACTATAAGCTGTAAATAAAATAAACAAAATAAACAATTAAACAAAACAAATGTAAGGAAAATGAGGAAGCAAAGCTTTTGTACTCTTCCCAAACACAAACAAAACAAAATTAACAGGATATATATACAAGACAAAGATAAGTCAAGCAAAAACAGGAGTAAGACTGGATGTAGCTTTAGACTGGATGTAAAATCAGGCTAGCTACATATAAGATTCTAAAATACTACTTTTAAGTTTTTGGCCAAAAGATGTTGGGGAAACAGCCTGTCTTAAGTCAGTACAAAACACGACTCTGTAATAGGCTATTTTTTGAGTGAGTTGTCTTACTAAAATTAACATAAAATTACCATTTGATGAACTACGAGTCTCATAGGAGTGAACAAAAGCAATTAATGTAAACCAAGATTGAAAACTAGCAAGCAGTAAGTTATTAATAATATTTCAACCTAAATTTCCCAAAATTAAGATAATAGATGTTTCCCAGTTTTAAAAGTTTGAGATTTTCAAATAAAGGATTTTCAAAATAAAAGATCACGAAACCCAACCTTGTTTACAACGCGAACTGCTCGATTCTGTAGAAACCCTAACAAAATGCACTGGGTTTACCCCAAGTAAAAATTGCATAATTCAAATCATGTGTTAGAAGAACTGTTTTCGGCAAAAAGAGTTTCAATCGTGTCATAATACAAACATTTTTATAGAAATCTTACTAGACAATAATTATATTAACATTGATTTCATTTTGCCCAACACCGACGTGTGTATAGCACTGCATACTCAATGCTTTCCAAGTGTCTGTAAACAAATTCATAGACGACTTGGGTGTAAATCAAACCCACGACCTCATGCTGACTATTGCGGACGTCTTAACATCTTTTAATTGAAACATAAACTAAAGACTCAATTACTGAGGAAGTATTTATAATATGAATAACATTCTTTGTTAAAGAGACAGTATCGTCACGATCAGAGCAGACTTTCAACAGGGCATTGAATCGCTGATCTAGTTTAAGATGAAAAATGTGACTGAAAATTACTGGCTCATTTATGCAGCAGCAATGATAATATGACTTTATTATGTGGTGTATTATTTTCAGTCACTGATGTGTTAATCTAAACTAGCATGCACTCCAATTCCATGCCCTGTTTGATCCTGACGATATTGTCCCTTTAATATGGGTATAAATGTCTTTTGATGTCTTTTAGTGTTTCATTACGTTTTTCCGCCCGCTGTCGGCTCGCATTATAATGAGAGGTTTTAGCTCTTACTGAGAACAGACTATTGTAACGGTTATTAGCTCAAACAAAATGACAATAAAACTACCGAATATTATATAAATAATTTGTCAACGAGAGATATGAAACCAATAAATTTGTTTTTGATGACAGACCAATATTATCTATAACAGTCCAAACAGTACAGACACCTTTTATAAGCAGGGATGGATCCAGGGTAGATGAAATGAAAATGAGACATCGTACAGCAAAAAGGGGTGATACTGCCTAAAAGAGGTCCACCTTTATCCGCTAATCTTCCCCCTGGCTCCCCCGATCTGCCAATGATACTTAGTATTAGTTTTCATGAAGCCATAAGCAAATGCATTTATGCCTTTACGTGGTGTCTGCTGAGGGGGTAAGGTTTAAAAGTGGCGGTGATTTCTCGAGACGACGACAGGGATGGCATAAGTAGGACCCCTAGCTAACCTAGTACCCCTACACGACTCTAGACCTCTCCCGACTCCCCGGAACCCCTAGATGCCCAGACTGACATTCCCAATTGAAATATGTAGGATTTTTAATTTGTTTATTTTCTCGTTGTTGTTGTTGTTGTTGTTGTTTCTGGTCATAGGTCGGCTTCAAAACCATCGAAATACCCGGTACATGTATATACGCGGTTATTGGAACCAGACCAAATTTCCCGTAAATAAAGTATTTGAGCTAAATGAGGCCGCAGAAATTGGGCAAATCGTCCCTAATTTTCCATAGTGACCAATCCCGAATTAAGTTGGCATAGTGACCATTGCGGTATTGGTCACTTTGCCAAATTACACAAATACCCAGTTAGAGCATTCGTCATTTGAATGCATGCTCTATCTCCAAAACTATAAGGAATACATGCATGTGGATTAGATACAATGGTAGGTCTCTTCCTGAATGTACTAATGGGCGGGAAAACTTAAAATTTATAAAAAGTCGGATTGGTCACTGTGGCAAATTAGGGACGAAATGTTTATAACCCTGTATGTGAAAAAGTCGTTTAAAACACAGTGCGGCAGAATTCCAGTCGAGCAATTTTGGCTGCAATTGGACATCGTTACATAGCGGTAAAAAAAGATAACTATAAAAATGTCGACGCGGGTCTGAGGCGACGCGCACGGAGACCAGAAACCAGAGACTTGTTTTGGCCTAAGAGAGGCAGGTGGCAATACCTGGCTAGAGCATTAGGTTGGCATAATAAGGGAGTTAGAGGAGGGGTCAAAGAGGGTATAGGGACCTTCTGGGCAGTGCCCCTTTAAACCATGTGACCTCCTGTGTATCTTGACTGACAAAATCGATCAGGGGTGGATCATTGGGGAACCAATATTTCCGTGAGACTTGTGAGAATTTGTTTAATTTGTAAATTTTAATTTTAATTATAATTAGTTTAAAAGAATTTAACTTGTGTAAAATTGATTTATTTATTATGTTATTTATTTTCTACGGTGGTTTTTAAGTTAAAGGGACAATATCGTCATGATCAACAGGGCATGGAATCGGAGTGTTCATCTTAAACTAGGACACCGATTCCAAGCGCTGTTGAAATTCTGTTCAGATCGTGACGATATTGTCCCTTTAAATATCCACGATGTGTGGATATTTGTCCATGAGCCAGCTAATTTTTCGGTACCATCTGGAGGGACTAATTCATATGGTTTCTTGTTACGAAAATATACGAAAATTCCAAACAAACAAAGACTTGGTGAAACGGTAGCTTTGTACTCGTTTTTAAGCAATTTTTGCTGTAAAAAATTAAATGCTAAGCCTCGTCCAATAAAACACTGTTACGACTGTTTGAAGATTGCTGCCAGACGTAGCCTCAAAGATTCAAAGCTAAACAGCAACATAAAACAACTCTTGTACATGATATGTCAAAAAATCCACCAACGAAATCAGAATTAACGCAGAAAATACGTCTTTGGGAAGCAAACTCCAAAGTTTCACCTCTCATCAAAAATATTTGTTTTGGTTTTGTGTTTTGGAACTTAAAGCTAAGATTTAGGGTCAGTTTTCTTTGAGTTTATCGCATTACATTGACAGCTAAACTCAGTGGCGTACCTGGGGCACGGGGGGAACGGGGGAACGGGACACGTGCCTCCCCTCCCCTAGCTGAGGTCTGTGCCCCCAGGTGCCCCCATTCAAAAGTTTGAAAATAGAAACTCGTCATGTATTTTAAAAAGTCGTTACATTGCATATTATGATTATTATAAACTGCCCACCCCCCTTGATGTTCCCCCTTCCCGATCCGCAAATGGTTCGAAACGCAATTGCAATCGCGTATTGAATTTGAATTTCAATAACATTCAATTACTAAATAAAAAGCCAAGGATCTTTGGACTTGAAATGGCTCATTAAGTGTTTCCATTCGCAGAGTCGGCTTGTAAATAATATATGGAGAGGTTTCAGCTCTTACTGAGAACAGACTATTGAATTTAAGCGGTTTTTGTTCGGTATTGTTGTGCTTGTAACGGTAATTATCTCAAACAAAACGACAATAAAATTACCGAATATTATATCAATCATTTGTCAACGAAAGATATGAAATCAATAAATTTGAAGTTTTATGATGACAGACTAATATTATCTATAGCAGTCCAAACAGTACATGCACTTTTTATAAGCAGGGATGAATCCAGGGTAGCTGAAATGCAAATGAGACATCGTACAGCAAAATAGGGAAAAACTGCCTAAAAGATGTCCACGTATATAAAGTATAGGGTAAATTTCTTGCAAGGTAATGAATGGACACTTGTCCTCTTTGCCTGCCTGGATATGGAACTTTTTATACTTGTTCAAAATGATTTTTTACTTTGTGAAAACTAAACCTTTTTAATAGCTTTGAATGCTATATAAAAATATGTTTGTCTGAAACCATTTTCTGGACTAATTTAGTGAACGTTATAAAGGCAGCTGCACGCTACAGTGTTTGTGACGTCATTGACGACCTGCGCTATTAATGAATAATTCATTGTGTCCAATTGCCATCCTAAAAAACAAAAGGTGTTGAGCTGGACACACAAGACTACAATGAAAGCAATAAACACAGTATCATATCCCTTGTGACTTTTATTGGTTCAACATTGTCAATCATTGTTCATTTACCATGACAAGAGTCAATCAACAATCCAAGTTATCAACACCCATCAAGAAATCATCCAATGTTAATAACATAAGCAAATACCTTTCCATAACAACCTTGTATTTAAAAAGGGAAACATTCTGTAGTTCCCCTTCAGTAGAGTAGATTTACAGGGTAGACCAACACCAGACAATAATGCAGTCATAACAGTGGATATTTCCAAGACTTAGGCCTACAAATATTTTATCATTTTTCAGGACTCAGCATGATGGTACTATAACAGGGCTAACAAGGGTGATGTCAACTATACTATCCTGATTGAGATATATACTACCCTGATTGAGATATATACTTATTCTGATTGAAACCCTATACAATGTTTTCCCAATCAGGATACAATAAGGGACCAATTGAGAAACCCTTGGATGACAGCTAGGCCTGCTAAAATAGGGCTGCCACGCCTTACCTTGGTGGGCTATCCTGGTGGGGTCCAGTAATATCTTCATTGGGAGAACAGGATCCTAATCAGGGTAGTATGGTTACCGATGACCATATGAACATTAGTCAAAGGCTTCCTGATTGAGGTGCAGTCCTATCCTGATTGGGAGAATAGGGTCCTAATCAGGGTACAAGTATCTCCCAATCAAGGTACAAGTATCTCCCAATCAGGGTACAAGTATCTCCCAATCAGGGTACAAGTATCTCCCAATCAGGGTACAAGTATCTCCCAATCAGGGTACAAGTATCTCCCAATCAGGGTAGTACGGTTGCCAATGACCCCTGAGACTGTTAATGTGATTACAGGGTAGCATGTTTCTATATACCTGACCCTTGACCTCCATAATCAACAATGTTGTAACACCACATCATATAACAGCAATGAAATATGTGAAATTAAAGTCCCAATCAATGCCTTATAAGGTTATTTGTTTTATAATTCAACCTGTGTACAGTGGCCAGGCTAACAACCTGTGGCCTCATGGGCAGGTTTTCATAGGATTTGGTATTTGAGGATACCATAGACTGGCCACACTGAGCAGGTGGCATGTTTACCATGTGTCCACTACAAGAGGTTTAATTAACTGTATGGTAATAAGCAGCTATTTTTTTGCTTACTCGATGTTTTTACATTTGTAATTTCATAGCACTAGGCCCTACTGACTGTATAGTACAGAAAAAAAGACACTAACGTTGCCTGATGATTGTTGCCAGCAAGTGAGTGATCCAATACACGTACACAGTGAAGGTATGAAGGTGCACACACACAGTGCCTAAATTTCCTGTTAACTGATGAAATATGTTTATATCTAGTAGATGATTTCTGCTTACCGGTAAGTAGCGCTATGAAATTGGCCTCCACAAATTACTGTGCTTGGAATGGTTATTTGATTATTGCTATGTTTTCATTTATTTCATATTTCTTGGGTTCTTTTCATTCAATTCTTTTTTCCAAACCATTTCCAGCCAAATACAACTCTTCCATGAAACACAAGTTATAACCAAACAGCTTTGAATCAAATTTTAGTTCCCTTAGACGCAACCCACTCCAACCCCTTCCTCCCACCCCCTTCCCCCGTCCCACCCCCGACCTGGAAAAAAATAAATTAAATCTCAAACAAATAATAAAAAGTACCTGAAAATTTCTTCCAATAAGAAAAATAAGGTGACTTATGCATACTGCTTCAGTATTTAATATAATAACAAAATCCTGACTTTAAGGATGGCACGCCTAAAGTTTTAAAGCACCATCAAATGTTCCTTTCATTTTGTTTTTGGAGATTACCACAACAGAATAATGCGCGGTTATTTTAGGAATGATAACTCAAGTTTTGAGACATAGAACGTCTTTGATTCTCAACTCTTGGTATATTTCATCACAGCTGTCACATCTTCATATGTCTTTATGTACTCGAGTACGTCTACATATATTTGTATGATCAAGACAGTAATATTTCAGAGTATTTTGAACTTTTAGGCATGCCATCCTTATGTCAAATGAGTCTTACTACTATAGGGCTACACCAGTCATAATCACTGCTACACAGCACTAGAATTCTGCAGACTCCAGACATTATAGATAGTCAAGTACACTGAATGTATACTGGCTCATTAAGTGGAAACACACGCAGTCGGCTTGTAAATAATATATGAGAGGTTTCAGCTCTTGCTGAGAACAGACTATTGAATTTTAAGCGGTTTTTGTTCGGTATTGTTGTGCTTGTAACGGTTATTATCTCACACAAAGTGACAATAAAACTACCGAACATTAATATAAATCATTTGTCAAGTAGAGATATGAAATTAATAAATTTTAAGTTTTGTGATGACAGGCTAATGTTATCTATAACAGTCCAAACATTACATGCACCTTTTATAAGCAGGGATGGATCCAGGGTAGCTGAAATGAAAATGAGACATCGTACAGCAAAAAGGGGTGAAACTGCCTGGTCCACGTATATAAAGTTTTGCTAAAGAAGCAGGTGAACACCCTCACTATCTTCGACTCCCCAAAATCAAGAGTAAGTTCCATTTGGATAGCTTCTTCCCTAGAACAGCATTACAATGGAACGACCTTCCTGCTGATTGTTTTCCACCAACTTACGATCTAATTAAGTTTAAGAAAAATATCAACGAATGTAATCTTGCTTAAATGGTGGATGTTATCGCAAATGTAACCCCTTACACTCTAGTGGCTTTTTGGCCTTGTTTGGGGTGACTGACAGTAAATAAAAAATAATTAAAAAAGGGTAAATTAATTGCAAGGTGATGAATGGACACTTGTCCTCTTTGCCTGGCTCCTTTATCCGCTAATCTTCCCCCTGGCTCCCCCGATCTGCCAATGATCTTTAGTATTAATTTCCATGAAGCACAAGCAAATGCATTTGTGCCTTTAGGCTACGTGGTGTCTGATGAGGGGGTAAGGTTTAAAAGTGACGATGATTTCTAGAGACAGCGAGGGGGATGGTATAAGTAGGACCCCTAGCTAACCTAGTACTCCTCCACGACTCTGGATCTCTCCCGATCCCCCGAAACCCCTAGATGCCCAGACTGACATTCCCAATTGAAATATGTAGAATTTTAAATTTATTTTCTCGTCGTCGTTGTCGTCGTCGTCGTCGTCGTTGTTGTTGTTGTTGTTGTTGTTGTTGTTGTTGTTGTTGTTGTTGTTGTTGTTTGAGTAGGATTGTCATCCATGGCATGGACTTCTTAGCGAGTTCAATCTCCTGGGGTCTGTTTAAATAATTCAATTAGTAAATATGTTGTTAGTTTAAAGATAATTCTATTGTATTCGTCATGATCAGCATGAACATCGTCCTCGAGTCGCCTGTGGAGTTTTTTCACAGACACTCGGCAAGTTCAATTGAGTATACAGTTAGATGCCCCTCAAAATATGTACCAAGCTATAAGAAACATGGAAAAAATACTCAAAAAATCATTTGAGAGCGTTAACTCTCCTGTACATGCCCCCTCAAGATTTGTTTTTGTGAAACAGCATGGCATCCTGACTTCTTGTGCATATTACCTGTATACCGTCGTTGGGGCACCAGTCTATTTTGTTTAAAACACGGTGATAGGAAAGCAATGAAGAGAACATCACTTCAGCAATTAATTTAAAGTACTTTTTCATGTTTACCTGTTGAAATGTTAGCATACTATTCCATGACAACCTTTCAATTGCCTTATGAAACAAAAAATCTGATTAAAAAGTAACATTTATATGAATAAAACACAATGTTCCCGTGGGTTTATATGGATTGCAACTGAAGATTTTATTTCATTATTGTATCCAACTTATTTTATCCTAGAATAATATAAAATTGATAATTGCTTTTAACATTCTTCATGAAAATAATAAATTAATAAAATAGTATGAATGTTAAATAGTAGTTATTGGCCTCAGTTATGTTTTGAACCTAGCAAGTCAGAGAAAGAATCCGCTAGGTTTGAGATGTAAGGCCAGTAACTACTATTTGGCATTTAATATACGGGTCCTTTAAGTTGGTAAGCAGTTTGCAACAGTCAATTCTCTATGTATAAAATAGAACAAAAATATATTTATATACATCTAACTAACATTAACAACATATTTCATGGCTTAGCAGGGATTTTGGACTGTATAAACGTATTTCTGTAAATGATACATAGATCTAATGCTCTTGAACAAGTTCTGCTAGTAGATGTGAAGCATCATCTAGATTTGCAATGACATGTATTGAAATAATCTCTTTTGAGTAGTGTTGCATTCCCCACTTTTGTGGGTCAACAAATAATAGTCGGACACAAACTTTGTTGTGACAATCTCAATCAATGGGGTTGGTTTATTATTAACATCACTATTTAACAATGGCACTAGTAACATGTATGACAAGAGTGGTAGCGTATAGGTACACGTCAATAGTTAAACTTATATACTTGTGCTAAGTTCCGAATAGGGTGTACGAATACCAACTATTGGGTACAGCCAGTGGGGACCATCGTTCGTTCATGCAGCTTGTCACTCGGCATACGGTACGGGCACTGCTATACCGAGATACGGGCGGCTGGTCGGTCTCTACGACGGGGACCACCAGGGCTTGACTACACGGGGTGTCTGGACTGGACATGTAGGCGAACCAATGGCCATATCGACGCCCTGCACCATTGGTTCAACGAACGAGGCTCTGGACCGTAATAGTTCGGTATATCGCACTGTCATGGATCAGATCGAGTCGCATAGATTTCATTCGGAATCGCACTTCTCCGAGATCAGGAAATCTTGGGGATTATATAGAAATCTGGGGCCTAGGAATGAATAAAACATAAGCCTAGTTTAGCGTCTTAGCCAATGAGAAGCTTGGCTTCCGCGTCTAAGGGTAGAAACGTGTGCAAAATCATGACATACAACAGGTCCTTGTTCCATATAAGGAAAGGTATTTGACGAAAGTGAAGTGATCGACAACTTAGAAAGGAGGGCGTGTTGAAGGGAAAAATCCTTAACGGTCATGTTAAGCTAGTTGCTTGGATGCTAAGCTATTAGTGCATGAGGGGAACAGCGGCTGTGCTTGGGTAGGGAGCACTACACACGCGGGCCACGGCTAATGACTGAGCGGATCAGTCACGGTGACTGTTTGGCCGTGGTTCACCCACGAACCGTGTTCGGTGTGAAGGGGTGGACTTCGAGGAAAGTATTCGGAAAATAGACTAAGTCCAAAGGACGGCTCCAAGCCACGTGGCGGGAGGGTGTGGCACGCACACAAGGCTCTCGCTGGTGTTGCATTATGCATTGCGTTGGCGCTGGATATGCATGAGCAAAAGTAGCGTCCTTGTATGGATTGCATATTCATAGCGGACAATCGAGGGTCCGGGGAAACAACCCTGGGACTTAGACTGCTTGAAATGGCATCGTAAGCAAAATATTGGAAGTGAACTATAAGGGATGCTAATATTTATCAAAATCAAAGGGTAAGATTCGTAACAGTAGTAAGGGTTCTGATAAGAACCTTTGGTTAACTCAACATTTCGATTTGTATGCTTTGATCATTTTCTAGGAGAATGCGGAATGCTGGTGCAGGAGGGGCTTAAGTAGCTCGGTGGAGGAGTCCTGATCACAATATCTTTGGGCTAGATCTTTGGGCTTGCCATTCTTGTAGATGTAGCTATTACCTTGAAATATATTTATAATTAATTATGTGTGAGATAACAAATGTATTATTACACAATTTATTCATAGAAAGTAAAATATAATATTGTAACAAATTTTTCAAAAATGTTCTTAAATATCAGCTGTTTTAACCAACCACACACCATCCCTTAAAAACATTCAAATAATAAATCTCATATCCCACTATTTTATTTTAAGCTAGGTTTCAACTTCAAAGGTTCAGTGGTTACACATTTGTAAACCTTATTTGTGAACTACCAACTTTGTATTTAATCACAATGATATAATAGTTATTTTAATGATTTATTCTTGTTTCTAATAGGCCTGTACATGTTTTAAGGGGGCAGAATATAAAAAAGTCAAAAAAGTGAAATAACACTCCCCTAATACAGCGCTTCATACGTCGGTGTAAGGACAAAAATCGAATCTGTTTTGTATTTGTGTTATAAATTTTGTTATCATAGAGGGCCTCAATCAAAACAAGTATTTATTTTAGATAAAAAGGTTCGATGTTTCATTTTTAGAAACCTTTTCATTTAATTGATGGAATTCATGTTGTTCTTAACTAGTTTGGGGATTTGTGTTCAAACTGTTAATTACAAATCCACATCGTTTTTTGCCTTTTATCAAACCAATCACAAACCAAATTGTGTGAATGATTCAGCCGTCGAAAATTCTATCCAACCGTCGACCCTTACAGATTATTGGCCCCGGTCGTGGCCTTCGGCTTCTGGGCGTGGCATTTATCTGTTTTAAGCAAAATGTAACTATTCTAAACAAAATGTCCGAATAAAACCCCCGTTTTAGTAAGAAACCCACCTCATACCCAATGATATACCCAGCAAGGTATTCCAGAACATAAACAAGGTATATTTGGAAGACGGAGCGTTAAATGACACCGTGGTATGCCTAGCCTTTAGTCAAGGCTCACGCGGCCACCCAGAACACCGTAACAAACATCATGCCCACGAGTGGTGAAGCCACGATCACCTTCACCAGTCTCATCCGTTGTGTGCACGTGGATGCTATAATGAATAATTCATAAATATCTAAGAATATGAAAAATATGTGTATGTATGCATTTATTTTATTTGAACCAATCACCGTAAACAAAATGCTGGGCTCAGCTCGTCATTATTTGAATAGGACCGGTGGTATCATAATGCATCATGCTTAATGCATAACATTTCTCTATCATACCCATTCAAATCGGTACAGAAATATGAAGAAAAACATAGATCACATAATGGACTGGTACTTGGGGCATCGCTAAGTCGTGTGCTAGGACACCGATTCCAAGCCCTGTTGAAATTCTGTTCAGATCGTGACGATATTGTCCCTTTCAATATCCACGATGTGTGGATATTTGTCCATGAGCCAGCTAATTTTTCGGTACCATCTGGAGGATATGGTGTTCTATAATGGACACCTACGCGGCATTTTTTTTCTACGCGGCCATTTTTTTTACGCGGCGACTTTTGTTTTGGGCGGCGACTTTTTACGCGGCGACTTTTTTTTTTTTGGACGGCGATTTTTTACGTGGCGACTTTTTTTTTGGGACAGAAAAACTTCGAGAGAGAAAACAAAATTTAGAGTGAAAAAATTTCAAGCGAAAAACAAATTTCGAGAGAGAAAAAAATTTCGCGAGAAAAAAAATTCAGAGTGAAAACAATTTTTCGAGAGTGAAAAAAAAAGTCGCCGCCCAAAAACAAAAAGTCGCCGCGTAGAAAAAAAAGGCGCCGCGTAGGTGTCCATTATAGAACACCATATAATTGGTTTTTCTAGTAAATACATGGATTTACATTTATTTTAGTCTTATATTAATTAGTCAAAATTTAGTCACATACGGCTCTTCATACGAGAAAAACTGCAATGGTGAACACTTCTGGTGCGACGCAACAACACTTTTAGTGCGACGCGACAACACTTCTAGTGCGACGCGACACACTTCTAGTGCGACGCGACACACTTCTAATGCGACGCGACACACTTCTAGTGCGACGCGACAACACTTCTAGTGCGACGCGACACACTTCTAATGCGACGCGACAACACTTCTAGTGCGACGCGACAACACTTCTAGTGCGACGCGACAACACTTCTAATGCGACGCGACAAAACTTCTAGTGCGACGCGTGAATCCTAATGCGACGCTTACACACTCTTCTTGCAATGTGCATGTGGCCGTTTTAGAACACCATACCAGAGACTTGTTTTGGCCTAAGAGAGGCAGGTGGCAATACCTGGCTAGAGCATTAAGTTGGCATAATAGGGGAGTTAGGGGGTCAAAGAGGGTATAGGGCCTTCTTGGCAGTGCCCTCTTTAAACCATGTGACCTTCATTAGCGATCACACTGTGTATCTTGAGGGACAGAATCGATCAACGGGCGGATCACAGGGGAACCAATGTTTCCGGGGGATGCTGGAGAATTTGTTTAATTTGTAAATTTTAATTTTAATTATAATTAGTTTCAAAGAATTTAACTTGTAAAGAATTTATTTATTTATTATATTATTTATTTTCTACAGTGGTTTTTAAATATTTATGTTGTCTTAACTTTGTAGGCCTAAATGTAAATGCAATTCGACTCTACGGCCGCCATGTTTTTTCATTGAAATAAACCAACAACAATAATTATTATTATTGGATTCTCTAATGCAATATCAGCGTTTTCAGGAAAAAAGTTGCAAAGTATTGTAGCTCACGATGCAGTTGTGTGAGTAAGTTTTAACTTCCCAACGCACCAACGACGATTCATTTATTTATTTGTTGTTGTATTATATTCTTTTTTTGGTGGGGAGGGGAACTTTTGGAAATCTTTCCCCGTCCCCCGAGCGCGCAGTGGTCATCATTCTCCATCCATGCGTTCCGGCCTGTTTCAGACCGGACGGATCTAGCACGAGACTAGATGAGGGTCGGTCTGCATACACATACAATGTAACAATGGTGTTTAGAATTTAACAACATTTCTAATAAACACTTAGATTGTATTCACATGTTTAGATTGTATTCACATGTTTAGCCTAAAACACGATTGTGCTTTTCTGTGATGTGTGTTTGAATGCTAAATATCACATATGAACAGGTGTCAAAATATACAGATTGGTGAAATTCTTGCGTCGGGAGATAAACAATTGATTTAATTTTGCCCTACACCGACGTTTGTATAGCACTGCATGCTCAGTGCTTTCCGAGTGTCTGTGAAAAAACTACACAGGCGACTCGGGCGGGATTCGAAACCACGACCTCCTGCTTACTAGGGCAGACGTCTTAATCTCTCGACCACCGAGCTTGCCCGATGACGATTGGCCGGCCAGAATCCTATATAGCAGCGGGTTCCGCGACATATATATATATATATATAGATTGGTGAAATTCTTGCGACGGGAGATAATTATATAAACAATTGATTTAATTTTGCCCTATACACCGACGTGTGTATAGCACTGCATGCTCAGGTGTCAAAAAGCTAAGCACGTGTAACATCATAGAGGATCTTTTCTCTTTGGTAACATGTACAGAGGATGGCACAGAGGATGGCACATGACACATTCCTATTCCTAAACACGTTTATGTAGTCTACACACAAATAGGAAGAAATCTAATGTTCCCTCCCCGCTCCCACCCCCCCCCCCCACTCCACTCCTCATGGATGCGTTTTTTTTCCCAGGACGAACGTGAGCAATTTTTGAAAAAAACAAGTTTATAAAATTGGGAATTTCATAGAAATTGGCCACGTTCATAATTCGTCCTGCAAACAAAATACGCCTCCTGGATTCGAACATTGCATCATTCAGTTTGGTTCAGGTTTCCGTGTCATGAAGGACTGAGAATCGATTCCAATCGATGGTATTTTAGGACTTGAAAATAATCTTCATGCATATTGAATAATATCAAACCACGTGAAATTAAGTAAGAATAATTGCGGTGACACATGTGGAATCTCAATTGAGTAGTAAGTGGTTCTGAAAGAACTGAGGTACAACTCGACGTTTCGATCACGTGAAATTCATAATAAGCTGCTCAACCTCGTCCTTATTGATGTGCGTTACAACCTTATTATATCCATACAATCATGTTACCAAAACATTTTACTTAAAAACCCCTTACGTTTCACGTTTTTGATGTGTTAATGAACATGTCATTTACATTCATACCTCTAAAAAAAATGTGGCAACAAAACTCAGGACAGCTCAGACGTCTGTTCAAAAAGAAAAACTTGTCTAGTTTATGTGTTACCTTGTCTACAATAAAAGAAAAATAAACACCTTTATAATGTAACGGAAAGTGAAAGACTACACTAGTCTAATATTTAGATTGTGGGTGTCCTTATGTTGCACGCGCTGATTGGGCAGGCGCGTAGCGATGCGATGGCATGCATGTCGGCTGCGCCGGGCGTGGTTGTCTGCGGTATGCCATAGCGCCAGAAAAAGAACTGTAGCTGGCAGCGTAGAAAGACGTAAGTTTATTGTCTTAGCTCTGCGTGTACGTCACTGACTACTAGCGCGCGGTGCATTAGCTGCAAATAAGTTGTATGAGCTGTGCGTTGTAGATGCTAGCGTGCATAGCTGATGCGTAGCTGGTACAAAGCTTTGGAAGCTGTACATAGCTAACGCTGGCGTGCATTGCTGATGAGTAGTACAAAGCTATACCAACTGTATACACAGCTAATGCTCTTGTTTAATGCTGATGCTAGTGTGCATTATTGACGCTGTCGTTTAATGCAATTTCAATGCAATTTCAACAGTCACTTTCAGCTCACAAATTGAAAGCATTTTTCATTAAATGAGTGATTAGAATCAAAATGGTTTTGTCTTCTGTTTGAAAACTTGACAAGACCTCGGACTTGTGTTTTGCTGTCCTCGGACTTGCGTTTCTTTTGCTGTTCAGTATATCACCATCACCAGTCTGATCCGTTGTGTGCACGTGGACGCTATAATGAATAATTCATAAATATCTAACAATATGAAAATATGTGTATGTATGCATTTATTTTATTTGAACCAATCACCGTAAACAAAATGGTGGGCTCAGCTCGTCATTATTAGAATAGGACTGGTGGTATCATAATGCATCATGTTTTAACATTTCTCTATCATACCCATTCACTTCGTAGAGAAATATGAAGAAAAACATAGATCACAGAATGGACTGGTACTTGGGGCGTCGCCTCAGTCGCGTGCTAGGACACCGATTCCAAGCCCTGTTGAAATTCTGTTCAGATCGTGACGATATTGTCCCTTAAGTTAAATATCCACGATGTGTGGATATTTGTCCATGAGCCAGCTAATTTTTCGGTACTATCTGGAGGGACTAATTCATATGTTTTCTTGTTACGAAAATATACGAAAATTCCAAACAAATATGATAGACTTGGTGAAACGGTAGCTTTGTACTCGTTTTTAAGCAATTTTTACTGTAAAAAATTAAATGCTATAAGCCTCGTCCAATAAAACACTGTTACGACTGTTTGACGATTGCTGCCAGACGTAGCCGCAACAGATCCCATGTTATTACACGCATTACAATAAAGCTATAAAACAGCAACATAAAACAACTGTTGTACATGTTATGTCAATACAATGCACCAAATTACCGCAGAAAATACGTCTTTTGGACGCAAACTCCAAAGTTTCACCTCTCTTAAAAAAATATTTGTTTTGGGTTTGTTTTTGGAACTTAAAGCTAAGATTTGGGGTCAGTTTCTTTGAGTTTATCGCATTACATTGATAGCTAAACTCAGTGGCGTACCGGGGCACGCCCAGGGAACGGAGGGAACAGGGCATGTGCCTGCCCCCAGCCGAGTCTGTGCCCCCAGTGCCCCTATTCAAAAGTTTGAAATAGACACTCATCACGCATTTTAAAAAGTCGTTAAATTACATATTATGATGATTATAAACTGCCCCCCTTTCCCCCCCCTTCTCGATCCGTCAATGGTTTGAGACACAATTGCAATCGCGTGTTGAATTTGAATTTCAATAGCATTCAATTACTAAATTAAAAGTCAAGGTCTTTGGACTGAACTGGCTCATTAAGTGGAAACACCGCAGTCGGCTTGGAAATAATATATGAGAGGTTTCAGCTTCTGCTGAGAACAGACTATTGAATTTTAAGCGGTTTTGTTTGGTATTGTTGTACTTGTAACGGTAATTATCTCAAACAAAAACGACAATAAACTACCGAATATTATATCAATCATTTGTCAACGAGAGATAAGAAATCAATAAATTCGAAGCCTTTTTGATAACAGGCCAATTTAGCGTTTCATTACGTTTTTCCGCCCACTGTCTGCTCGTATTATATGAGAGGTTTCAGCTCTTACTGAGAACAGACTATTGAATTTTAAGCGGTTTTTGTTCGGTATTGTTGTGCTTGTAACGGTAATTATCTCACATAAAATGACAATAAAACTACCGAATATTATATAAATCATTTGTCACCGAGAGATATGAAATTATTAAATTTGAAGTTTTGTGATGACAGACTAATATTATCTTTAACAGTCCAAAATAGTACAGACACCTTTTATAATCAGGGTGGATCAGGGTAGCTGAAATAAAATGAGACATCGTTCAGCAAAAGGGTGAAACTGCCTAAGTAAAAGCGGTCCACGTATATAAAGTATAGTAAATTTATGCAAGGTGATGAATGGACACTTGTCCTCTTTGCCTCCTTTTACCTGCGCTAATCTTCCCCCTGCCCCCCCCATCTGCCAATGATACTTAGTATTAGTTTTCATGAAGCCATAAGCAAATGCATTTGTGCCTTTACGTGGTGTCTGATGAGGGGGTAAGGTTTAAAAGTGGCGGTGATTTCTAGAGACGACGAGAGGGATGGTATAAGTAGGACCCCTAGCTAACCTAGTACCCTACGACTCTGGACCTCTCCCGACTCCTCTGGAAGTCGGAACCCCTAGATGCCCAAACTGACATTCCCAATTGAATATGTAGGATTTTTAATTTGTTTATTTTCTCGTTGTTGTAATTTTTCGGTACCATCTGGAGGGACTAATTCATGTTTTCTTGTTACGAAAATATATGAAAATTCCAAACAAATATGATAGACTTGGTGAAACGGTAGCTTAAGTACTCGTTTTTAAGTAATTTTTGCTGTAACAAATTAAATGCTAAGTCTCGTCCAATAAAACACTGTTACGACTGTTTGACGATTGCTGCCAGACTAGCCTCAAAAGATCCCATGTTATTACACGCATTACAATAATTACAGCTAAACACCAACATAAAATAACCGTTGTACATGACTGTTATGTCAATACAATGCACCAAATTACCGCAGAAAATACGTCTTTTGGAAGCAAACTCCAAAGTTTCACCTCTCTTAAAAAAATATTTGTTTTTGGTTTGTGTTTTGGAACTTAAAGCTAAGATTTAGGGTCAGTTTTCTTTGAGTTTATCGCATTACATTGACAGCTAAACTCAGTGGCGTACTGGGGGCACGGGGGAAACGGGGGAACGGGGGGAATGGGTGGTGGGGGGGGGACGGGGGAACGGTGCACGTGCCTGCACCCCCAGCCGAGGTCTGTGCCCCCAGGTGCCCTCATTCAAAAGTTTGAAAATAGACACTCATCACGCATTTTAAAAAGTCGTTAAATTACATATTATGATGATTATAAACTGCCCCCCTTGACCCCGCCCCCTTCTCGATCCGTCAATGGTTTGAGACGCAATTGCAATCGCGTGTTGAATTTGAATTTCAATAACATTCAATTACTAAATTAAAAGTCAAGGACTTTGGACTTGAACTGGCTCATTAAGTGGAAACACCCGCAGTCGGCTTGTAAATAATAATATAAAGAATGTTTCCCAATTACTGAGAACAGAATATTGAATTTTAAGCGGTTTTTTGTTCGACTCCCCCATCTGCCAACGATACTTAGTATTAGTTTTCATGAAGCCATAAGCAAATGCATTTGTGCCTTTACGTGGTGTCTGATGAGGGGGTAAGGTTTAAAAGTGGTGGTGATTTCTAGAGACGACGAGAGGGATGGTATAAGTAGGACCACTAGCTATTAACCTAGTATCCTTACACGACTCTGGATCTCTCCCGACTCCCCTGGAACCACTCCATGCCCAGACTGACATTCCCAATTGAAATATGTAGGATTTTTAATTTGTTTATTTTCTCGTTGTTGTTGTTGTTGTTGTTGTTGCTGCTGCTGCTGCTGCTGCTGCTGTTGCTGTTGCTGTTGTTGTTGTTGTTGTTGTTGTTGTTGTTGTTGTTGTTGAGTGTATATAGGTAGGTGTGGAATGTTTGAGTAGGATTGTCATCCATGACATGGACTTCTTAGCGAGTTCAATCTCCTGGGGTCTGTTTAAATAATTAAATAATTAATTATGTTGTTAGTTTAAAGATAAGTTTAATTCAATTTTATTGTATTTGTCATTAGTATTGGTATACAGTGCTTCATACGTCGGTGTAAGGACAAAAATCGAATCTATTTTTGTATTTGTGTTATACATTTTGTTATCATAGAGAGGGCCTCTTTTGTTTGGTATTGTTGTGCTTGTAACGGTAATTATCTCAAAACAAACGACAATAAAACTACCGAATATTATATCAATCATTTGTCAACGAGAGATATAAATCAATAAATTCGAAGCCTTGATGACAGGCCAATTTAGTGTTTCATTACGTTTTTTCCCACGCTGTCGGCTCGTATTATGAGAGGTTTCAGCTCTTACTGAGAACAGACTATTGAATTTTAAGCAGTTTTTGTTCGGTATTGTTGTGCTTGTAACGGTTATTATCTCATAAAATGACAATAAAACTACCGAATATTAATATAAATCATTTGTCAACTAGTGTAAGTGTACACAGCTACTCATCACTTGAAAGAAGTTTAAGCGGACACATTCTCTCGGCATGGAATGAGCTTGATACTTGTCTTTTAATAGTTGTCATATCATAGCCGTGAAGGATCTGGCAAGAATGTACAGTGAATAAAGACTTGTAAATACATGAACATTCTGAACTGAGTGTTTGACAATAAAGTACGCAGTAAAGACAACCCGTTGATGTGTGAAGCATAAATTATTCAGTACCAATTAATAACGTTACATGTACTTGTAAACTGACTTCATTATTTAACTAGAAAGGCTCGACTTAAAACGTCTCTAAAAACTATATGAATCAACAATAACACTGTTTAATAAAATATCAATTCTATAAATGTTATCTTGTGGGCCTGCAGTAGGAAATTAACGTTATTAAATTTATCTTGATACTTGGGTTTTTTGGAAAACTAGACGACATGGTTAACGTTGATGAGGCCAAAAACATGGGTGTGAGAAAAAACGTGCAGGCACAAGGCATTATGGGTAACTAGAAAACCTTGAGAAATCACTAGGAACAATTCAAGAAAATACGTCTGCAAAGTGAGATAATTGCTTTAAATAATCAATCCTTAAAATACTGAAATGATCATTGTTGGGCCATGCTAACTTATTTCTTAAGTTATAAACGTTAACGATCATGTGACCAAAAACAAGATGGCAGTCTCCATCAAAACATGAAATACAGAGTGAATGTCAAAGGTCAACTATGGAATGCGAAATCGGACGCTCTGAATATGGCAGCTGCGTAATCTTAGAACAAATGCAACCTGAACGGGCCCCCAAGAGGGGGCAATTTGAACTCCGGGGGCGTCCGCTACAACTAGAGATATGAAATTATTAAATTTGAGTTTTGTGATGACAGACTAATATTATCTTTATCAATCCAAACAGTAATAATAAAAAGTGTAAGCAAACTCATCTAACTGAGGAATCAGCAACAATACAAAAGTGTGAAATGCAACAAAAAGTAAAATAATAAATTAAACGATAATCAGAAAGAATTTAAATAATCCAGTCACTAATCTAAGTTCGTAACATCCAATATAAATCTGAAACAGAAGGGAAAGTAACAAAAACAAATGAAATATCAATAAATATCAAAACAATTTTCCATGATTGGCAATTCTTTAAGTACAACTATTTACAACTGGGTCATTGGAACTCGGTCAGACTTACTGACCCGTGAAAGTCTACTCACATGTTTCAGAAAAAACAGATAAAAATTTAAAAATTACCAGGATCTCCAGGTTAACAATTAAGACTTAATTTTAGCTGAGAACTCATGAACTGTAAGAAAGTCTTTTCTGTAGTAAAATATATTTTTTTCTGTTAGGATAATGTATTTGTTGATGCATCACTCCAGTTTGAAAGCTTCAGCAGTAGTGAAAATACATTCAGGTTGTTTATTATGTGAAATAAATTGTCTCATGAACTTTAAATGTGTTCCTGCCTACAGTTAATACAGTTAGTTGTGTGACAAATTTGATTATCTCAAAATGCAACTTGTGGGACATATTTTGGACAGTGTTGTACATGTACATAATAAACATTCCTTTAATTAACGGTATATAATGGTTGATGCTTTAAACAAATTTATATAAAATAAAATCATCTAGCTTGTACAATTCGTTTGTGTCCTTTTGCTTTTAATTATCTTTCATCTTTTACACCCCCATATAATTACATTATTATTGTGACCATGAAGATTTGGGTATGGTTCTGCTTTAAAATAGTTTGTTGTGAAAGTAGGCATCAGTATATAAAACATACAAACGTTGCTGACTGAAAATTTATTATGGACCAACTCTTGTCCCTAGTACCTTTGATTTGCCGACTGAAAATTGATGTATAATTTACCCTTATGTTCAACTATTGACTTTTATGATGATGTATTTATACCTTTTTGTTTTTTGTTTAATATGTGAAGAGTATCGCTACGGTGTTTACATTTTTTGCTATAAACACTTGTTTTACATGGTTACATATGCAGGGTTTTCCTTTTTGTCAGAATATCAGCCTATAGCATATTCTGACCAGACCAATCAGCCTTTTTTTTTTACAACCATCGTTCCTTTTCATTTCATTTATTGTTCTTACCATGTATTTTGTTTTCTTGTTTACACTGATGTGTCACTGCGCCATGAGCGTCTCTTTTTGACGACAGATACCGGCGTTCTGTTAAATATGTATTATTATTATTGAGAACAATTATTGGGGTGTCCTTTTTCCATACCCCCTGCCTACTCGCTGCAGACCTGGGCGGTGGGGACAGAGTGAACCCAGGCCTGAGCAATATTTTTTGCGTTAAATAATTTATATTATTTTATAATACAATTTTACAAAGTTCTTCTTAATTCACCGCCAAATTCAAAGCATGGTAGTCTTGTGGTTTAGAATGCTCACCTTCCAAGTGGGTAGTTGGGATCGAGACTAGGTTTAGGTTGGCAAATGTTTGTAACAGGATTAGCAACATTTTTTGTTAACTACAACACTAACTCAGAAACAAAACCTTTCCGTGAAAACAATGTATGGGCTGAAGGACTTTTTTAAAAGGAATATAAATCCTAATTCATGTTTAGTACCGTATGCGTACTAGCTGCCAACCATCTTTTTGCCGCTTTTGTATAATTGGTTTTCCTGGTAAATACATGGATTTACATTTATTTTAGTCTTATATTAATTAATCAAAATGTAGTCACATACGGCTCTTCATACGAGAAAAAACTGCAATGGTGAACACTTCTGGTGCGACGCGACAACACTTCTGGTGCGACGCGACACACTTCTAATGCGACGACAACACTTCTGGTGCGACGCGTGAGATCTATCGACGCTTACACTCTTCTTTTGTGTGCATGTGGCCGTTTTGGGCACCATACCAGAGACTTGTTTTGGCCTAGAAGGCTGGAGCATTAAGTTGGCATAATGGGGAGTTAGGGGGTCAAGAACATATAGGGGTGCTTGCCCCTTTAAACTATGTGACCTTCTTTAGCGATCACTGTATCTTGGGGACAGAATCCGATCAACGGGCGAATCACTGGGAAACCAATGTTTCCAGGATGCTGGAGAATTTGTTTAATTTTTAACAATTTTAAATAATTGGTTAAAGAATTTAACTTGTAAAAATTTATTTATTTATTATATTATTTATTTTCTAAAAGTGGTTTTAAAAATTTTATATTGTCTTAACTTTGTAGGCCTAAATGTAAACGCAATTCGACTCTACGGCCGCCATGTTTTCATTGAAATAAACCAACAACAATAATAATTATTATTGGATTCTCTAATGCAATATCAGCGTTTTCAGGGAAAAAGTTGCAAAATATTGTAGCTCACGATGCAGTTAATATTGGTAATTTTAACTTCCCAACGCACCAAAACGATTCATTTATTTATTTTTGTTGTATTATTCTTTTTTTTTTTTTGGGGGAGGGGGTTTGAAACCTTTCCCATCCCGAGCTCCAGTGGTCATCATTTCTCCCATCCATGCGTTCAGCCTGTTTCAGACCGGACGGATCCACAGACTAGATGAGGTCAGGTCTGCATACACATACAATGTAACAATGGTGTTTTAGAATTTAACAACATTTCCTTTCTAATCTCCGCAATTGTACAAACGCGTGATATTATGTTTGGGTGGCAGTTCCTGACAACACCCTTGTCACTCCTTTTTTTTGTCTTGTTAAACATTTAACAATTCTCCATACAGAAATCTGTAAGTCGTTTTTGATATGGTAAGACCAACAATTTTTCATTATGAATAATTATACAACATAACACGCATGTAATTAAGAAACAAACACGAGAAGGCGTATTGCCCGAAATTCTGCCAAACTACACACCAGATTACTCGTCAATGCGACGTACATTGTCACGAGCTAAAACTACAGCTCCGGTCAATGGTCACCAAGCTAAACCAAGCTCCAAACTGATTACTTGTCAATGCGACAAACATGGGCACCAGACTAAAGCTCTCAGCTCCAAGTCGATGGTGCTATCATGACTTTTAATATGCTATCGGTTCCAATGGACACATCACTACCAATCCCGTAGCGGACCTGTGCATCAAGTTCTAAAGAGTCAGCACACACACCAACCCCTACGCTTGCCTAGATAAAAAAAAGAACCTGTGGGAAAAGAAGAAAAAAACTGGGGAAGATGCAACTTCCCTAACAAAAGACCGAAAAGAAACACATTTCTAATAAACACTTAGATTGTATTCACATGTTGAGCCTAAAACACGATTGTGCTTTTCTGTGATGTGTGTTTGAATATAAATATCACATTAATGAACAGTTGTAAAATATATAGATTGGTGAAATTCTTGCGTCGGGGATAAACAATTGATTTAATGTTGCCCTACACCGACGATATTGTATAGCACTGTATATGCTCCGAAGTGCTTTTCCCGAAGTGTCTGTGAAAAAAAAAACTACACAGGCGACTCAGGCGGGTTCTAAACCACGACCTCCTGCTTACTAGGGCCGGACGTCTTAATCTCTCGACCACCGAAACACCCGATGACGATTGGCCAGCCAGAATCCTATATAGCAGTGGGTTCCGCGACATGTATATATATATATATATATATATATATATATATATATATATATATATATATATATATAATGCCGTTAGATTGAGAATTCTTACGTCGGGGAGATAATATATAAACAGTGATTTAATGGTTGTTGCCCTATATGCACGTGTGTATAGCAACTGCATTCTCAGGTGTCCAAAAGCTAAAAGCTAAGCACGTGTAACATCATAGCAGGATCTTTCTCTTTGGTAACATGTACAGAAGAGGATGGGCACAGAGGATGGCACATGACATTCCTATTCCTAACTACGTTTATAGGTCTACACGTAGGGAAGAAATCCATGTTCCTCTCCCCCACCCCCGCCGCCCACCACCACTCCACTCCACTCATGGATTGCGGGTTTTTCCCCAGGACGAGACATGAGCAATTTTTGAGAAAAGAACAAGTTTATAAAATTGGGAATTTCTTGGAAATTGGGCCACGTTCATATTCGTCCCAATACCGCAAAAAATACGCCTCCTGGACTTCCAGACAGACATTGGCATCATTCAGTTTGGTTCAGGTTTCCGTGTCATGAGAAGGACTGAGAATCGATTCAATCGATGGTATTTTAGGACTTGAAAATAATCTTCATGCATATTCAATAATATCCAAACGCGTGAAATTAAGGTAAGAATAATTGCGGTGACACATGTGGAATCTCAATTGAGTGGTAATTAGTTCTACGAAGAAAAGAAAGGCTGGAGGGTTACAACCTCGACGTTTCGATGCACGTGAAATTCAATAATAAGCTGCTCAACCTCGTCCACACTCATTGATGTGCGTTACAACCTTATTATATCCATACAATCATGTTACTAAAACATTTGCCAAAACCCCTTACGTTTCCACGTTTTTGATGTGTGTTAATGAAGACATGCCGAATTTACATTGTACCTCTAAAAAAATGTGGCCCAAAACTCAGAACAGCTCAGAGGGTCTGTTCAAAAAAGAAAAACTTGACTAGTTTATGTGTATTGCCTGTGTCTACAATAAAAGAAAATATACGCTTACACCTTATAATGTAACGGAAAGTGAAGGAACTTCACTAGTCTAATATTTAGTTGTGGGTTGTCCTTATGTTGCGCGCGCTTTGTTGATTGGGCAGGCGCGTAGCGATACGATGCGATGGCATGCGTAATAGGGCTGCGCCGGGCATTGATTGTCAGCGGTATGCCATGGCGCCAGAAAAAAGAACTGTAGCTGGCGGCGTGGAAGACGTAAGTTTATTGTCTTGGCTCTGCGTGTACGTCACACTGACTACTAGCGCGCGGTGCATTAACAGCTGCAAATAAGTTGCTATGGGCTGGCACGTTGCTGAGATGCTGGCGATGCATAGCTGGTGTGTGGCAGCTGGTACAAAGCTTTGGAAGCTGTACATAACGCTGGCGTACGACTAACGTGCTGATGAGTACATTAAGCTAAACCAACTGTATACACAGCTAATGCTCTTGTTTAATACTGATTCTGAGCTGTCCATTATTGGCGCTGTGGTTTAATGCAATTTCAATGCAATTTCAACAGTCACTTTCGAGCTCTCCAAATTGCGAAGCATTTTCCATTAAATGAGTAGATTAGAATCAGCCATATGGTTTGTCTTCTATTTGAAAGCTTGGCAAAGACCTCGGACTTGTGTTTCTTTTTACTGTCCTCGGACTTTGCGTTCTTTTTGCTTTGTTCGGTATGCATCACCTTCACCAGTCCAATCCGTATTGTGCACGTGGACGCTATAATGAATAATTCCATAAATATGCTAACAATATGAAAATATGTGTATGTATGCATTTTTATTTATTTGAACCAATCACCGTAAACAAAATACTGGGCTCAGCTCGTCATTATTTGATAGGACTATGGTGGTATCATAATGCATCATGTTTTAACGCATTCTCTATCATACCCATTCAAATCGGTAGAAAAAAATGAAGAAAAAACATAAGATCACAGAATGGACTGGTACTTGGGGCGTCATACTCAGTCGCGTGCTAGGACACCGATTCAAACCCCTATTGAAATTCTGTTCAGATCTGGCTGACGATATTGTCTTTTTAAATATCCGACGATGTGGATATTTGTCCAAAAAACCAGCAAATTTTCGGTACCATTGTCTGGAGGGACTAATTCATATGTTTTCTTGTTGCGAAAATATACGAAATTCAGAAACAAATATGACAGACTTGGTGAAACGGTAACTTTGTACTCGTTTATAAGCAATTTTTGCTGTAAAAAATTAAATGCTAAACCTATCATCAATAAAACACTGTTACGACTGTTTGACGATTGCTGCCGAGACATAACCTCGCTGATCCCATGTTATTACGCATTACAATAAAAGCTATAAAACAGCAACGCCATAAAACAACCCGTTGGCACATGTTATGTCAATACAATGCCAAATTACCACCAGAAAATAAAAATCTTTGGACGCAAACTCCCAAAGTTTCACCTCTCTTCAAAAAAATATTTGTTTTGGGGTTTTTTTGGAGACTTAAAGCTAAAATGGTTAGGGTCAGTTTTCTTTGAGTTTTATTACATAAACAGGCTAAACTCAGGCGGCGATACCGAGGCAAACGGGAACGGAGGAACAGGGAACAGGGGCCAGGAGAATGGGGCACCGTGCCTGCCCCCAGCCGAGGTCCCTAATGCCCTGGGGCCCCTAAACAAAAGTTTGAAAATAGACACTCGTCACGCATTTGTAAAGTATAGTTAAATTACATATTATGATGATTACTAAGCTGGCCCCTTGACCCGCGCCTCTTCTCGATCCGTCAATCGGTTTGAGACACCCCAATTTGCAATCGCGATATTGGTTTTAATTTCAATAACATTATTTTACTAAATTAAAATTCAGGACATTTGGACTTGAACTGGCTCATTGGTGGAAACTTACCCGCAGTCGGCTTTTGGGAAATTAATATATGAGAGGTTTCAGCTCTTACTGAAGAACAGACTATTGAACTAATTTAAACGGTTTTTGTTGTGGTATTGTTGTTAACTTGTAACCAGTAATTATCTCAAACAAAACGACAATAAAAACTACCGGAATATTACCTAAATCATTTGCCAACGAGAGATAAAGAAACCAATAAAATTCAAACCTTTTTGATAACAGGCCAATTTAGCGTTTCATACATTTTTTCCCACTGTCTTCTCGTATTATGAGGAAAGGTTTCAACTCTTACTGAGAACAGACTAATTGACTTTTAAAGCGGTTTTGTTCCAAATGATTGTTGTGCTTGTAACAATGAATTATCTCATAAATGACAATAAAACTACCGAATATTATATAAATCATTTGTCACCGAGAGATATGAAATTTATATTAAATTTGAGAGGTTTTGTGATGACAGACTAATATTATTATCTTTTAACAGTCCGACAGTACAGACACCCTTTTTGTAAACAGGGGTGGATCAGGGTAGCTGAAATAAAAATGAGAGACATCGTACAGCAAAAAGTTGAAACTGCCTAAGTAAAGGGTCCACGTGTATAAAAGTATTGGGTGAATTTATGCCTGGTGATGAATGGCCCCTTACATTCTCTTTGGTGCCCTGCCTCCTTTACCTGCTAATCTTGGGAACCTCATCGGTAATGATACTTAGTATTAGTTTTCATGAAGCCATAAGCAAATGCATTGTGTCTTTACGTGGTGTCTGATGAGGGGTAAAGGTTTAAAAAAGGGGCCGGGTGATTTCTAAAGACATAAGATGGTATAAGTAGGACCCCCCAACTTCAACCCCTAGATACCCCAACACGACTCTGGACCTCTCCGACTCCTCTACAAGTCGGAACCCCTAGATGCAAACTGACATTCCCAGTGAATGTAAGGGATTTTTAAATTTGTTTGTTTCTCGTTGTTTGTAATTTTTCCATTTTCCATCTGGAGGGACTAATTCATGTGTTTTTCTGTTACGAAAATATATAGAAAATTCCAAAACAAATATAATAGACTTGGTGAAACGGTAGCTTAAGTACTCGTTTTAAGTAATTTTGCTGTAAAAATGTAATGCTAATACCTCGTCCAATAAAAACACTGTTACGACTGTTTGACGATTGCTGTAAAGACTAGCCTCAAAATATCATATTACACGCATTACAATAATTCTGGCGGCCAATACTTACCAACATAAAAATAACAAATTGTTACATGTTATGTCAATACAATACACAAATTACCGCGAAAAAACATCTTTTTGGAAACAAACTCCAAAGTTTCCACCTCTCTTAAAAAATTTGTTTTGGGTTTTATTTTTTGGAACTTAAAGCTAAGATTTAGGGTCAGTTTTCTTTGGGTTTATCGCATTACATTGACAGCTAAACCAAGTGGCGTACCGGGGGAAACGGGACGAGACGGGGGACAGGGCACGTGCCTGCACCCCCAGGCCCGAGGTCCATTACCAAAATTGCCCTCATTCAAAAGTTTGAAAATGACTGTCCGCATTTTTAAAAGTCCGTTAAATTACATAATATTGCAGTGGTTATGAACACCCCCCTTATTTTCCCCCTTCTCGATCACGTCAATGGTTTGAGAAGCAATTGCAATCGCGTGTTGGTTTGAATTTCAATAACGTTCCAATTACTAAATTAAAGTCAAAGGCGCTTTGGACTTGAGACGTGGCTCATTAAAGTGTGGAAACACACACAGTCATGCTTAATAATAATATGTAGGATATTTTGCTCTTACAGGAGAACAGAATATTGAATTTTAGGCAGGTTTTGTTCTGGCTCCCCCATCTCAACGATACATAGTATTGTTAGTTTCATGAAACCATAAGCAAATGCATTTATTGCCTGTACGTGGTTATCTGATGAGGGGTAAGGTTTTAAAGTATGGGTATTGATTTCTAGAGACGACGAGAGGATGGTATAATTGGGACCCCTAGCCAACCTAAATTTTCCCTACGACTCCCGGACTGCAACTCCCCTGGAACCCTCCATGCCCAGACTGACATTTCCCAAATTGAATATGTAGGATTTTTAATTTGTTTATTTTCTCGTTGTTGTTGTTATTTGTGGTTGTTGTTGTTGAGTGTTAACATATAGGTAGGTGTGGAATGTTTGAGGTAGGATTGTACATCCATGACTGGACTTCTTAGTGAAGTTCAATCTCTCCTGGGTCTGTTTAAATAATTAAATTATTAATTATGTTGTTAGTTTAAAGATAAGTTTAATTCCAATTTTATTGTATTTGACCATGGAGTATTGAGTATGCAGTGCTTCATACGTCGGTGTAAGGACAAAAATCGAGATCTGTTTTGTATTTGTGTTATACATTTTGTTATCATAGAGGGCCCTTTTTGTTTGGTATTATTTGTGCTTGTAACGGTAATTATCTGTTAACCCAAAAAAAAGAACGTGTCCCGAAACTACCGGAATATTATATCAATCATTTTCATCAACGGGAATATGTAAATCAATAAATTCGAGAGCCTATGATGACAGAGCCAATTTAGTGTTTCAACCGTTTTCCACCCGCTGTCTATAAGTATTATGGAGGTTTCATGCAGCTCTTACTGAGAACAGACTATTGAATTTGAAGCCGGTTTTTGTTCGGTATTGTTGTGCTTGCTTAACGGTTATTATCTCACATAAAATGACAATGAAACACCGAGATATTAATATAAATCATTTGTCTAACTAAGGATATGAAATTATTAAATTTGAAGTTTTTATGACCAGACTAATATTATCTTTATCGGTCCAAACGAGTAATAATAAAAGTGTAAACAAACTCATCTAACTGAGGAATCAACAACAATACAAAAAGTGTGAAATGCAGCAAAGTAAAATAATGAAGAATTAAACAATAATCCAGAAGAAATTTAAACAATCGGTCACTAATCTAAGTTCGTAACATCCAGCCATAAATCTGAGAACACGAAGGAAATAGTAACAAAACAAATGAAATATCAATAAATGTCAAAAAAATTTTCATGATTGTGATTCTTTAAATACAACTTTCTTGTTATTACTAGGTCATTGGAGACTCGGTCAATTTACTGATCCAGTGAAAGTCTACTCACATGTTTCAGAAAAAAACCAGGATCTCCAGGATCTCAGGTTAACAATTAAGGCTTAATTTAGCTGAAAAGAACTCTCATGAGACTGTAAGAAAGTCTTTTCTGTATTAAAAATATATTTCTTTTCTATTAAAGGATAATGCATTTTGTTGATTATAACTCCAGCCCTATAATTATAGAAAGCTTCAGCATTAGTGAAAATACACATTCAGGTTGTTTATTAAAATGTGAAATAAATTCTCTACATGAACTTTAAATGTGTTCCACTGCTTGCCTATAGTTAATACAGTTGGTTGTGTGACAAATTTGTTTATCTCAAAATGGAACTTGTGGGACATATTTTTGGACAGTGTTGTACATGTACATAATAAACATTCCTTTCCCAACAGTTTAATATTATAGTATGTCACTCAGTCAATAGGCTATTATGAGTGTCCACTCAGTCAGTGATGAGTATTATAATGTCACTCGTCAGTCGGTAGAGTGATTATAATGTCACTCAGTCAGTAGAGTATTATAATGTCACTCAGTCGATAGAAAGGTATTATAATGTCACTCAGTCAGTAGACTATTATAATGTCACTCAGTCAGTAGAGAAGTATTATAATTAACTCACTCGAGTCAGTGAACTATTATATTGTCACTCCAGTCAGTAGAAATGATATAATGTCACTCAGTCAGTAGAGAGAGATTATAATGTCACTCAGTCAGTAGACTATTATAATGCTCACTCCAGTCAGTAGACTATTATAATGATTTTGAGGGAAAAAAAGAAGCTTCCCTGGGACGAGGTCAATACTTTATTGGAAACTTGAATAAAGTGATAGAAAGAACGATTTAGATTGTGTCTCCTCATGCTTGAAAAAGAGCTTTGTGTGTAAATGTCTTTTAAAATAAATGTTTTACAAAAGTTATTAAATTTACACTTATAAATATATAAATAAAATAAATCATTGAACCATAAATGGTTTTGAAATGAAAGCTATGTCATTGGAAAGCTGTCATTGGTTATAATCCCATATCAGTCATTCTAGCTTTGACATTACATCCTGTTATTGTTTCTTCATCTAAGTTGGAAGAAAGATGCTGAGTGGAGCAATAGGGATGATCAAGAAAGCATTGCGAATAGACACTAAGTCACTGCACTCCATCACCACCCAGTCCTGCACCCCATCACCACCCAAGTCCTGCACCCTCCCCAGGCAGCACTGCTTATCATCAAGTACAGAGGTAAACTATGTCACCTATACCTCAGGCCTGGGATTTTTCAGGATTTTTACAAATCTCTCTTTGCCTCAAAACTTTCTTGAAAGTTGCCCTAGCAAGGAAAAGAAAAGAAAGTAGCCTGTATTGTGTCCAAACCTCTAGTTTCTTTGTTTGTGGGGATGTTGGAGAAGTCTGTAAATCCTCCAAAATTCTAAACATCCAGGAGGTTCCAAGGACTCAGTCCTCTAGACCAAAGGGTGACCCAGGCCTACTACCCACAGGAGGTTCAGGGACTCAGTCCTCTAGACCAAAGAATAGACCCAGGCCCGCTACCCACAGGAGGTTCAGGGAGGCTTTGTCCACTCCTAGACCAAAGGGTGACCCAGGCCTGCTACCACAGGAGGTTCAGGGGACTCAGTCCTCCTAGACCAAAAGGGAGACCCAGGCTCGCTTCCACCCATTTTTCAGGATTTTGTACTTTTGTCAAATCACCTCCTGATACCCGCACCCAACCATTCACCCCCTCCCCACCCAACCATTCATCCTCCCCACCCAACCGTTCAATCCTCCCCCCCCAACCAATTTACACCTCCCCCACCCAACCTAGTCCACCCTCCCCACCCAACCTGACATTCACCCCTCCCCCACAACTGTTCGTCCCTCTCCCTACCCAACTCATTCACCCCTCCCCACCCAACCATTTCACCCCTCCCCCCAACCATTTCACCTGTTTCCCCCTCCCCAACCATTTCATCCCTCCCTCCCCAAACCCGTGGTCCCCCTCCCCCCGCAACCTTGTGTTCACCCCTCCCCCACCCAACCATTTCATCCTCCCCACCCAACCGTTCACCCCCTCCCCCAACCGTTCCCACCTCCCTGTGTTCACCCAACCTTCACCCCACCCCGCAACCATTCACCTCACCCCCACCAACCGTTCATCCCTCTCCACCGCAACCGTTCACCCCTCCCCATGACCATTCACCCTCCCCACCCAACCATTCTGCCCTCCCCCACAACCATTACCCCACCTTCATCCAAGCATTTAACCCCCAACCCTTCAAATACAAAACCACATTGACCAATCTCTCGTTAAAATACATCAAGTCAAACTGAAGATGTCTCTTTTTGGAACAGACCTCAGAGCTGCCTGTATATATTCCGTAAGTGCTCCTGCTAAAAATTATGCCAAAATTATTGTGTTTGGGGATCTAATTTTATAATAACAAATAAGCCTTTCTATTGATGCTAAGATTGCTAACTTCCCCAAGGTTGTATTTTTTTTCTTTTTTCTGATATGTTATCAGGGTAACAAGTTCTACATAACGTGGTCTCCTCGTGGCCCTGGGGTCGTGTAATTCAAGGTAAATTTAAATGATCAATAAACAATTAAAACATAATAAAACATAAAACAAATAAAACTAAAATAAAAGATAAACAAAACCCACTGTGGTAAAGAAATATATAATTGAAAATAAAACATTATGTTCATTGTAAAAAAGGTACTTGAGTTGATAGAGATAATCAAATGTTCCTATTATTGTAAGTCTATGCACTTCATACCTCTAAAACAGATTGGGTTTAAGTAATATATCTTCTTCAGTTAGGGTCCTTCGTCCTTCGTTACTTCAAATAAATTGCCGGACCTTCTGTTGCCTCCATGTTCCCAATATTGTTGTTAAGTGTACATGACTTTATTTTCCAGGCAATTTGATGGCTAACTGATAATTATTTCCTCCAACCAATCTTACTCAAAGAAATTGACCATGAAAGGTCCCCAAGTTGTGGAATTCTGTGGAAATATTTTACAAATATTCAATATTTTAAAATTAAAAACATAAACTAAAGACTCAAATTTACTAATGAAAGTTATTTATAACATGAATAATATTCTTTGTTAATATGGAGTTAACATTGTCTTCTTATCCTTTGTACATGTCCTTATGGGGAGTTTAACGTTTACTTTGCCTTTATAACATTATGAATATAGGGTCCCTGCTTGAACAAGCTTCATGAATATTCATAATTATATTAATTGAATATTAAATATTTCATAGTGTGTGATGTTGTCCCCTTTTTTATGGAGAAAATAAAGGAATAATTTAAATACGCCTAAAAGAGGAATCAGTATTTTATATTAAAGTTGGAATCAAAACTGCAAAATGACGAATTACACATTTAAAACAACAAATAAAATTTAATATACATCAAATAAAACTAATTTTAAAAAGAGCAGAAAAGTCCTTTGTTACAAACACTGCACGACAGTCAATATTCTTGCTAAATGGATTTTTGTTCATTTCATGAACAAACTGAACTTCATTCAAGAATGGTCAATTTTGGGTTTCCCCTTAATGCTCTTGTCTTAAATAGTGTGGTGCTTGCAAACTCAATAGTGATTTATGAATTGGCTGTGCTTCCCAGAACAAATATGGCCTCAATGTGACGAGGATCTATTTAAAGCATGGAAATAGACGACTTTTCCCTGGCAAGCAATGATTGCTTTAAATTAAAAACAAATAAAGTCATGGCAAATTGACCATGCATGTCTGGTTACTTACACGGGTCGATGTCAGCATACTATCCTCATACTATCCATTTTAATGTTATAGAAAGGGTTTCATGAGGGAAAATCGTTTTGCTTCTACCTATGCCCTCCTACGGACGAAATTCAAAGGCATGTGAAGTGATCAGACTTTTTTAGTGAGTCGGTAAATTAAAACACCACAAGATTTACATATGTATGTGTTGGGCCTCTGTTCTTAAAAATAAAGGTATTGACATTTTGGGTTAAAGATGGACTACTTGAGAACTCTCTGTTAAATTGACTATCGAACCTTGTTTATGTTGTGTTCAGGTAACAATTTGTTGTTGTGGTCATGTTTTCTCTTTATAATTTTGTTGCAATTTGACCGAAAAAATTAAACCCCCCTTTGCTAGCTGATCTTTGAAATTTTCCCCGCCCTGCTGGTTTTCCCAAACAAAGACCCATTGAAAATCTATGAAAATTTCCACGATATAGTACCAGCGGACTTATTAAACCAGCGAAAAGGGATGACGTATAACCGCAGGCCCGCGAGTAAGCAAGAAGACGCCCCATGTTGCTTCGTTTATATTTATACATGCGTTTTCCCATGCGTCAGCGGAGGCATGAAGGTTTTTAAACTTTTCACGACGTTGTTGTGTAACAGTTATATAATACCGACTTCATGTGTTGTTGGTGGATGCACTAGAAAATTAGCATTAGAATCCAGAGACTACATTTTTTCCATTTTCCCGCAGAGATCACTGCGATATCAAAGGAATGGGTGAAGTTCTCGTGAATAATACACGAAGAGTTTCACCTTCATGCCAAAATTCTGGATCCGCCCTGCTGATATTTGCCTTGTTTTATCACTTTATCTGACTCCCATGTGTTTAATCTTTTTACTAATCTTTGCTATTGTTACTTTAGGTTATTTTATTATATTTAAAAGGGCCTGGGAGCATTTTATTCAAATGGTTTTGATGCTATATACATGTCTTTTATATTTTTTTATTAATATTTGATTGAAGACAGAATGACATGGCCTGGGGTACACATTTATTGTTATTCTATTCTTGTGATTTTTACAATTTATTGCTTTTTCTTTACTCAGAACAAGTTTTAAATTTTTTAGGCAAAAAGCATGAATTTCCAACGATTTACAAATTTTGTCTTTGTCACACTTTCCCCTTTTTGTTCAAAACCAAAAAAACCCCCCCGAATTAGCTTTAATCCAAAAAAATTTAACCTGTCAGCAATTGAGTTATGGTTTATTGTAAAATTTTTTTTGGAAAAGAGCAGCCTTTTAAACAATTTCAAAGGTTTTAGTTCGGTTTAACAAACCCAAAAGGTTCCAAAATTTCAGGATTTTTTTTGTTGTTTTCAAAAACAAGAGGCAACTTTTTTAAATTTTTAAATTTTAACCTCAAAAAAAAACCAATTGTTGGTTGCAAATATATAATTTTTTTGTCTTGTCATTTTTTCGAAAAATACCAAGGGCCAAAATTTTTAATTCTTGGGATCTTTCTGCCATACCAATTTGTAATGTTTTTACCATAGTGTATTTTGGCAACATAAAACAAATTTTTCACATTAGTGCAAAAAATTTAATTTAACTTCCCCCCAAAAAAAAAAGACACAAAAAAATCACAATGGTGATTCGCCATTGATCTGGTTTTTTGGACAAAAAAATTTGTAACTCCCCCAGATCAAAATTTTATAACTTGGGGGGAAAAATTTAAAAAAAAAAAAACAAAAAAAAACACCCAATCCAGTGGTGGATACGAAAAACTTTGTACTGTCCATCGGGTTTGGGAACGTCCCGCGGATTGCGTCCTACACATGATGGCAGTGGCACCCGGTTGAAAAGGGCCCGGAAAAACCCCCCACCCCACCCCGTATGAAACAAAAAAACAAAAAATCAGACAAAAAATTTTAAACATAAGATTTGTGATTTGCATGGTGGAGTATCGATATTGTTTCCGTTTAAAACCGGAAACTGAAAAGCTTTTAAAACCCAATAATCCAAAAAAGGGAACTGGCCCAAAATTAATTTTCCCTGCACGTGGGTCCCAAACCCAAAGGGCATATTCAAGGGGCTTTCCCGAAGTAAACCCCCGGGCTCATTCCAATCCGTTCTGCTTTGCGCACCAAAAAGACACCCTCTTATTAAATTTTTGGGTGGGGACCGGGTTTTTACACCGGGCAAACCAAATCACTTACTGGTCAAGCGTTCCTTCAACGCATTTTCCCTGTTCTCTGTACCGGATACGCTTTTTGAACACCCGGGGGGAGGGATCGCATCAAACCAATCATGGGTGGTAAGGCACCGGTTTGGGGTCATCCACGTTTATGTCCAGCTGCCCCATCATGTTTCTGCCTTTCAAAATTTTTTCAACATATACAGTTTTGGGGCAAAAGGGTGAAGAACACAATGTCCACACCAAACACCTATTACCAAAAAAAAAAAAGGTTTTTAAAAAAAATTTTAAATAACTTTGTCATTAAATTTAAATACTTAAAAAATTTTAAATACATCCCCCCTGAACTGATCAAGGACAAATTTCATCACGAAGGTAAATTTTTCCCTGGGAATCAAACATTTTTATTTGCAGGGGGGACAACCTTTGGGGTTTGAAGGATGAAATAAATGTCAATTTTGCTTAAAAAATGATGGTAAAAATTCATGATTTTATTTGAATTTGAGCAGTGATTACTTTTCCCTCATGTTTTATAAAATTGGGTAATATTGCCCAAAAAATCATAAAACCAAAAACATAAATTAAATTCTAAAATTTCCCTTTTGTATTGGGAAACATGTACATGTACCAATTTATGTACCTTTGGTTCCATCATGTTCGTTCATGTTTTGTCAAAGTAAAAATTTTTCCCTAACCAAAATTTTTGGGATTATTATTTTATTTTAATCATTTTTTGGGGTTTCCAGTCTGTGTTTAATTCAAACATCAGGAAGGGTTTGTTCTTCGGCCTGACGATTCACCGTCACCGGGGTGGTCAACTGGGGCCCCCAGTGGCTCGAACCGGTGGTTCAGCCCCCCGTACCGATTCTTCGTCATCGTCTTCGCCCCCTCGTCTGGGAGCTTCCCTCATCGCTAAAACTGACATCACTATCCCCAAATTTAATGAAACTCCTCTTCCTCATCTTCTGGGGATCTTCCCAATATTCCCCTGCTATCGGGCATTTTTGTTTTTTTCGGGCTAGAAAAATGTCCTTTTTCCTTGTTGTTCCCGCATGTATCGTAAAGAACAGTACAAACGATCGACCCGTTGTGCGGGGAAAAAGCGTCATGGGGGCTCGTCACACACAAATATGAATTATTCATGAGTTGAGGGGTTTTGGGAAAAAGGGGTTTTTCTTTGGGTCTGGGAACGCCGATCAAATTGATTTTTTTTTTGCAGAAGGAACAAGTTTTATTGAAAAAAATAATATGTTAGTAAGAACACCCGAACGAAAACAGCAACACAGCACTTTTCATTTTCCGTTGTGTCAATCTTTAAGTATTGGATACCGTACATGGAGTCACCAATGAATAAACATGAGAAAAAAGAATACACTGTAATTTTAAAACAGAACCAGGAAATTTATTTTTTTGTGATTATTTTCCGGCCCACCTACCCAACACCCCCGGATGTCCAAGGGGAATAAAACAGCCCTTTAATTAAATAGACATTAAACCTGCTATTCCCCCCCGTTTTGGATAAATATGAAAGTAATTTCCATTATGAAATAAAAAAACATTTAAATTGGCCCTTTTATGACACGATTCCAAGCTTTTTACTGGATCTTAATTTACCAACAGAAAAAAGATCCCCTGTTTAAAACCCCCCACAATATTCAACAAAAAAATGCATTACTCTTTTTTGACAGTTTATAAAAAAAAAAACAAAAAAATTTAATTTGCAAACGTGAGGTGAAGAAGGTTTTCCCCCCACTTTTCGTCCCCCCCCCATATGCAATGTACGGTCAATTTCATATAATTTTGGGCCCCTGATAAAAAATAAAATAATCATCTTTTTTATGGGGCCCGTCAAAGGGGGGGTTAAATTAAAACCCTCCCCATCTTAAAAATTTACAAAAAACCCCGGTCAGACCTAGGGCAAAAGGGGAGGGGGTTGGGGATAAAATAAAAAAACCATTTAAAAAAAATAAAACTAAGTGAAAAAAAGAAAGATACTTGTTACAAAACCCCCTTGAAAATCCATATCTTGCTTTTTGGGGTTTTTTTTTATGAAAATGAACTTATTCAAAAATTTAAATTTTTGGGTTTCAATCACATCTCTTTTGGGAAAAAATGATTTGTCCAAATAGTGTGGTGCTTGAAAACCATAGTGATTTATGATTAGCTGTCAGGTTACAGACAAATTTCAATGTATGAGGATCTTTTAAAAGCATGGATAAGATGATTTCAAGCAATGTTCAAATTAAAAAAAAAAAAGTCATAAACTGACCATGATGTTTCCCGGGGTCGATTCAACTATACTATCCCATACATCCTTTTTTGATGAATAAAATTTCCTTGAGGAAAATTTTTTGTTTTACCTATGCTCCTACGAGGAGGGAACAAGGCATGAAGTGATCAGACATTTTAATTAGATCGGTAAATTAAAACAAAAAAGATTTACATATGTATGTCCCCTCTGTTTTTAAAAAAAAAGTTTTTGACATTGTGGTCGCCAGGATTATTTAAGGATTTGTCAGAATAACTGATAGATGGGCCTTACCCTAACCATTCTAAAATTAAAAAGACCCTTTAACCAAATCCTTTCCATCCTATAGGTGTAATAGACCTTTAATAAACCCCAATCTTTTGCTTTCCTTAAAAGTTTTGGGGTCGAATAAATATTTTTGTTTTGTTAATAGGCAATCAATTTAAAGGGGGCAAATTTAGGATTTTTTCCATGTTTTTTGTTGTGATTTCGATAGTCACTGGGGTATTTGTTCGAAATTTTGCGTTTCGCTATCAATATCTGGTTTTTTTCTTGTCAATTTTTTTTAAAGTAACGAAAAAACCTTTTATCCTGTGGGTCATCTTCAAGACCAGATTTGTTACTCTTCAATGTGGGGGAGCGGTCCATATAACCACGGACAGACTGAGCAGCGTAATTGTAGAAAGCATAAAGTTTTAGTTTGTTTTGAAGTAATACAAAAAAAAACAGGATAAAATATTTACATTTTTTCGTTAAGTATTCATTTACGATGTTATTGGTAGTGCCTGTGAGGGTTTGTGCATCGATTTTGTGTTCAGGCTGGTCAAAAATTGGGGGTTCAACCACCGCGACCGTGGTGCTTTTGTCCGAGCAAGACGCTTTCCCAAATTGCTTCTCCCATTCAGGAGAAATGGGACCTGTGATGGCAGAGTTGGTTGTTGTGTTTGATTACCCTTTGCGAAAGGGCCCAATTGAGCTGATACTTCCCAGGGAGCGAGATGGTTTAGGGAATGTTTTATTCGAGGGCGGGGGGTAAAACGTACACCCTGGAATTTTTAAAATCCCCCAATTTTTTAAATTTTTTTTTAAATTCGGCCCTTGGGGTGAGAAAAAGGGGACTTCGGGTTTTTTTTTTTTAATGTAATGAATGAAAGTAATGAATAAAAAAGAATAGGATATACGTTTGGGGTGGTTGGCGGGAAAAAAACGACCACGCGGCATTTGATTTTAATATGGACGAATAAGTTCTTCCTGGGGGGACGGCTGGTCCCGTTAACCCGGACAGACTGAGCAGCGAAATCTGTAGAAAAATCAATTTTTTAGTTTGTATGCAATGAAATAAAAAGAAAAAAAGTCTATGTTTTATTTTTTCGTTGGGGATTGCATTCTTTTGTCGATTTATTGGTAATACCCCTTTACGGTACGTACAGGGGTGACAAAACTCCCTTTTTATTAAAAGTAAAAAATATACAAAAAAGACACGTGGTACATAGAACTTTTGGGAAAAAAAAACCCTTTTGTACATTTATTTTCATCCTTTAAAACATCTGAACTCAAGGGGGCGCCTTTGAAGGAAAAATTGATCCTATAAAAAGGGGGGTTTTCCCCACACCAAACACAGTTTGGGCTTTTTTCCTTTTTATAGCTTTAAAACAACAATTATACAAATAAATAAAAAAAATTAAAAAACCCATCCATGTTTGTAGTTGTATTTCTTTAAGTTTAACGGAAATGATATCACATACCAGTGTTTTTTTTAAAAATTTTCCCAAACTTCATCAGACAATTTTTGTTAAAACCAAAAGTTGTTGAGCTAATATTTAGGCTTTTGGGACAGATGTCAGAACGACTGATAAGAGGGGGTTATCCTAACCATACTTAAACAAAAAATTTTAAACTTTAATGATTATTGCCCGTAGAAACAAAAAAACAAGTTCTAGTGATAAATTTGTTGAGACCAAAAACCCCTTTTTTCGAGGGGGTTTTTTTGACCCCTATGGCTTATAAAAACAAAGCCAAAACATCTTAAAAATAAAAAATATTCACACACCCTCCTTTTAAATTTTAATCTTTCCATAAATGGGTAAAGGGTTTTGGGGATTACCCCGTATCGCTTTCCACAAAGTTTTAAAGTCAGGAGGCAAATGAAAACGAACCAGTAGACGGGTTTCCCTCAAAAGGGATGGGTTCAATCATAACGATCCCGTCTGTTTGGGGGTGAAATGGTTAAAAGAAAAAAAATTCCCTTTGATGGGGTAATTTTTGATCTACCTACCCGATGGGAATGGGCCCGTTAAAAAACATTGGTAGATTTCAAAGGTTTCGGCTTAAAAGGAAAACCCCGCACCGGAGGAGGCCTCCAAACTTTAAAAGGATTTGGTCCTACTTTAAACAAATTGGTCTTTATTTTGGGAAAATTTTTTAATTTTTAAAATCCCAAATCCCCCAAATTTAAAAATTTTTCAAACCATTTTTTTAAAAAATTTTAATTAAAATTTTTTGAAATTTCCTTCAAAAATCAAAATGATTTTAATTTCCAAATTTTTTTAAAAAATATTTTTTGTTTCAAACCCAAATGTTTTTTAAATTAGGGGGGTTGGGTCGGGAGGTTGGGAAAGGAAGATCCGTTTGGGGGTCCTTGGAATGTGAAAATTGGGAAAAAAAAATTAAAAGGGCGGGGACCCCAAATCTTAAAGGGGGATGGGATATATCCTGTAAAGATTTGAGAGGCCAAAACAAATTCATCGAGAGGGGCCCCCCTGGATAGGGTTTCGTCTCTGCCCCCAGGAAGGGTTAAAGCCCCGTGTAACCCTTAGCTAGAGGGGGGAAATGCCCCCAACCCCTCAAAGATCGTGGTCGAATCCAACACTGGTTTGCCTCTGGTTAAATTGGGCTAAGTATATAATGATAAACCATGTGGAAACTTGTTCCAATTTTGGGTGGAGATACAGGAGGGCCTTTTCAAATTTTGGGCAACTGAAGGTTCCCCCAAAAAACAGGCCCCCTTTTTTTGTAAAGGGAGGGGGGAGGAAGGGGTGGGGGGGGAGGGAAGGGAGAAATGCTTGTAACCCGTGAACCAAATAAAAAGGGGGAAAAAAATACCCCCAAAATAGTACAATGGATCCCCTTGATTTTTATTTGGTAATTAATTTTGATCCTTCCTCTCCCAAAAGTCTCCTTCCTTCCTCCCAAACTCCCCCCATCCCCCCCTTCCCTTCCCCTTTCCTCCCCCCCCCCCTTCCCCCCCCTTTCCCCACCCCCCCCATTCCTCTCCCCCCCACCCCCAAAAAACTTCCCCCTATTCAGCATCAAGTAAAATTTTTGAAAATTTTTTCTGGTCCATAAATTTTTCGACTTAATACTAAAATAAATTTTTTTTTTAAAAGTGTCCTTTGAAATTTTATGTTAGATGTCCCTTAATAATGTCAGAAAAGGGTTTTTTTCTATAGCTCTGTAAACCCCCTTCCCTTTTGTCCTGATCTGTCAGGTCACTGGCGTTTAACCGTTTATAAAAAAAAACCAAAAAGAAAAAAAAACAGTATTCTTCCCTATCCTCAGTTTACATTTTTCGAACCGGGTTTTTCAACAAAAATTTTAATTGAGGCGATCCAACATTTTCGACATTTGAGTACTCGCATTTTAAAGAAAAATTGCCAAAAGTCCATTATTCCCCTTTGAAAATGTAAAAAATTTGGATTCTGAGGCAAATTAAAAAATAAACGTTATGTAGGAAATTTTTTTTTAATTACAACGTTTTCTCAAAGATTGATTTTCCCCGGCTCAAAGTGGTTTACCTGGAAAATATATTTCAATTTTTGAAATGCTGTTTTGTTGGTAAAAAGAATGGTTATAAAAATTTAAATGAATTTATGAATTCGTCATCAATTCATAATTATTTATAATGGTTTCTCTTTTAAAATCACATGTTTAATTTTATGCCCAATACCCGGCCCATGAATATATTAATATCTTTAATGACTTTAATTATAAAATTAATAAATTTAAAAATTAAACCCATTGTCAAAAAAAGACAGCAAAAATTTGGACTGCTTATTTTTTTTTTCATCAGCCCTTTCCCCTATGTACACTCACGGAATCGAAACAAAAAAACACATCAATTAAAATTTGTTTAAGAATTTCAAACGAAGAATTAAAGATTGTAATTGTTGACAAGAGCTAGTTTTCTCAAATACATTAAATATTCTTTAAAGTTTTTGAAAAGATTTCTAAGACGAGATATTCTGACGATATAATGAAAAAAATTTTTCCCAGTCATCAAAAATTACTCCGATAGAATGTAAAAAATTTTTGTTTATTATTTCTTTTTTTTTTAAATATATACATTTTTGTTCGTATTTTTTATTTTTAAAATATTTGTACTTTTTTTTTTTTATTTTATTTTTTTTTTTTTAAATTCTTGTTAAAAAACCATTAATAAATAATAAACTGGATATCCTTTCAAATGAAAAATTGGTCGGGGTTTATTCATTTATTTATTTATTTATTTTTTTTCCCCCTACAGATACAACGATGCTGCTTTACTGTAATCGTGTGGAAAAAATTTTTCCGGTGAACTCAACTGGGATTATTTTTTCCTTCATATCCATTTGAATATGGGAAGATGCAATTGGGAAATATTTTTTTTTATTAACAATTATTTAACCAATTATTGGTTAAAAAAATATAAAAGAAATCAAGTCAGGGCCCAATCCATTGGTTGAGCAAGGGCATCACCCTAATTTATTTTGTTGACATGGTCGTTTTTTTTCCCTTTTATATTAACCTTTTGGTGTAAGTAAAAACCCCTAAAAAGCTAAACACACAATTTAAATATGATTTGACCCCGGGTGTTTGAAAATAAAAGGTGGGGTTTAAAAGTTTATAAAAACTAAGTAATATGTCTGAAAAGCCCCCTACTTTTTAAGAATGTAAAATATTTATAAAAAAAATAAAGTGAAAGTTTTAGTTTATTCTCGTGGTTAACGAAAATAGAATGTTATCAGATTTGTTTTCATGTTTCAAATTGAAAAGGATCCATTCAATTTGTAATAATTTCACGTTTTTCAGAATTCAGATTAATAATTTTTAGATGTTTTTTAACAAATGACTTCACATAAAGTAAGTTTTTAGATTATATTTTTAATCGAAACTTTTTTCAAACTTATTACATTCGTTGCAATGGAACTCATTACATTTGTCCCCAAAGATGTTTAAAAGTTTTTGAGGTTTTAAAACCAACAAGGCAACAGTCTGGGAAGGCGGGCGGGGGGGTTTATTCTCAAAAAGATCCCAGTCTACGGGCCCCTGTTTACGATATAAAATTATATTTAAAAAATTGTGAATTTTCAGTGCAGTGCATACATTTAAATTTCAATTACATTCACAAATTAAACAAAAATTTTTTTTTATATAAAACAAAATACAACATTTACCCCAAAAAAAGGTGCGGGAATTTTGAAAAAAAAAAAAATTTTTGGTTTTCCAAAAAGGGCGAAGCCTTTTTTATATTCCCATTTTTAAAACTTCATTAAGGAAATAACAAAAAATATCAAGTTCATTAGTGTTATGTTTTGATGATATAATGTAGGCAAACATAAAAAACTTTTAATTCAGTCAAGATAACTTTATATTTAAACTATCTTAATGTCCGTGATGAAATATTAGTTTTTTAAAAAAGTGTCCCAAATGATTGCATTTTACCCAAAAATCCGGTACAGTTATATTTTCCTATTTGTAAAAAAGTATCAACCTTTTTGGGACAGAAAACCCCACATTGTAAACCATTGTTAAACAGTCTATCGTAGGTCCTTATTTTTTAAGAGCAATAATCCCGCTGATCATCAAGATTATTCATTTAATTTTTCGTTATCCCTATCCAATTTTTTCAATTATAGGTTGACTAATGTTATCGTACTTTTCTCCATCCCCGCCGATTTCTGGGGAAAAATTTACATACACTTATTTAATTTCCCCATATGTACATAACACAATACATTGCGGGGCACGTACATTACATCATCCCAAAAGTGGTCATTTGCATTTACATAAATTATATCATACATTGTATACTATGTTCATCCTGGGGAAAATTGGGCCAAACCGTTCCCTGCGATTGGTCAATATCAATTATACTGTTAATCTCAAATTTAATTTTCGAAATGGTAAACATTTGTTTATGTTATTTTTTTTTTAAATATTAAAAATAAATAAAAAACTGAACTACCAAATGAGGTTTTCAATTTAAAACCCAAAAAATTAAATGTTTCCTTATAATTATAAAAATAATGGGGATAAATGGAAACCCCTTTTGCCCTTTATTTTTATTTTTATTTTTATTATTATTATTTTTATTATTTTTATTTTTATTTTTATTTTTTTTTTTTTTATTTTTATTTTTATTATTATTTTTATTATTATTTTTATTATTTTTATTATTATTATTATTTTTTTTATTATTTTTATTATTATTATTATTATTTTTATTATTATGATTTTTATTATTTTTATTATTATTTGTAAACAAAAAATAAATTTAAAAAACACCTTTTGGAAAAAAAATAAACCATAATAAATATGTTTTATTTTTATTTATAAATAAATGATAAAGGGGTGATGTGTTTAATTGCGGGTGAAAAGGAAAAACAAAAATTTATGTTTTTTAACCCCAAAAAAAATACTATTTTAATTTTTGTTTTTTCAGTATTTTAGTAGTGTTAAGGGGTCACTCTGTTTCCCATTTTTTATGTGGATGCTTTTAGAGGATTGAGGTTGTTATGCCGTGATACCACGTAATGCCCTTTTTTCCCATCCCCATCTGGGTAATTGGCATTAAGGAGAATGTAACAGTTTTAAAACCCCCGGCCCTTCTAGGTTGTGCCCCACCCTGGAAAAGTTTTTCCTTTTTTGAATTATTCCCGATACCCAAGAAGTCCCAGATTTCTCACATCTGTGTTTCATTTTGTACTTTCCCAGTGTTTTAAATCCGGGAATTTGCGAATGCCATCCTCTCCAATCTTGAGACTTGGAGGTCCTGTCTCGGTGATTTATCAGGGCGTTTTAATTTCATTCTAACCAAAGTCCCTAGATACCGAAACCAACATACTCACCCAGTCACAATAAAAGCTTTTGGGCATTTTGCTGAAACACAATCCATCCCCGGGCCAAAGTCCGTCACAAAGACTTGGAGACCTTTCTGAACCTTGGGTGTCTTTTGCCCCCCCTTTGTAACCTCCATTAGCCCTTACAACTTCAACGATCAATCCCAGGCAATGAGAAGAGAGGGGGGCTTTATTTTTTCCAAAAAAGTTTTTGATCTTAACAAATGATTGGATTTCCCCAGCCCTTTTTGGGGTTTTTCCACACAGTTTATTATAAGTTTAAAACTTTGTTCTTTTCCATTTTCAGTCTCTCCCCCATGACGTAAAGGGGACAGTTTTCTTACATGAAAATTTTTTGTGTCTTTTCCAGGAATATTCATTTGCAAGCCCCACATTGATTTTTAAAACGCTTTTATATCAGTTATAAAAGAACATCTTTTGAAAAGGAGAGCCCTCAAGTCTTGGGTCATCTTTGTATTTTTTGTATATGGGGAAAACGTTTAATGTAAACCAATTAAATAAGTAGAACTATCAGTTTTATTCAACAATATTTGGGATCATCGGGCGACCAAATGTTTGATTGAAAAAGACTATACACACGGCGCAATGTAGAAATGAAACCAACTTTACCATATGTTTATATGAATTGATCAAAGGGTTGCATCAAAAAACTGATTGGTCAAAATAAGTCACGTGAAGGGGTTTACTTATCACCTGATTGGGTTTACAGAAACTTGATTTGCTTTTATCTTTTTTTTCCCAAAAAATTTCAAAATTTTGATGTCCCAACCCGAAATTTTGTTAATGTTTATGAAACAAAATACAAATTTTCCTTTTTTTTTTTTTTATATATGAATTTTTTACAAAAATGTTTGGATGATGTTTTTCGAAATATTAATGAAAAAATTTAAAAACCCCCCCCCACTGGGAAAATTCAACAGTTTATCTATCGCCCAATTTTTATCCAATATTTTTTTATATTAAACTTCCCCCAGTAAAAAGACCATGGGGGGGTTTAAAAAAAAAAGGAACATCCTGGGGACGGTTTTGTTCATCATACTGAACATTTGAACTTTTCACGTACGACCCAATTCAAAGTTAACTTCTATGGCATTATTCGTTTGTGTTTTTTAAGTTTATTTTGGTGACCCCCAAAAAAGCAATTTAATTTATTTCTCTTTTGAATGCCAGGGGGTTCAATATTTTAAGGTTTTAGCTGAAGACAGTGTGGTCAAGCGGGGGAAATGAAGGGGGAAAAACGGTCAACTGATAAACCCCTGGCTCACCGATCTGCCCCAATGACAAAGAAACCCAATAAACCACTAATTGTGCCTTTAAAGGACTATGATTTTATTTTTTTTATTTTTATTTTTTTTATTAGGGTTTTAAATATAGCCAACATTTGTTTTTTCGTTTTTAATTTATTTATTTTTTTATTTTTTTATTTTTTTATTTATATATTTTTTTTTTCCCAAAAGGGAAAAAATGTATGGGGTTTTTAAAAAACCATTTCCCAAAAATGGCGGGTTTTGGAACAGACCATTTTTAAAAAGTATTTTTTGGGAACCAAACCCCATTTCCTATTTTAAATATGGTTAAAAGAAAAATCAGGCAAACTTTACCCCCATGTGGTCGTTTAATTTTCCCCGAAACCCAAATTTATCCTTGATCCCGCAATTAAAAATGGAAAAAGATCAATAAAAATTTTTGTTTTGTTTTTTTTGTTTTGAGCGTTATTTTTCAAAAACCCCCCCACTTTTTATTGTCCGGGCCCCGGGGGCTTTCGGGCGTCGTGGGGAAAAAATTTCCAAAAATGGCTAAAAATTTCGCTAAAAACTATGGAGGGTGGACCCGACCACTTTCTCTTTGGTCGAACTTTTCTCTAAATTTTTTTGGGTCATTGAAAAAAAATGAGGGTAACACCTTTTGGTGGGGTTTGTATCCCGCAGAAAACATATCCCCGGGATTTTTTTTTCCGGGAAAAAAAATCACGGAAACAATGAAATGACGCTACGTGTGGAAACGTTTGTATGTCATTTGATCGTACCCTCGGATCTTTCCCCCCCTTTCGTCACAAACTTATGCAAATGAAGCCCCCTGGGCGGGGGTTTCCTCCCCAAAACTTCAAAAAAGTTTTTAAAAAATTTTACTCAGAAATCAATGATTAAATGAACGGTGGGTCTCAAAAAAATTTTTTACAAAAGGACACACACAATAAAAGGGAAAATTTCCCAAACTTTCCAAAAGTTCCACAATAACTGAGACGATGTAACAAAAAGCCTTTAAATTTTAGTTCCCTTTTTACAATGACACTTTTTTATTATTGATATTTTACATCGTTTTAAAAACTCAATCAACGTTTTTTACAAAACCAAAGGGAAAAAGCTTTATGGGAAAGGTGAAAGGGAACGGGAAAGGGAATGCAAGAAAGGGGGGCGCCAAAAATGAATTAAAACAAGATTAAAAGGAACTCCTCCTGCCCCCCCTTTTTACCAATTTTGGGCCAAGAAAAAGGGGGACCCAAATAAGAATGATAAAATAAATTTTGATGATTAAAGGGAAAACCCCCCCCCGCCATCCCCCAATGGTTTTTATCATCACAAAACAAAACATAACTTTTTCGTAGGGGGAATTCAGGACGGGGAGACGGAATACAAGAAATGTGGCCCCACAGATGTTCATCCAGGAAAGGGGTACTTTGGACATTTTACTCCCTTCAATTTTTTAAAATTTTATAGATATATTCAAGTCTATCCCTTTTAATTAATCAATTTTTTTTAAATTTTTGGGGGAAATTAAACCCCCATAAAAAATTCAAAACAAAAAGGGGGTTTAAAAAAGTTTAATTATGTATCAAAAAAAAAAATATTATTATTAGGGGTTCGGTTTTTACGAACAACTATTAAATTTTCCCTTTTTTTTTTTTTTTTTTTTCCCCCTTTTTCTTCCCCTTTTTTCCCCATCAAAATGCAGCAACAACCAAACTTCCCAAAAAAGACCTTATCATGTGTGAATCTAAAATTTTGTCATGATCACGCACAGGTATCAAATTTCAAGCCATTTAAAAAACGGCTGTTTCAATAAAAA
>CM055816.1:200249-244070 GCA_029582265.1 Zoroaster sp. YZ-2022
GTTTCAGTGTATTGGCCAACAGTTTACAGAATGTAATGATGTATTTACCGAAAGCAGGAATAACTTTAGGCTGCATGGTAAATGAACGGTGAGAACACACGACCGAAAGAATTAATTGCAACAGAACTTGCATAATAATATCGAGGAAACCTCCTTTCCAAGTCGTTAACACATATTATTATGATGATAATAACCGTCTTGACCCCCGCCCTTCGATCCACCAATGAACAGAATGCAACGCAATCGCGTGTTGAATTTGAATTTCAATAACATACACCATTGAATTGCAGCCGCGTTTTGACTTGAAATGGTCGAGCGTTGAGTGGAGCGCCATGGTCGAGCGTTTGAGTGCATCGGATTGCGCCTTGCGGCTGAGTCGTCGAATGTGGGTTCATCCTGTCAGTGACTGTGGTACTTGTGTCCTTGGCAAGACACTTTTTACCATAATTTGTTTTCTCCACCCAGGAGTAAATGGCATTCAGAGGGCAGAGTTATTGGGTTGCGTTTGACAGTCCCATATGCCGAAATGGTAGTAATTGAGCTCGTATACCCCCAGGAGCTGAGATGGTTTCAATGATTTGTGCGCCCGATGACAGGGGTATTATCGTAACAGCGCTCTGATACCTTGTTTGAGAGCGCTTAAAATGTCTGACATTACACGATCATTATGTTTTCACCTGCAGTCGGCTTGTAAAATAATATATAAGAGGATTCAGCTCTTACCGGCAAGAGACTATTGAGTTTATTATCTTACACAACATGACAATACAAAACTACCGAATAAATCATTTGTCAACCGTAGAGGATATGAAATCAAAAGTTTTTGATGACAGACCAATTTAGTGTTTCAGCAGTCGGTCGGTAAAATAATATATAGAGAGGTTTGAGTTCTTTTGACACAGACCACAATTTCAATAACCCAAACAGCAGACACCTTTATAATCCGATAGATTCAGGGTACCTAAAATGAAAATGAGAGGCATCGTATAGCAAAAAGGGGGTGAAACTGCTCAAAGAGGTCCACAAAGCATAGGGTAAATTTATTGCAAGGGTGATGACTGACACTTTTGTCCTTTGCCTGCCTCCCTTTATCCGCTATAACTTCCCCTTGTATAGTTCCCCCGATCTGTAATGCACTTAATTATTTTCACATCATATTGATCACTTTTATTTAATCTTGAATTACATTGTAATTAGGCCATGTTTTTAGAACAGGTTATCAGATAACAATGAAATAATTAAATAAACTGTGAAGCAACTCAGGGGGGGATCACTAGAAGAGATATTTTGTTACAAGGATACACTTCACACAATTTAAAAGAAAAGTAGAACATGTACAGGTATATGTATAAATACCTGTACATTTATGTTGGGTATGTCTGTATTGTACATACAGGCAATATCGAATATCAAAGAGAAGTCTGGCTCATGGTCAATATCCTACTCTCTGTAATGCCACTGGTGGAGGTGCAAGGGGATTAATGCATCAACATAATTAATCTCCTATTAAAGACTTTAGTCTTGGTTCAAGTCTGGATCATGGTTCATATTGAAAATATTCAGACAGACTTAATCAAACCTGACCTGTAAATTTTCCTGTATTGTTCTGTACTGTCCACTTCCGGAACCGACACGGTTATTTCAACATTATGTTTATTTATCAATACCAACAAACTGATCGCGACGAGATCTAAGAAGTACCGGTATGAAACAATGAATATTTGTAGGCTAATTCAGGTTACACTATTACGTCATAAGGTGCCAAACATATTTATAACATTTTACAAAACCCTTACGTTTGACGTTTTTGATGTTAATGAACATGTCATTTACACTCATACCTCTAAAACAAGGTTTGTCAAGAAAACTCAGAACAGTTTGAGATCTTCCAAAAGAAATATTAGAGTTTTATATTCCTTGTCCACAATAAAGAAAAATAAACATCTTTTATAATTATACAAATACATGTGCATACATGTGAGAGCATTTTGAGCAGAGGTCTTCAGGGTTTCGTCCCAGTACCAGATTTGGCTATTGTGCCAGGGGGGTGAAAAGGCTATGGGGTTCAATTTGAACAAAGAACATTTTATTAACTATATGCATGCTATCAGTACCAGATCAATAACAACTTGCAGAAAAGGTGTTTCTAATGACACGAGTCAACGTATATCTAACAAGAAAATTTACCATTTAAATTTATTAATGCAACAACAAAATTATTGCATAATCAAACCAACAAATTTAATAAATTTTCCCAGGTAGTTTCACAGACTGTGCCGGTGTATGCAACGGCTTCGGTGAAGCTGAGCGAGGGCTCGTCTCGGTGTCCAGATAGATGCTGCGCTGGACAGGGTAGAAAAACACCGAAATGAATGAAACGATATGTAACCATCAGCACCAGATCATCAAAGAAAATGATTATTTAGAAATTTATTTCATGCCAACTTCATAAAGAAATAATTACATTATTTGTTTCCAAATCTATGTATTAAGAAATGCAAAGAAACTATAAGCTGTAAATTAATTAAACAAAATAAACAAAAAAAAACAAAAAAACAAATTAACAATGATAAAGGAAAAATGAGGGAAGCAAAGCTTTTGTACTCTTCCCAAACACAAAACAAAACACAATTAATGAGGATATAGGCAAAGACAATAAGAAAAGAGGAGAAGACTGGATGTAGCTTATATATCAGATGCAAATCAGGTTATCTACATAATAGATTCTAACACTACTTTAAGTTTTTGGCCAAAGAAATAGCTGCCCAACACAAACAAACCAGAGGAGTTGTCGAAAAATTTAACGTAACATACCTAATTGAACTACGAGTCTCATAGAGGAACAGTAAATCAATGTAAACTGAGGAAAACCATTAGGCAGAAGCAGACAAATTTTAACTTAAATTTCCCTAAATTTAAATAATAGATGGCTTTCAGTTTTAAAAGTTTGAGATTTTCAAATAAAGGATTTTCAAAATAAAGATCACGGAACCCAACCTGTTTTTACAATGCGAAATTGCTCGTTTCAGAAACCTCAACAAATGCACTGTTTTTCGCCAAAAAGAGCCTTAATCGTGTCAATAAAACATTTAAAACAAAATCTACTAGACAGTATTAACATTGATTTAATTTTTGCCCGCACCGACGTGTAGACACCGCATACCAGTGCCTGTAAAACAAAGGCGACCTGGCAGGGAATCGAACCCACGACCCGCTGACTATTGCAGACGTCTTAACATCATTTTTTTAAATTGAACAAATAAACTAAAGACCTCAATTACCGAGTGAAGTATTTATATGAATAACATCACTGGCTCATTTATGCAGCAGCAATGACATGATCTTTATTATGTGGTGTATTATTTTCGTCACTGATGAGTTAACTTAAACTACAGCATGCACCCGATTCATGCCCTGTTTGATCGGTGATATTGTCTCTCTCAATATGGATATAATTGTCTTTTGATGACAGACAATTTAGTGTTTCACCGCGTTTTCCGCCCGCTGTTGGTTCAACAAAATTATAATGAGAGGTTTCAGCTCTTACCGAGAACAGAGACTATTAATTTAAGCGTTTGTCTTCGGTAATATTAAATTTGTTAAATAGAATGTTATTGTCGAACAAAAATGACAATAAAACTACCGAGATGGTAAATCATTTGTCAACGAGAGAGATATGAAAATCAATAAATTTGTTTTTTTGATGACAAACCAATATTATCTTTACTGTCCAAACAGCATGGACACCTTGGTCAATAATCAGGTGGGGATTCAGGCAGCTGAAACGAAAATGAACATCGTACAGCAAAAAAGGGGTGAAACTGCCTCAAAGGGGTCCACGTTTAAAAGTAAAGGCAAATTTATTGCAAGGTGATGGGACGGACTTAACTTTTGCCTGCTCCTTTTATCCGCTGGTCTTCCCTCTGTCTGTTCCCCCGATCTGCCAATGATAGTTGGTATTAGTTTTTATGAAGCAGTCACAATGTCGCATTTGCCTTTACGTAGGTTCGATGAGGAGGTATTAAACCCTGGCACTTTACACGACTCTTGACCCCGCGACTTCTCCGGAACCACCAGATGCCTGACTGACATTCCTAACTGGAAATATGTAGATTTTAATTTGTTTGATTTTCTCGTTGTTATTCTGTCTACGTACACAAACGTACTGCCCACTTTTCTTTATATAATTTAGAATAAACGTTATGTTGTCACTTCGACGATGTATACTGAAAAAAGAACAGAACACACCAATGGCTACCATGTCAGCAATACAATCCTTTTTGAAATTATGGAAAACAGTTCAGTCTTTGTAAAACACATTAAATTGTTATTCCTGGAGCAATAAGTTGAAAATAAAGCGTGCGTGATTTAATACGCGCGCATGACGCAAAAATTTATGCAGGATAACCAGTGGTAAGATCATACATCTGCCTATGATCTGGCGTTATATTGCATTTGTGTACGTAGGTGTGATTAAATAAAATTTCCTGAGACATTTAAGAAGGTACCGCAATGTTTTATATTTGATTAACGTTACAGCATGTTATTTATTTTTCTTTCTGGCTTGAAAAAGGCTCTGTTGTTGTAATAACGTATTATAACATCATAGCAATGAGGCAGGTGTTGGTGGATCAAAGGGTTAAAACAAATAGGACAAGATTATTATATCCACGACAATTCACATCACAGGGTTAAGAGATGAATATGTTGTGTTAGCTGAAAAATAAGAAGACAAAATCTGCTAACTTTGATGCAGCCAACCTGTCAGTTCCGGTCCATTGCAAATCTTTACCGTATAATATACAAAGATTCAATTTATACAATAAAAAAGGAAAAGCCAGTAGACTAATTCACGGCTACTATTACGTTTTCCTGTGAATGATTTTAAATAATATATTATGATTTTTACTATAAATTCACTGCGATCACGACTGGAAGATAACACAAAACTTGTGAAAAAAGCCAACAGGATATAGGTATGTCGAGATGGCGTCCAGGACCACCTCTATAAAAACATTACGAAAAACACCTTAATAAAAATACTGCAACGAAAAGTAATTTTTTTATAAAACTACAATGCACATATTTTCTCGCTAGAAAATAAAAAAAAGTAATTTTTAACCCGAGTAGTAATTTACAACAATTATTATGAAAATAAAAATCTATAAAGTGACCCGGACGCCCATCTATTACCACCGCCAGGTACCAGCGTTTTTAAAAGTGAGGTGCAACGTGGACAAAAGGAGAGTAACGAATACAGGCTATCTCGTTTGGCGGTAAAGATGGAGAGAACGATGCTTTTGTGTGAATGGCTTTAGTCGGCAAAACCGCAAGTGTTGCGGAACTGAGGTGCGCACGTTGTCTATTGCCCGATGCATCAATACCGTATTCGTCGAGGCTGAAAACCCTTATCCTGTGTAAAATACAGTGTAAAATGGGACATTGAAGAAGTGGTCACAGGTGAATGTGCAAAGATTACAAACAACCTTTATTATCATTTAAAAGCTGTAGAACAAAGCCCAGATATTTGTACAAATAGCGGATGAAAGAATTGCTGAAAGAAATTTTATTGGATTATAAATTATAATTTAGAGGAGGGGGTTTCATTTGTTTTATCGCTCATGATTATGGAGGGTGTTTTGATTATAGCCTTATTTTACGCTCGCTTACTTTAAACTCAAAAGTTTAAGAATTTTTTTTTCGTTTTCACGAGATTCTCGTCAGAGTAGGTAGTTCTTTTTAACCCTGGTAAGTCGTCGGTACATTACGGATTTTTTCTTTCATTTTATAATATTTTCTCGCCTTTTCCAACAATGAGTACAAATTCTTCTTCAATTGATGATACCGTCTTGACAGCTTTACTAATGGGTTGATCGTGTTTATTTACTCATTGCTGCACCGTATTTCGTCGTGTTTTTAGCTTTTATACAATTCTATTTTCGCGTAACAGAGCCATGTTGTACGTCCAACCCCGAAGTTAAACCCTAAAGGAATCCAACGGGGAAGACGCACCGGGCGATACTGGCTATTCCCGATGGATCCTACCCTACACAACCTATTTCGCGATAATTTCTGCGATGATACAAGCGTTTATGATTTTATTATATTTTTTGGCATGTAGGTTTGACGCTCGTTTATTTTCGATTCGTAATTATTTTGAATATTGCCGCAGATTTTTTTGCAATCGAAATGTTTTGAAAGATCATTCGGTCAAAGGTGGTAAATTTGATAAAGTATGTTGAGTTGATGATGATGGTAAATTGCATAAAGTAATGTTCGTTGACGCTCATTGTTTTTTATTATAGTAAAGATTATGTTTAATGGGAATAGTTCTATCAATTAACTCGCAATAATTCCTCGACCGAAGAGCCGATTAAATTTATAGTTATATATCATAAATTTACGACCGTCTAAATTTGAAACGTGGTACAATGCGTATTCTATATATCGTGTTTCACTGCAGCGAACAGGATTATAGGGTAAAAAGCTGATATATCGCTACTAATGTACCGAATCCCAATATGAATTATTTTCACCACGTTAGTTCTAACGTAAAACGTGAAAGACAACGGTTTCAAATATAGTACATTCCACTGGAAGTTGTGTTGCTTAATTCAACTTCTAAATCGCGATAAAAACGTGGTGACGTGAGAGTTCATTAGTTCAACAAAGCCCAAAATTTTAACATATCTTTTCATTGTTATCGTCAACTCGACTCGTACGACTAGGCCTGTAAATACCGCTATTTATTATAAATAAAATAATCAATTTAACGGAACATTTCAATAGTTAACTCGTAACAGATTCCTTCGACCAAAGAGAGCCGATTAAACTTTTATAGTTATATCGTTTAATTATATCCGTCTAAATTTGAAACGTACAATGTGTATTCTATATATCGTTTTGATTCGTGTTTAAACTCATCTTTATTGATTACCGATATATTTTCGCCCATGTAAAAAGGAACCGGAAAATATAAACTATTTTCACCCACGCACTTAACATAGAACGAAAGAAAACGACGCGTTCTAAATAAAGAAATACCGGCTGCATTTATAAACCGGCAAGTTTAATTCAACTTCTAAATTGCCATAAAAAACGTGTTTACGATTGACCACTATTCGGTCAAACAAATTTGAATTTTTCAACCCGGTATTGCTACCACTTTTATCGTCAACTCGCTCGTTCGTACGACTAGGCCTCGTAAATGCCGCCAGCATTGGTCATACCAAAAATTATTTAATTTGACGGTGAATCCTGTTATTTTATATTGAAACAGATTTTCGAACGCAGATAGCCCGAAAACCCTTTCCCACGCGTTCCGCACCAAAAACCAAAACGTCCTTCATCCGGGCAGCGAATAAATAAATGTTGGGTAGCGTAATCTCGTCGTCGAATGCGTACAAACCATGGTTTTAACAAACTGCGTAAAATGCCCAATACGGGCGCGACCGTAAACATGAAAAGTTGTTTAAAATATCGGGCCATCCTAGTACAACGTCACCTTTGATTAAAAACCCATCATGTAAAATTTCGTCTCTGTTTAGATATCCGTGATGTTCGTAAACCGCCTTTCGTTTGATGCTTCATCAGCGCTTCGTTCAGCAACGCCGCGGCGCACGACTGGGTCCGCAAAATATCATTATATTATTTCTACATTTAAAATAATGGGAAACCGATTATGTATAATTTCATTTTTGCCATTCTAACTCCAAAACTCAACCTCGTTAAAGTTCCGACTTTAATTTTTTATGGCTGATTTATGTCGCACGGCCCAAACGATAATCTTCCAAAGGAAAAACCGCTTAAAACGGGGTTTTTCCGTTGAAATAATTATCGTCGCAGAAAATTTGATCGCAATGAATGTATAAAAAATTTAAAAGTTAAATGTCAATTTTGAAGTTATATTTCCGCGGTTAGAGATTCGCTACAAATCCCAATAAATTAGCTAACCCGAGAGAAATTTAACGCTCGTCACTGAGCTAATATTAACGTGTGTATTCACCCTGATTTATCGCGATTCCCAGACGACGTTATCCAGGCCATTTTTCGTTATAATCTCGATAATTTCACATCGTTAAAGTGTTGTGCCCCGCTTCGATAAATTTTACATCACCTTCCATTTCACCCACCGTGCGAATTAGTATTCTTTCTTTTTTTTACATATCGTTGTAACATCCCACCAAATTTTTGCCTGTCATGTAATACTCAATCGAGGTGTCTAGATTATCTCGCCGATTATCGATAACGTTATCTAATTGAACCGATCCACCTTCTTTACCGATTTGATTTCAGACATTATGATACATTTTATTATATTTTAATATAATAAATGTCGTTTCATTAGCATTCGAGAAAGACTTAATTTTACGGCTATTCATGCAAACAACTCTGAATTTTGAAACAACCTCTCGATTTTAACGATAGCGATTGTGGTAACGAGAAAAAATTTACAAACAGAAACTGAGTTTTTTAACGCCCGTTTATATATAACGCCAACAACCACAAGCTGCCTCTTCAGTTCAAAGCGACGACGTTGTCGATGATTGGTATTCTAACCCGCTCAAATGTTATCAAAAATCAACAAATTTTGCGACGTACTGCGCCACGACGAGGTGCGGCGTAAGTTACAGTCATTTATATCATCCAATATGATGATTCGTAGTTTTTTTAGATTTCACGTCTATTATCAAAATTGGACGATTGCTCAAGAAATAGTGCTGTCGCATCTTTTTCAAAATTTTACGACGCGTTTGCGCCAATAATATAGACGTGAGCGCGTACAAAACATAAGCGTAAAGAATTTCACCTTTCTCAAGCCTTCCAATTGGAAACAACAGGTGATTTTAAATTCAAACGGATTAGGAACGGTTTATTAGCCCGATGGAACGGTTACGAAGCGGTACCCGGAAACAACGCGATAAAAGTAGTTTTGAACGTTATGGCTTCTACGAGGTGACTGATTATGATTATTACAAAAACCGCGACTAAAAATGAGTTTTGAGATCATCCTTCGACCCATACGATCGCATTCATTTCACAATCTTCAACGGGGCTCGCGCTTTTGTCAAAATTTATATTATCTTTAAAGGGTTATCTAAAAGTGTTACGGACGTGTGGGCGCGCAATCTAGTCGAATAAAACAGCTCATTAAGAACGTCTCGTTTACGCGATTTAAGGCTCAAGCGCAAGCAAAAGCTCATTTTTTGCGGTGAGTACACAGGTTCGTAGACGCGCAACGCGAATTTATAACATATAGCCGAAGCAGAAATTGACTCTCCTCCGGTCGATTGCAATCTGGTCCCAGGCCAAATCTGCTGCCCGTTGCCCCGGGCCAGCCTGACAGCCGCTGGTCTTTATTGCGCGGTCATGTCTCCCAGCTGAGATACTTTCAACATTGGTAGGGGGCTGAAGGGGCAGAGCGGAAGCGCGGGAGCGGGACAGCGTAGGGTATTTATTGTCACGTGTCCCAACTATTTTACCGGGATTAATCTCAATTTTTCTTACGTTTATCTACGGAGCCGTGCTGACGTTAGAACGCGGGCAAACTGCAGTCTTTGTCTTTGTCAAAGGACAATACATTGTTAAAGGGACAAAGGCAAGTGATGATGATGGTGTGTATGGGATCATCTCGGTATTATTGATGATGATGCCAATGATGTGAGGTGGCGTTGGGACGTCATCCTCATCCTCATTATCCTCATCATCTTAAATGTCAATTTCTCTCTACTCAAAATCATCATCCATAATCAAAAAAATAATAATCAAAATAATAAATAAACCACAAATAAATAAAGAAATAATATTATTGTCGGTGTTGCGGACAAAATACATAAACATTCTACATGGTTGGGATTCGAACACGATCTTCGCATTTACAGATCAGATGTTGTAAACCACCAGACCATCCGTGGCAACCTGCAAGTGTTCCCAGTTCGATACCCTGGACGATGGGCGATGGCTAACGTAATGTGCTTGCCGCCGCAAAACACAGATGTATCAGAGACTTGTACCTTGATTGTAGGTGCAATCGCACACGGTTCACCATGCCATTTAATCCATAAGTTCCCAAAAGAGAGTTTATAGTTCAACGCGAAAAGAACAATATTAAGATACACAACAACATATACAAGCCTCTTCTTAATTTACTTTCAATCCCCATTCTATTATTTTGACGAAAAATCCAACGGTGATCCATCGATCGAAACCATAAAAAGAAAGAAGGAGCGCAACTCTCTCCTTTATTGTTCAGTGGTGAACTAGACGTGGATTTTGATATCCATCTGACATATATGATATGGGACCCGAACTGCGTATACCACATTGGTGCCATAGTGGATAAAGACACACTGTTGTAAAACGCAGGATCTTTGGGTTCTGAATCCTCACCTCAGATTAAGAACGTTTGTATCTTTTGTATAAAGAGTATAATTTATCACACGTTAGATGCAAAACTACAATACGCTTTTATCATTATGTATAATTTTTTCCTCAAAATAATTTTCTTAAATTCAACAACTTTTGGACAGTTTGTGCCCATGTTTGGGAAACAAAACCAAACACCCCTCCAGAAAACTTAATAATACTACTGTGTAATAAATAAAATAATAAACTGAACGAAAACGCCATAAATCACAGAGACAGACCATAAGTTCATATGGATAAAATGGGCAAGTAATCACATATTATACTACAAGGGAATTGGACAGGTCTGAATTTTCTCTGCTAACATTTCATCTACGGAGCCGTGACCAGACGCGGTGAAAACCGCAGTCTTTTGTCTTGTCTCAAGAGACAATACATTAAGGGACAAGGCAAGTGATGGTGTTATGATCATCTCGTGATGATGATGATGCCAATGATGTAGGTGACGCTGGACGTCATCCTCATCCTCATTATCCTCATCACCGTCACCTCTCCTACTCAAAATCATCATCCAATAATCAAAAAATAATAACCAAAAAAAAATAATAAATAAATAAAAAAGTAATATTATTGTCGGTGTTGCGGACAAAATACATAAACATTCTACATGGTTGGGATTCGAACATACGATCTTCGCATTTCCAGATCAGATGTCTTAACCACTAGATACCGTGGCAACCTGCGTGTTCCCGTTCGATACCCTTGGACGATGACGCCGTAAGCTTGCTTGCGCGCAAACCACAGATGATCAGAACTTTATTGTAACCGTACACGGTTCACCATGCCATTTATGGTTCCATAAGCCCCGAGAGTTTGTGTTCAACGAAAAGCACATTAACAAACAACATACGTTTTTCAATTTGGTTTCATCCCACATCTCTATTATTTTGACGAAAATCCAGCACGGTGATCCATCGAAACCATAAAAGAAAGGGAAGGAGTGACTCTCCTTTTTTATTGTTCAGTGGTGAACCGTGGTTACATTATCCATCGACATGAATGGGACCGAACTGGTGTATACCACGGTATAGTGGATAAGACACCCCTTGTAAAACGAGGGATCGTGGGTTCGAATCCCACCCGATTAGAACGTTTGTATCTTTTTTGTATAAAGAGTATAATTTATCACACGTTAGGTAAAAATCTACAATAATATTTTATCATTATTATAATTTTTTCCCCCAAATAATTTTCTTTAAATTCAACCTTGACGGTATTTCATGTTTGGGAAACAAACCAAACACCCCTCCAGAGAAAACTTAATAATACTACTGTAGTAATAAAATAAAATAAACTGAACGAAAACATAAATCACAAAGACAGACAATAAGCGCATGGATAAAATGGCATGTCGCTCACATATTATACTCTGAAATTCAGACAATCCCAAATCGGGGCCTATTTTCCCCCTGACAATACAGGTTATTGGGCAGTCTGGGCTTCGGCTGGAGATAACAACATTGGTGGGGGGGGGGGGAGCGGAGAGCGGAGACAGCGTAGGGTATGTTTATTGTCACGTGTCCCAACTATTTTGGCCGGGATTGTAGCATTCAACGATATCAAGATGTTTTACAATACGCCCGCAGTCAATTAAATTTATACATGATGCCTAGCGATATGAATTTACGAATAGGAACGTACGCCGGATACAATAATAATTTATTAATAGCGACGGCGGTTTATCTTTAGGTTCAATTTAGATACAAATTCAACGCTTGCTCCCTCCTATTCTACCGCTAGAACGAGCGCAACTATCGTCAATTACGAAGCATGTAGAAGATGATTCTAAATCATCTTCCACAATAGCACACGCGCAAGACTCTTTAGAAGATGCGATAAAAAAAGACGAATCTCTCTCTACACCTCAAGAGCACCAAGAAGAAAAAAATGCTTTAATTATTGGTTTTGCGATTTTAGCCGGTGTAACCGTTATGATTTACGAATTGTTATTTTAACATTTTCTGCGTATAGGCTAAAACTAATACCTGACCCACTTAGCGCCATTATTTTTTCAAATGTTCAGCTGCACACGCGACGACGCCAGAAGCTGTTTTAAATAAAGAACTTACTACCGTTCCTATAATAAAGGCCGGAAGCACAAAGCTTTCCCCCCTAAAGTTTGGATAATACATTCGCTAAATTTGTTAATGTTTTTTGTATCCACTCTTTTACACCATCGGGTTTAGGCGTTGGTGGTATGGGTGTTGGTGGTGGTATAACTGAACTCACAGCATTGGTAATCTCTGCAACGATAAAAGCGATGGTCATACTAAAAGCCGTCAATATACTGACTATCGTTATACCCTGTTCTCTAAATAAAGTTTTAATTCTTTCACCCAACGTTACGTCTCTATACAACATTTTTTGAGCCGTTTCTTTAATTCTATTGATTTGACTACGAAGAACGTAATCATGAGCATCAATTTGCTCTACGAGAATTTGTTTATCATCTACTAGTTCTCGCAATTCTTGACGATACTTTTTTATTGATTTTTTATCAATCTCTCTTTCTTCAGCGTCGCTAATTACTTCTTTCATATCATAAATTCTTTGGTTTAGTGTTTTTAATTTACTTAAAAGATTTAATTGTTCACCTCGACCTGTAGACATAATATTATTGAGTGATTCTATTTCTCGCCACTCTATATTTAATTCTGTTTGAGTGTTTTGATCTCTCGAAAGAGCCATTTCGATAGCTTCTTGAACTTGTATTGATTTTTCTACGCGTTGTTGAGGTATAGATGGTAATTTTCTACGACCAAACGCACCATCTGAATTTACTAAAAAATCTGGATTTGTTAGAGCCTCTGGATTGTTTAACTTATGACGGCTAATTGTTCCATCTAGTTCTTTTATTACTATTTCCGTTGCGCCTATAATATTAGAAATAGATTTATGTTTGGGGCCGAAAGATGTTAAATCACTTCCGGTTAAACCTTTGATCGAACCTAATTTTAAAAATCCACCCGTTTTTAAATTAGTTAATCGTATTTCTGTATTACCTTTTATAAAATAAAGTAAACCCACTTTATTTTCATTTAGTTTATACTTGAATCTAGTATAGTCTTTTATAGAGTTTAAAAAACCTATACTCGTATAAAAATCATCGACTATATCTTTACGTAATCTATTTTCTTGAGATAAAGTCGGTACACTAAAAGAAGTTTCTTGTTCTATTGGAACATCACCCAAGTTGTTATCGTTTATTTTATCATCTATATATCCATCATTATCTTCTTCCGGTTGATTAAACATTGGATCCATCTCTATATATGGGTTTTCTCCGTGCGCCATTTACAATTACTTTTTATCTTTTTTCAATAATTTATAACTCGCGTAACCAACTAAACTCATTCCTAGTATTATAAATACAATTTCTCCCGTTTTTTGATCTTTGCTCAGAACGTAAAAATCTTCTAGTCGCGGTTCGTTGCGTAAATTTAGCGGTAAATTAAATTGATTACCACTAACTCGAGAATATTCATTCATCGCATCGTCGATATTATTAAACGTTTTATTAGCGTTCGATTATTTTTGTATTTTTTCGTTTAAATAATCTATATATTTTAAACGCTTTTTACTAAATTCATCTCTAGCTTTCGAAAGTTGCTCTAGCGCTAAATCGTGCCTTGCTCGTTCTCGTTCAGCGTCGTTACCGCGTAAATTACTAAATAAAAAATTCGATCCGGTAAACGCTAACGCGTTGATTACCGCACCTCCGACCATCATCGCTATAGATACCATTTTCTTTTATAGTTTGTAAATATAGTTTATTTATAGTTTGTAAATATAGTTTATTTTCCAAACATATACAAAAATTATTATATTTACTAACGTTAAATATGACTAGTAACATGTACGGAGATGCGCTAGATCCATACAGAAGAATAAGAGAACCGCGAGGTGTAAAAGGAATGCGCCAAAAAGTCGTCATTACAAACAATCCGAGCGTCATAAACGAAAATCAATTGTTGACGGTTCGTTTTCCAAATTTAGGAATGAACGACGTTATCGTTCCGAATACAACGCGATTAGCTTTCAACATTGAACTCGTTAGCTCGGATGATGAAAATAGAACGTTGGTACAAAATATAGGTAGATGCATCGTAAAACATATAATAATTAAAATGGAAGGAAACGAAATATTTAGTTTAGACGATGCGGATATATTCAATTGTTACAAAGACGAATGGCTGACTAAAGATCAACGCGAAAATTTCACGTACCAAGGAATAGAAGATGTAAACGTGACTAAATTGCGAATAGACGCTAGCGATAAAGATGAAAGTGGTAACGGCGGAAAAGATAAAGCTGTCGCAGACGCGTATAAAAATAGATATCACATTCCGCTCGATTTTGAATTGTTGACCGATCATCAACCCTACTATCAATCGGGTATCGGAGATCGATTGACTTACGAACTCGTGTTTAATAAATTTAGTAACGTAATCAAAAGCACCGACGACAACGCTAAATATATTATAAGTGGAATTTCTTTAGAATTTGAGGTAGTTCATATGCCGGAACTCGCTAGAACAATTAGAAATCAATACAGCAATAGAACGAGTATATTGTTTGATCGTATACTGAGACAGAGCGTAACTACATTAAACAAAAAAGATACAATGTGAAATATAAATTTAAATACTCCGGCAAAAAGTATGAAAGGAATATTGTTTCTATTCAAAGAACCCAACATACAAGAGTGCAACAGGTTTTATAATCCAAAAATAACAAAAGTTAGTATTACCATCGAAGGCGTTCCCAATCAACTCTACGCGCACGGAATGAAAAGATATCAACAATGGGAAGAGATTTCAAAATATTTTGGTGATTCGAGAAAACAACACGCTATACAAGTTGCGCAAGCTCTAGATTTATCCAACATCAAAATATCGAATTATTATTTTAATCGATTCGGTTTATTTTTAGATTTAAGAACGAGTACAGATAATGTATTACACGGAAGCGGAAGACGAGTGCAAAACTTATCCGAAGGAATTACCATTCAAATTGAAAAAGAAGCTGAATCTGCGGGCGAACTAAACATGTATACTTTTATTATCATGGACGCGCAACTAAACATAAGAAACTCGCGTTTTGAATCAGTCGATTATTAAACATCCAACGATAGAGTGATTATTAAAAAACGTTTAATATTAAAAAGAAAATGTTACCTAAATATCCACACGCCGCGTTAATTTGCGGACAAACGGGATGCGGAAAAACTGAATTTGTTTTAAATTTATTACAAAATGAATATTTTAAATATTTTGAAAATATCGTTATATTATGCCCTACCATTTTCAACAACGATACGTACAAAAATAGAAAATGGGTTCTAAACGACGATAACGTACACGTTAACGATTTAAACGACATATCGCTGAATAGGGCTATACAAATTTATAGTGACGCTTTCAAATCTGAAGAAACGTTGTTTATTATAGACGATTGCAGCGCTAATAAACAGTTGCATTATAAAAAATACGACGAGAATAATAAATGTATGATTACGCAATTGGCTTTTAGCGGTAGACACGTACGACACAGCTGTTGGATTCTTTCGCAGAAATATAATAGCGTATTGAAAGATTTTAGAGAACAACTCAAATGGACGTGTTTATTTTATTGCAAAGATAGAGACTCGTACGAGAATTGTCTTAGAGAAAACAATGTTGTACCTACGAAAGAGTTGAGAATGGAAATTCATGAAAAATTAAAACGAGTTAAACACCGTAAATTAATTTTAAAAACGGATCAGCCTACCGGTTGGGAAATACGTGACTAAACCATTACCCCATAGGTCGAGAGCAATTACCCATAGGTCGAGAGCAATTACCCCATAGGTCGAGAGCAATTACTCATAGGTCGAGAGCAATTACTCATAGGTCGAGAGCAATTACCCATAGGTCGAGAGCAATTACCCATAGGTTGGCTCGATATTTATAAATATTATAAATCTATTTATAAATATGAACGCTGAACGAGTGCAAGTTTTATTTACGAATATATCTGTTGAACGAGTAAATGATTTTATATATAATCTTAACCAACTCGTAAATACCGCGAAAGAAAGACAAGAATTGGTACAAGTATTAAACGATAATACTGAAAAAGTAAAAGGTATGTTTACGAGTATATCTGAAAAACGAACAAAAGATCTAATGTTCAATCTTAACGAACTTTTAAACACTGGCGGGCTATCTAGAATTAATTATTGGTTTCTATATTTTTTAATAAATTTAACCGATTATTCTATAAACACGTATAATAAATGGAAGAAGTACATAAACTGTTGAATGAAAATCCACAGATGCCACTCGCGGACGACGCTAGCGATAACAACAACGTTACATCGTTTAAACAAAAAAAATTACGTCTTTTATCGGTCGTAGTGGGGGGAGACTCGAAAAAGTTTTTCGGTAAAGAAATAAGCGTTAGCGATATTGAAGCCTCGTCTACCGAAGAGCTAGACGCGCTACACACGCAATACGAAACTAAATTAAGTCGCGATATTATTCAGTCTTTAGGTAGCGCCATTATAACGCTATACGCTAAACTATTAGGATTTAGTTTAGATCGTATAGATTTGTACGGTCATAAATTTCAAATTGACGATGAAGGTAAATTAATTTCGGATTTAGAAAAAGATCCGTTCATTTCTCTCATTCTTTCTACCGTAGCGTGTGAAATATATTACAAGTACGGTATGTTGATCGCTCCGCTCAGCGCTTCGCTAATTACGGTAAAACATTTAAAAAGAAAAGAAGAATCTTGCGTAGATAATAAAAGCGATGGAGACAAACGAGCGAGCGACTGTGCCGATGGAGAATGCGCAACCAAAGACAGTGACGAAAACAGCGACTAAAGTAAAAAATCCAAACAGAGTCGCGGCCGGTAAAAAACTCGCCGAACTTAATAGACAGAAAAAACTACAACTCGCTAAACCCGCAAAAATCGTTGTAACGTCTAGCGATAGTAAAGCGGCAACGAGTAGTGATTCATCTAGCAATAAAACGAGCTATTTTATTTATGCAGCAATAGCTATCGGTATCGCTTATTAATTGTTTAGCAAAGAAAAATCAACATTTAAAAACGAACCGAGTAACATTACCGAAAATCAATCGTCAACGGTTAAAGAACCGAGTTATCTTACCGAAAATCAATCGTCAACGGTTAAAGAACCGAGAAGCGTTGTTTTTGAAATGGAATAAAAAGTTTTTTTTTAATAAAATATTATATTTAACGATTATAAACATGTCTTCAATGCCTATAAATACGAAAACGATCGCCGATACGGTTTATCACAGCTCAGTTATGACTCTTTTAGTCATTTTATACAGCATGCTCGGTGAAAAAATATTTAAAATGAAACCAGCCGATTTAGGAAAATTGGATATAAAAGACGGGGCAAAACTAACCGCGGTAGTTACGTTAAGCGGTGCGACGCAAATGTGGTTAGTTAAACAAGGAATTTTACCAAACTCGCTCATGCCAGCCGAATAAATCGTATTAAACATTTAATATAATGTATAAATATTAAATGGATGAACGAAAACTATCAAACGCTTATTATAGTCCACGAGGATACTACAAAGGTCAAGATGCAATCAGCAAGCTGGCTAAAGAAACAAAAGTAAATGTAAAATTTGTTCGACAATGGATAAAAAAGCAAGCGCTGTGGCAAATTTATTTACCCTATCCTAAATATATTCCGAGACCAACTTCATCAAATAGTACGCTCGAAAAACCAAGCGAGGTTCATCAAGCAGACTTGTTGTTTCTTCCGCACGATAAAGTCGGTAGAATTACGTACAAGTACGCGTTAACGGTCGTAGACGAAGCTAGCAGATATAAAGAAGCGCAACCTTTAATCGATAAAACAGCCGCGCGAGTCGGCGATGCTTTTGAAAAAATTTATAAACGATCGTCGTTGGTTTGGCCTAAAATTATAAAAGTCGACCCCGGAAAAGAATTCATGAGCAGCGTTAACGCGTTGATGAGCAAACATGATGTAAAAATTCAGCGAGGAGAGGTTGGAAATCACAGAGCTCAGGGTATAGTTGAGCGATTTAATAAAACTTTGAGCGAAAGATTATTTTCGCATCAATACGGTCAAGAAATTGCTACCGATACGAGAAATAGAGAATGGGTTAAAAGATTACCTCTGGTCGTAAAAGCGTTAAACAACGAGACGACGCGACTGATTAACTCAAAACCCAAGGACGCGATTAAACTACGTAGCGTCGAGCAAAATCCAGCCTCGCCAGTTGTTGTAAAGAATGAAAAAAGAATTCCCAGAAACAGCCTAGTTCGGTATTTATACGCGCCCGGTGAAGCTGAAAAAGATACGAGGCGCAGAGCGACCGATCCTATATGGAGTATAAAAATTTATAGAATATCTAAAACGATGAAGGCTGCGAATCAACCCATATTGTATTATTTAGACGCGGGCCCCGCTCGTAGTTTTGTAAGAGAAGAAATACAAATTATTCCTAGAGATACAATGAATCCACCAATCGTTAAACGTTAATCAAGCATGCAATTGTAATCATTCGATCATGCAATGACCGTAAGCTAGAGTGTGTATTCCGTTTTCTAAAATGTGTCTCTTTGTGTCTAGAGGAGATAGCGATATTTTATTTACTCGAGTTGTATATAGTCTATGGTTTACATGCCTAATAAAATTCATAGGGTGATGTAGAGTATTTTTAAACGATAAAACTTGTTTATATCGCTCGTGTTTAATATCTTGTTCTAAAACTTGTCTTTTAACTCCTTTAGCTTTTCTTATTTCAGCTTTGTCCAAAGTAAGTATCGAATACATTTTGGGTCTTAAACAAACAACTTCAGAGATTACAGTTTTCGCGGTCTCGTCTTTCATTTTACCGATAATCTTTTTATTGTCTTCAGAAAATAGAAAATGACTCTCGTCATAATTACTAAAATCGTACAAATGCTTGTCTTTTTTCATATCTTTATATACATCTTTCGTTTTAATTTCCAACAATAAGCTATCCGTATCCGTGTAAATCAACTCACAATCGTTATTGTACTTGCTTTTTAAATGATTGTAATAAAAATCGTACATATGAACCTTGGATATATCCAATATGCTCATTCCTACGTAAACTGGCCGGTTGAGAACGAGTTTTGTTTTGTGCATGTGAATAGCCACTAGATCGTTATCGAAAATCCTAGCCTCTGCAAAATTTGGTTTCGCGATGAGCGAACGAATTAAATTGTCTTGTTTTTCATCGTTTAGCCGTTTTAAATTTACGTTTACGCGTTTTCGTACATTTTCCATCGTTTTTCCAAAAACTGAATTGTTCATGAGTTTAAACAAATCTTTTTCAAAATCACTCGTCGCTTCTTTTCTGAGTAGAGTGTTTTTATCGATGTACGATTTCATCCAACGTGCTTCGTCAAATTCTAAAACTTTGTGAATTTTAGTCAGCTTCATTCCGAGTTGTAAATACAATAGTAAATTACGATAATGAAGCATCGTAGTTTTCTTGTTGTATAAATTTGGTACTAAATTTTAACAACGTTTGAACCAACTTGCCGGTTAGTAAATCTTTTGATAGTCGCTCATCCATTCTTTCGGTACTATCAACGACTCTGGCGCTAGTGGAAAAATGCGTTGTGAGAATCGTGTAAAATGGTTGGATATTCTAAATCAACTTGTAAAATGTATCCTTTATTGTTTTTTAAACCCATCGCTCTCGAGTCGCTCAATTTGTTTTTGCGATAGCCATTTAAAATTACCGGTCGGTAAGGTTGACTCATGGCATAGCCGTATAAAATTATTAGCGTCCAAGTACGTAATGTAACTCGACTCGATCGTTTTATCGTAGTCGTCTAAATACGCGTTGTTTGCTTTCGCGTATCGTTTACTCACCATGCACGTTCCTCCGCGCGTGCCTTTTTCAATAAACAAATGCATGTCGATATCCGTAAACAAATCTAAAGTTTGTTTAGAATGTTTCAACAAAGCGTCCCAACTTAGCCCAGGACTCGTATAATAATTAGCAGGATCCAAACCGTACTGTTTTAAACAAGTATTACGAAAGTTTTCAAATACGTCCGCCAACAAGCAAGTATCGGTACGCACGTACAAATCGTGATAATCTCCTAAATTTTTACAATCAAACTCGCTGTAAACGTTTTTAGCGTGCTCGTATTGTTCTCTCGTAATGTGACTATAGTTTAAACTGCTGTAAAAACATTTTATTGAAGGAAGTTGCGTTTCTTTGAAACGTTCAAAACTATCCATGTACTCGTAAGGATAAATACCCTTGCTTATCAACAGATTAAATTTTTCAAAGGAGGGTTCGAGTTTTAATGTAATTGGAAAAGAATCGTTTGATTTTACGAGTTTGTCCAACGAAGCTAGTAAAAATTGAGCGCTGTCTATAAATCGTAGTTGATTAATACTAAAAGAAATATACTTTTCGATATTGTTTGGAATACACGTTAGATTTCCCTCGATGCGACCGGCGGCCTGCATAATGAGATGAGAGTCGTAACCTCGCAAATTATGAAATACGACGGGAATAAAGGTTTTGTTTGGTTTTATACTTAGTTTTAAATTACAATAATTATGCGCAGCGCCTCTATATTTTCCGGTAATGTGACAATGATCCCTCACCTTTTTACAGTCGTCTTTAAAAAACTTGTTTTCGCATATCCAACACTCGCTAGCAGAGTCGTAATCTCGCTCGTCTTCTTTAGTCATGTTTAATTTTTTAGGATTTTTAAATATAGTATTAATCTTTTCTTCTTCTTTTTGTAATTCATCTAAAAAATGTTTAGATGCGTCTTCTCCCCTATACGTAACGGGGGAGCTACTTTTACCATCGCAACAAACAACGACGTACGAATAACCGCAAACGACGTGTTCTTGTAGTTTTTTAGTATTGGAAGAGTTTTCGTCAACAATCTTTACGATAATGCTTTCAAAGTCGGCGTATATTTACGAATGGAACTTTCATCTTTTTATGAAAATTTATAAACTTTATTTTATCGTTTTTACCCTTTTCAGGCATTACGATAGTCGTCGGTCTGTCGTTTATTCCCTTACACATTTTTACGTGGTTTTCGAGATACGCTCCCGACGAAAAACCTTGCAAACATCTCAAACAAAAATGCTTACGAGGATTGTGTTTCGTTTGATCGTGAAGTAATTTATTCACATCTTTAATCCAAACGTAGTGAGATTTTTCTTCTTTATGAATCAATAGTAAATTTATGCGATCCATCTCTGCCGGTTGATCGCTTATCTCGTAAACGATTATCGTGTTTGACTCGCAACCGAAAACGTTTATCGATATATTGTTTTGTTTTTCTACTCGTTTAATTTGATTAATCGGTGTAGGCGCGTCAATGTTATTAAAATTAAAACCGTCTTTTATTGGGTACTTGCTCGTTCTATCAACATGATCGCTAGCTGGAAAACGATGAGCGCGTAAAGCCCATCGCAAACAATCGTCGTCTTTATTTTTTACGTTGATGCAAGCTTTTTTATTTTTAATATAATCGCATAGCTCGATATAAGAACCTCCTCTCAAATGTTGATATTTCGCGATTCTTAGATTCATTTCTTCGATACGATCTACTATCCATCCACTACCCTCTCGAGTGTATTTTTCTAAAGCTTCTTGAATTTGTGAAATGATCGTATCGAGTTCATTTTCGATATTGTTTAAATTCAATAAAACAATTTGCTTTTTAATATGAAAACTCGGTTCGACAAAATCGTCCGTGCCGGCCAAGTTTTCTTTACGTAATTTAATTCGTATAAATATCATAAACTTGAACGCTTTAAAATCCCTCAAGTCTTTAGTAAACTCGGCGATAATCTTTGGTTTTACAGCTCTCCAAAAAACATTTAAATCTTTTTCTTTGTTGTGATTCAACGGAACAATCATTACATGTTCGCGTAAATAACTACCACCATTAATGGGGTGGTTAAATTTCAACTCGGTTTCTCTACCGTAAAACCTTTTAATAGCGTTAATATAGTCTTTTTTAATCAACCGCTCGTTCACTCCCGAGCCGCGTAGCGGTAGCTCAATATTTTCAACCGCTACGCGCTCTCGTAATTCCGCTAAATTTAATTCATATAATGGATTTTGTTTTTGTTGATTTATATACTTTTTAACCGCGTTGTACCAACTGCGTTTATCTACTCTATTATTACTGTTTTGCACGAGAATTAATCGACTAATGCGTTGTTGCGCAAAATCTTTCAATTCTCTCAATGTCCATTTCGATAAATATTTCGTTCTCTCCATCTTTACTATTAAACGAGATAATATATATTCGTTATCTCACTTTTTAAACTACGTTATCTCACTTTTAAAACTACGCTAAAGTACCAGCAGTAGTATGTCAGATGGGCGTCCCGGAATCACTTTTATAGATTTTTTAATTTTCATAAATATATTTATGAAAATTACTACTCGTTGTTAAAATTACTTTTTTTACAATATTTTTCTAGCGAGAAAATAACATTGTACGTTAGCGAGTTTTTTATTAAAAAATTACTTTTTCGTTGCGAGTATTTTTTTATTAAAGATATTTTTTTTTTAATGATATTTTTATAGAGGTGGTCCGGGACGCCCATCTGACATACTACTGATATTGATAAAAACGATTAACTTTACTCACATGTTTAAAGCTACAATTATTACTAACAACAATCCAATGTAAAGTGAATAAAACAATCATTTCAACAATAATAACATCTGTCCTGTAGGCCCTACTCCATTTTAAATTAAAAAATGGGTTTGATATTAGTTGAAAAAAATGTGACAGAATTACATGAGATGAAACACGTGCACGTGTAAACATGTTAAAACCTACCAATTGAAAAGCAAGAAATATTTTTATGTCGAAAAAAATATGGTTTTGTGTTATAAATTATATGCAATATGCCTCTAAATAGCCTCAGATTGCACCAGAGGGCATCTACAACCTAAATATTTCCCGGGGCCCTTAAATGGGCCCCGGACCCCACGCCGTAGTGGCTTCGCGCTACGCGCTCGCAGATTCGTCTCATACAAATGCTCCTACACTGACAAAACGGTGGACACGCATAGAACATGTATGGTAGAAGAACTCCGTCTCCCCAATCACCACCTTATCAATACACCAAATGGTTTAAGTCAAGGTATTTGGACTTGAAATGGCTCATTAAGTGTTTCCACACGTAGTCGGCTTGTAAATAATATACGAGAGTATTCAGCTCTTACTGAGAACAGACTATTGAATTTTAATGGTAATGGCGTGCTGGTAACGATTATTATGTCATACGTATAATAAATTATAGTAATAAAATTTGTCAAATTTGAAGTCGTTTTGATGACAGGCCAATTTAGTGTTTCATTAAGTGTTTCCACCTGCAGTCGGCTTGTAAATTATTTATGGAGAGGTACAGATTCAGCTAGATTTTTATGACAGACTGTTACGGCCCAAAAATTCCGAAAACGCTAGAGGCTTAAAAATAACCCACGCACTGGAAAATTAGGGTAACAAAATAGTCAAACAGACATGCAAAAATACAAACAGCAATTATGTTCAATCAAATTTAATATTAAATAATTACGAAACAAAAATCCATTGACCAGTTGTGTTATAGCATAAAGATTAAATAGAAAAATTCAGGTTGGATATGGGGCGAGCAGCCCAGGCAAAATTACTAATTAGGGTCGAAGACCACAAAAGTCGAAACAAAAGTCAATGTTTATGATTGGTCACCGTAGATTGTTGATCTCCTCAAAAGCACGCGAAATGTGGTGGGAAAATGGTGGAATGCAACAGGTACAGTTCTCGGTAGGCAGCGGTCCCTCGTACCGTCGTCGCTTCACGCGACCGGTACAAACGAAAAAGATCAGTCGACCCCAGCTCTGGTGAATTCACACAGTGCCCAAGCCACGAGCCACTGTGTGCGACGCCCCTCTGAAGCCTCAGCTTCGCCTCGTCGGCGAGCAAACTCCCAGAAGAAGACAACCACTGGCGCTGGTAAGTAAAAGCTTACTGCATGGTTTCTGCGGCGACGAACTTTACTGGAGGTTTCACGAATTAATTCGTGCAAGAACGGCGTACAAAAAACTCAAAGTTCAGCAACTAAAACAGCATGCCGTTCCCCAACGTGGGCACACAGAAACTTCTCCGCCCACGCTGCTTCTCTGCAGACCTCCACCCCGAAACTCAGGAAGTAAAAAAAAATGAGGGGCGAGAATTTTGGCAATTCTCATTTATATAGCGAATCCTGAATTCTCGGCATTCCATAGACTCTGCGAATTCCAGTGTCCAGTTGTTAGTACTACATCAAGTGTTGGTTTGGCGTACAATGAAAGTTCCATTAATCGATTATCGATTTTTCGACAAAAGTGACTGCTCGCCCATACCTTATGCCCCTTTCCCACTTACACGATTTTTGCTACGGTAGAGCACGATTTTTCAATTATTTACAATCGCAACGGCGTCGTGGCCATGTTCGTGGTCAATCGTGGTCCACCGTAGCGCACCGTAGTAGATCTTGATGGCACCGTGGAGTAGCACGATTTTTTTGGAATGTTCAAAAAAATCTTGCTCTACCGTAGCGGTGGAAAAAATCGTGGTCCACCGCAGCAGCATCGTATTAGAGTCGTAACGTTGTCTTTACGTTGTCGTGGTATGTCGTGACGGCGTCTTGTTCATTCGTACTCATTCGTGGTGGCCGCAACACCTACGGTAGGCCAAGACTTCGCTACGATGCTGATACGATGCCGCTACGATGGTGCTGCGACCTAGCAAGACTTAAACAAGACGCCAACAAGACGCCAGCAAGAACATGTTTTTTTTATCACGTGTCTCTGCTGATAGTGTGTGTTTTTTATCACATGTCTCTTGTCTCTTGTTAAAAAAATTATGACGACAACGACAACATCCAAATAATTATAAATTCACCAATTGCGCCTTTTCCGTCATGTGATTAATTAAATCGTACAGGCGTCTTGTGAAATCATACTGGCGTCGCACTGGCGTCTTGTGAAATCGTACTGACGCCATAGTGACGTCGTAGTACAATCTTGGCATTTCTTGGTACGCCGTGACAAATCTTGACGATGTCGTAACTCTACCGTAACACTGTCGTGGCACTATCGCACTACTGCCGTACCACATCTTGACGGCGTCTTGATAGCGTCTTGACAAGACGTAGAATTCGATAGACCTTGAACTTTTGAGTGTGAATTAATGGTTTAAGACGACTGAGCACGATTTTCAACTTTGAAAAATCGTGCTCTACAATAGCAAAAATCGTGTAAGTGGGAAAGGGGCTTAATGGATGTGTGCTCACCCCAGTTAAGTTTAAAATAAAGGTACACTAGGGAATTTAAATAGGAACATTATTACATTATTAATTATTATTAACAAAATTTACAAAACACAGATTTCTTTAACCTCTGAATCAAGACACAGACTAATATTATCTATAACAGTCCAAGCAGTACTGACGCTTTTTATAAGCAGGGGTGGATCCAGGGTAGCTGAAATGAAAATGAGACATTAAAAAGGGGTGAAACTGCCTAAAAGAGGTCCACATATATAAAGTAAAGGGTACATTAATTGCAAGGTGATGAATGGACACTTGTCCTCTTTGCCTGCCTCCTTTATCCGCTAATCTTCCTCCTGGTTCACCCGATCTGCCAATGATACTTGGTATTAGTTTTCATGAAGCAACAAGCAATGCATTTGTGCCTTTACGTGGTGTCTGATGAGGAGGTAATGTTAAAAAGTGGCAGTGATTTCTAGAGACAGCGAGGGGGGATGGCATAAGTAGGACCCCTAGCTAACCTAGTACCCCTACACGACACTGGACCTCTCCCGATCCCCCGGAACCCCTAGATGCCCAGACTGACATTCCCAATTGAAATATGTAGGATTTTTAATTTGTTTATTTTCTCGTTGTTATTCTGTTTACGTACACAAATGTACTGCCCACTTTTCTTAAAAGAATTCTAGAAGAAATCGTAAAGTGTTATACTTGGACGTGATGTATGTTTTGTAAAAGAATAGAAATATACCAACGGCTACAATTGCTACCACTGCTACTCACAGTTGACCATGAATGGATTATTGTAATAGCTTATTGTATGGTCTACCGAAAAGTCAATTAGCCAAATTACAACGAGTCCAGAATGCTGCGGCCAGACTTGTGTTCAACACACCTAGGTTTCAGCATATAACACCAATTCTTCGCGAATTACATTGGCTACATGTTTCCTTTAGGATTAATTTTAAAATTATTTTGTTAACTTTCAAGGCACTCCATGGTTTATCTCCAGTGTACATAAAACATCTCATTAGTATTAACAAAGGTTCCCGTTATAATCTCATGTCAAGTAGTAATGGTCTTGTTTTAGTGCACCCTAAGGTGAAGATGCTTGCTACGCTGGGTGCTAGAGCATTTTCATTGGCAGCCCCAGTGCTCTGGAATGCACTCCCGCGCCACATTCGCAATGAACAGACACTTGATTCTTTTAAACGTAAGATTAAAACATACCTTTTTAATGAAGCTTTTAAATTAATTTCCTTAATTACACTTTTGATGAGAACCAAGCTAGTTAGGCTATATTCCTTTAATTAGTATAGGTGGTTAAAGGCGTCTGTCTCCGGGAAAGATCGAGACATCACCGATGCCAGTGGGGGTATATTGACATAGATCCTCCTCTGGCGGGACAAACGTAACCCATACTGAGGTTTGGGCGCTGGCTTGGCAACCTCATCTGTTCTTCTGATTTAAAAAAAAAAAAAAAAAACATAAAAAAATAGGGGTTTGTTTGTATTTATTTCTGTTTATTCAATGGTGTGTTTATTTTAATTTGTTATGCGCTTTTGATCATTTTAAATGGAAACAGCGCAATAGAAATTTTTAATTTATTATTGTATTATTATTACCATGTCAGCGATACAATCCTTTTGAAATCATGGAAAACAGTTCAGTCTTTGTAACAACACATTGAATTATTATTGCCTTGGAGTCACAAGTTGAAAATAAAGTGTGCGAGCTTTCAATACGCGCGCGTATGACGCACATAAGTTTTGAAAAGGATAAATCCAGTGGTACGATCATACCTCTCGCTCTATCTTCTTCATAAGTTATATATGCATTTGTGTACGTAGACAGTGATTAATGAAATTTCGAGAAATTTAAGAAGAAAATGTCAAAGTTTTATATTTGATTAATTGCTTAGTTCTTAGTTGCTATTTCTTTTTCTTTCATTGAAAATGGCTAAATTGTTGTTATAACGTATTATAACATCATAGCAATGAGGCATGTGTTGCGGTATGCAAGGCTAAAAATAAACAAGATGATTATGTCCAATGGCCAATTCACCACATCACAGGGTTAAGAGATGAATATGTTGTGCTAGCTGAAAATAAGAAGACAAATTCTGCAAACTGTTGCGAAATGTCAACCTGTCAGTTCCGGTCCATTGCAAACTCCTACTTGTATGAATAACTACAAGATTCAATTTACGCTATTAAAAGGAAAAGCCATTTGACTAATTAATGGCTAACTATTAGCGTTTCCCCTGCAAATGGATTGTAAATAATATATTATGAGATTTTACGCTCTTATAAATTCACTGCGATCACGATCAATATCACACACACAAAAAAAAACATGTGATATTGATAAAAACGATTAACTTTACTCACATGTTTAAAGCTACAATTAAGTATATTACTAACAACAATCCAATCAATATAAAGTGAATAAAACAATAATTTCAACAATAATAACATTTGTCCTGTAGGCCCTACTCCATTTTAAATTTAAAAATGGGTTTGATATTAGTTGAGAAAAATGTGACAGAAATACATGAGATGAAACACGTGCACGTGTATGTAAACATGTTAAAACCTACCAATTGAAAAGCAAGAAATATTTTTATAAGGTTTAAAACTGGCAGTGATTTCTAGAGACAACGAGTGGGATGGTATAAGTAGGACCCCTAGCTAACCTAGTACCCCTACACGACTCTGGATCTCTCCCGACTCCCCCGGAACCACTAGATGCCCAGACTGACATTCCCAATTGAAATATGTAGGATTTTTAATTTGTTTATTTTCTCGTTGTTATTCTGTCTACATACACAAATGTACTGCCCACTTTTTCTTTATAGAATTCTAGAAGAAATCGTTAAGTGTTATACTTGGACGTGATGTATGTTTTGTAAAGAAAAATAGAAATACACCAATGGCTACCATGTCAGCGATACAATCGTTTTGAAATCATGGGAAACAGTTCAGTCTTTGTAATAACACATTGAATTATTATTGCCTTGGAGTCCAGGTTGAAAACAAGTGTGCGTGTTTTCAATACGCGCGCGTATGATGCATATAAATTATGAAGAGGATAGATCCAGTGGTAAGATCATACCTCTCGCTCTGTCTTCTTCATAAGTTATATGCATTTGTGTACGTAGGCAGAATTATACTTGCACAATAATTATTAAAAGTGATTAATGAAATTTCGAGAAATTTAAGAAGAAAATTTAAAAGTTTTATATTTGATTAATTGCTTAGTTGTAGTTGCTATTTCTTTTTCTTTAATTGTCCAATGGACAATTCATCACATCACAGGGTTAAGAGATGAATATGTTGTGCGAGCTGAAAATAAGAAGACAAAATCTGCGAACTATTGCGAAATGTCAACCTGTCAGTTCCGGTCCATTGCAAACTCCTACTGGTATGGATAATTACAAGATTCAATTTACGCTATTAAAAGGAAAAGCAATTAGACTAATTAATGGCTTACTGTTAGCGTTTCCCCTGCGAATGGATTGTAAATAATATATTATGATATTTTACGCTCTTATAAATTCACTGCGATCACTGCGAAAAATAAAAATAAAAACATGTGATATTGATAAAAACGATTAAGTTTACTCACATGTTTAAAGCTACAATTATTACTAACAACAATCCAATGTAAAGTTAATAAAACAATAATTTCAACAATAATAACATTTGTCCTGTAGGCCCTACTCCATTTTAAATTTAAAAATGGGTTTGATATTAGTTGAGAAAAATGTGACAGAATTACATCAGATGAAACACGTGCACGTGTAAACATGTTAAAACCTACCAATTGAAAAGCAAGAAATATTTGTATGTCTAAAAAAATATGGTTTTGTGTTATAAATTATATACAATATGCCCCTAAATAGCCTCAGATTGCTCCAGAGAGCATCTAGAAACTAAAAATTTCCCAGGGTCCTGAAACGGGCCCCGGACCCCACGCCGTATTGTAGTGGCTACCCTATAATGTCATCATGGCTAGAACACTGGTCTTCAGACAAGAAGATTTCAAAAGTTTTGTTGACCTCGTTTTATACAAGACATTGTTCAAACTCTTCAAAATGTCAATTATAGTGTACAATGATTGTAATGTTGTATTAGCTGAAGGTGAATCCAGGCAGCAGAGCCCAATGAAAGGGGGTAAAACAATACACTGACAAAACGGTGGACACGCATAGAACATGTATGGTAGAAGAACTCCCTCCCCCCAATCACCACCTTATCAATGCACCAAATGGTTTAAGATTATAACAATTAAGGAATTACAAGTCAAGGTATTTGGACTTGAAATGGCTCATTAAGTGTTTCCACACGTAGTCGGCTTGTAAATAATATATGAGAGTATTCAGCTCTTACTGAGAACAGACTATTGAATTTTAATGGTAATGGTGTGCTGGTAACGATTATTATTTCATACCTATAATAAATTATAGTAATAACATTTGTCAAATTTGAAGTCGTTTTGATGACAGGCCAACTTAGTGTTTCATTAAGTGTTTCCACCTGTTGTTGCTGTAGGGTATGTGGCACTTATGGCAATCGATGTGCCCTTTGTGCCAGTTTCCACCTGCAGTCGGCTTGTAAATTATATATGGAGAGGTACAGTTTCAGCTAGATTTTTATGACAGACTAATATTATCTATAACAATCCAAGCAGTACTGACGCCTTTTATAAGCAGGGCGGATCCAGGGTAGCTGAAATGAAAATGAGACATCAAAAATGGGTGAAACTGCCTAAAAGAGGTCCACATATATAAAGTAAAGGGTAAATTTATTGCAAGGTGATGAATGGACACTTGTCCTCTTTGCCTGCCTCCTTTATCCAGTAATCTTCCCCCTGGTTCACCGTATCTGCCAGTGATACTTAGTATTAGTTTTCATGAAGCCATAAGCAAATGCATTTGTGCCTTTACGTTGTGTCTGATGAGGGGGTAAGGTTTAAAAGTGGCAGTGATTTCTAGAGACGACGAGAGGGATGGTATAAGTAGGACCCCCTAGCTAACCTAGTACCCCTACACGACTCTGGACCTCTCCCGATCCCCCGGAACCCCTAGATGCCCAGACTGACATTCCCAATTGAAATATGTAGGAATTTTAATTTGTTTATTTTCTCGTTGTTATTCTGTCTACGTACACAAATGTACTGCCCACTTTTTCTTAAAAGAATTCTAGGAGAAATCGTTAAGTGTTATACTTGGACGTGATGTATGTTTTGTAAAATAATAGAAATATACCAATGGCTACCATGTCAGCGATACAATCCTTTTGAAATCATGGAAAACAGTTCAGTCTTTGTAATAACACATTGAATTATTATTGCCTTGGAGTCACAAGTTGAAAACAAAGTGTGCGTGCTTTCAATACGCCCGCGTATGACGCATATAAGTTTTGAAAATGATAAATCCAGTGGTAAGATCATACCTCTCGCTCTATCTTCTTCATAAGTTATATATGCATTTGTGTACGTAGGCAGTGATTAATGAAATTTCGAGAATTTAAGAAGAAAATTTCAAAGTTTTATATTTGATTAATTACTTAGTTATTAGTTGCTATTTCTTTTTCTTTCATTGAAAATGGCTAAATTGTTGTTATAACGTATTATAACATCATAGCAATGAGGCAGGTGTTGCGGGATTCAAGGTTAAAAAAAAACAGGACAAGATGATTATGTCCAATGGACAATTCATCACATCACAGGGTTAAGAGATGAATATGGGGTGTCGTGGCCGAGCGGTCTAGCTTACCGGATTCAAGTTCTGGTGTTAGCAGCATAATGTGGGTTCGAATCACGGCCGTGACACTTGTGTCCTTCAGCAAGACACTTAATCATAATTGCTTCTCTCCACCCAGGGGTTAAATGGGTACCTGTGAAGTCAGAGTTGGTTTGCTCTATATGCGCTAGAAATGGCAGCAATTGAGCTGTATACTCCCCAGGGAGCTGAGATGGTTTCAGGAATGATTTATGAGCCTTATGAGCCTTATAAGCAGAGATAATAATATAATGCGCCTTGAGCACCACTTAGTTGGTGGATACGTGCGCTATATAAATCCACACATTATTATTATTATTATTATTATTATTATTATTATTACCTGAAAATAAGAAGACAAAATCTGCAAACTATTGCGAAATGTCAACCTGTCATTTCCGGTCCATTGCAAACTCCTACTGGTATGGATAACTACAAGATTCAATTTACGCTATTAAACGGGAAAGCCATTAGACTAATTAATGGCTAACTATTGGCGTTTCCCTTGCGGATGGATTGTAAATAATATATTATGAGATTGTACGCTCTTATAAATTCACTGCGATCACGATCAATATCACACCAAAAAAATGTGATATTGATAAAAACGATTAAGTTTACTCACATGTTTAAAGCTACAATTATTACTAACAACAATCCAATGTAAAGTGAATAAAACAATAATTTCAACAATAATAACATTTGTCCTGTAGGCACTACTCCATTTTAAATTTAAAATTGGGTTTGATATTAGTTGAGAAAAATGTGACAGAATTACATGAGATGAAACACGTGCACGTGTAAACATGTTAAAACCTACCAATTGAAAAGCAAGAAATATTTGTATAAGGTTTAAAAGTGGCAGTGATTTCTAGAGACAAGGAGAGGGATGGTATAAGTAGGACCCCTAGCTAACCTAGTACCCTTAAACGACTCTGCATCTCTCCCGACTCCCCCGGAACCCCTAGATGCCCAGACTGACATTCCCAATTGAGATATGTAGGAATTTTAATTTGTTTATTTTCTCGTTGTTATTCTGCCTACGTACACAAATGTACTGCCCACTTTTTCTTTATAGAATTCTAGAAGAAATCGTTAAGTGTTATACTTGGACGTGATGTATGTTTTGTAAAATAATAGAAATACACCAATGGCTACCATGTCAGCGATACAATCGTTTTGAAATCATGGAAAACAGTTCAGTCTTTGTAATAACACATTGAATTATTATTGCCTTGGAGTCACAAGTTGAAAACAAATGTGCGTGCTTTCAATACGCGCGCGTATGACGCATATAAGTTTTGAAAAGGATAGATCCAGTGGTAAGATCATACCTCTCGCTCTGTCTTCTTCATAAGTTATATGCATTTGTGTACGTAGGCAGAATTATACTTGCTCAATAATTATTAAAAGTGATTAATGAAATTTCGAGAAATTTAAGAAGAAAATTTCAAAGTTTTATATTTGATTAATTGCTTAGTTGTTAGTTGCTATTTCTTGTTCTTTCATTGAAAATGACTAAATTGTTGTTACAACGTATTATAACATCATAGCAATGAGGCAGGTGTTGCGGGATTCAATGTTAAAAATAAACAGGACAAGATTATTATATCCAATGGACAATTCACCACATCACAGGGTTAAGAGATGAATATGTTGTGCGAGCTGAAAATAAGAAGACAAAATCTGCGAACTATTGCGAAATGTCAACCTGTCAGTTCCGGTCCATTGCAAACTCCTACTGGTATGAATAACTACAAGATTCAATTTACGCTATTAAAAGGAAAAGCCATTTAGACTAATGGCTTACTATTAGTGTTTACCCTGCGGATGGATTGTAAATAATATATTATGAGATTTTACGCTCTTATAAATTCACTGCGATCACGATCAACATCGCACACAAATAAAATAAAAACTTGTGATATTGATAAAAACGATTAACTTTACTCACATGTAAAGTGAATAAAACAATAATTTCAACAATAATAACATGAGTCATGAAGGCCCTACTTCATTTTAAATTTAAAAATGGGTTTGATATTAATTGAGAAAAATGTGACAGAATTACCCATCCCCATCAGAAATTCGAGCAGTGTTCTGTCCTTCAAAAAGGCTCTGAAGACCTATCTTTTCCCCCAAATAGTAGCTGGTTGTCTTTCTTTTGTCTTAGTTCCATTTCCTTTCCTTGTTATAGCGCCTTGTATCCTGTGGTAATTTGGCGCTCTATAAATCCAGTTATTATTTATTATTATTATTAATTATACGGCCTGGGTATGAGATTTTACGACAGATTCTAACAGTAGATTCTTACTAGCTCGACAGTAGATTACAGGTAAAAGAAAGGAAAAGAAAGGGGAAAATAAAGGAAAGAAAGTTAAACTTCGGGAACGGGAGATTGACGTGGAAATAAAGTGGAATAAATATGTTATGCAAGATGACCCCATAAGGACACTCTGATGTTTGTTTAGTACCAGTTTACGTGATTTGTTTACAACAAGGGTTTCACCATCAGAAGAACGAAGGGAGTATGAATACATTTTGGTTATGAGCAGCCACAAATATACAAATAGGAATTAAAATATTAAATATCAAAAAACAAAAATGCATACCTATATAAACTTATTTTCTTTGTATTAAATATTAAATGAAATACAACACCAAAAATTTACGAAATGACGGAATTCAATGAACTTAGTGACACTTTCAATTGGAACGTACTTGTTTTTGCAATGAGTTGCTCAACTAATGAATTTGAAGTTAATGATGATGAGAAATTTTCAAATCAAATAGAATAAGTCAGGTATTTAAAATGAATGAAAAAAGGGTTGTAATTGTGTCCGCGAAGTCCGAATTTTGCTGAGAATTTTTTTTTTAAGAAGCAATATAAAGCAGTTATATCTAAATAAAACTTGTAGATTTGCATGGTGAAGAGGATAAGTAACACTGATTGCGGTGACACCATGTGAAATTCTCTATTGAGCAGTAATTAGTTCTGAAAAGAACTGGAGGAACAAGTTGTACATCCAGTTCTTTTCAGAACTAATTACTGCTCAATTGAGAATTTCACATAGTGTCACCGCAATCAGTCTTACTTAATATAAAGCAGGCTACCAGTTAAGTACACACATTTTGTATGAAAGGTTGGTTGGTAACCAAAGAAGGCTGTTAAGCAAATGTTTCAGGTAAGCAATAAGAAGAATAAGCATAAGAATTCTAACCCTTTGTTGTTTATCAGCATGATTGAGTCCAGTCAATATGAAGAATTCCCATAAGGAACATCATGTAGGCATTTATAGGCAAGGGGTAGGATATTCACGACAGTACAAATGTTGTGTGTCACCCGCCTTCACTACAGACAAAAAACAATTCAATGTTCAAAATAAAACTTGATCGGAAACAACCGGAATCACTTTATAGCAGATAAATCTGCTTATTTTTTTAATCACTTTATACATTTTATACAGAGATGATTATAGCATAATTATAAATCTGCTAAGCATGTTTGTAAAGCAATATCCAATGGTTTCTAACTATAATTTTAGTGATTATCAATACCTCTCATGTCAATATTATAAATCAATAATACAGAACCATTGAAGGTTTTTGCTCAACCTTAAAACTAACAATGTCTCCTGGTAATTATGAAGTTCAAATTTTGTTTTCTTGAATAAGCCGAAACTAACTCATACAATTAATGCATACTCAAATAAAGAGCTGTACAAAGAACATTGGGACAAAAACCTTGTTATACATGTACTTCATCCCCTGAAATGACATCTGAACTGAAGAGGGCGCTCTTACATAAAGGCAGAATATCATCTGAGTAACTGTCTTATCACTGTCCTATCAACTGGAATAATTGACACCAACCACAGTCTGGGCTGTGTGTGCTCTGTATATAATAATAATAATAATAATAATAATAATAATAATAATAATAATAATAATAATAATAATAATAATAATAATAATAATAATAATAATAATAATAATAATAATAATAATAATAATAATAATAATAATAATAATAATAATAATAATAATAATAATAATAATAATAATAATAATAATAATAATAATAATAATAATAATAATAATAATAATAATAATAATAATAATAATAATAATAATAATAATAATAATAATAATAATAATAATAATAATAATAATAATAATAATAATAATAATAATAATAATAATAAAGATTTTTAGCGCGCACATATCCACCCTGCTGGGCGCTCAAGGCGCGGAAACAAAGAAAAACAAACAATATACAATGATAGCATAGGGGAAAAAATAATAAATAAATAAATATAGCTGGCAAACATACACTCTAAAAACTGAAGTGTTAAAATGTAACCCTTTGTAAGTGTAGCATTCTGTCCAACCCTTCAAGTGTTATGTAAAGGCAAGTCTAACACCCCGTAGTGTCATACTAACACCCCAAGCCAAGTGTAATCCTAACACTTTTCGTGGTGTTGAATTCTAACCATTCGCCGAGTTTACTTGTAACACTTTCCTGGTGTCGCATTTCATTTTCTTAGGGTGCGTTCGAGTAGCTTCCCCGAGTTGACCCTAGTGAGCTTCCCGGATGAGCCCAAAGCAAGAGCTAAACGAACGACATACGCACTCTCGTGATGTGGCGGTATTAATGTCAAAGGTCACCATAAAATGATTGCGGACATTTAATTTTGTTTACCTTATTAATATATTCGGGACGAGACCGACCGTGTGGGACATGGGGTATAAAATAGATGTAAAAATACCAACGTACAACCAAAACGCTTCCTTTAATTAACTGTATTGAACTTGTTAAAAATAGTAGTTATCTATACTGAAATAGCTACGTGAAATTGTACTTCTTGTCCTAATGGGGGGCGTCATCAATACGTGTCGAGTGACGTCATTGATCCGAGTAACCCATTCTCCCCCGAGTCGGCCCGACAATGACGTCAGAGCTAATCGAAAGTAGTGCGGGCCTGGCGCGGCGGCGCGCAGACTTAATTACCCACAATGCAATTTTCTTTGCATGATCGAGGCGGCGGCGGCCATTGATCAAGATCAAGGCAAAGATAGCCTTCTACTTTTCTAGTTCTATTTTATGAAATAGGTGAGTGTTGAAGTAAACGTATGCTAATGAATCATTAGCCACTTGTATATATTCTGTGTCTGTTTTGACAGAGGTATCTTATGCATTTGCTCCGATGTTATTTGATTTTCAAAACTGATTTTCTTGAATATTCCGTGAGCTTTTTTTCTTCTTCAAAATTGCCACCAGATTCATTTTTCAAGGTGACGGCCACTTGGAATTAATCTAATTTTAGTGAATGTGGTCTAAACCTGGCCTAGGTCCAGTGTAAACTGTAAATATTTACAGTAATATGGAAAATATTTACAGTTTACACTGGGCCTAGGCCAGGTCTAGACCACAAATATGCACGACTATGCATTTAAATAGGCCTACACTAAATTTCATCACCAACGGCAACAGTTTCTACCCGGAGTTATTTTACATGTATGGACGGAATTAATGTAATTAGTGTAATTTGATACTGTAATCAGATACTCTAAACATCAAGGTCAAGTGTGGAAATTATTAATAATTTTTTTCATCTTTTGCCAATTGAAGAGAGTAAGGTATCAAAATAAAGGTTATGACTTACTGAGTGTGAATTTTGAGATGGGGGTCATGTTGGGAATACCCATAATGCATTGCAGCCATCCACCAAATATAAACTTATGTTTATCGTTCCTCAGAATAAATATCAATAAATCTACAAGGTATTGGAAATATGCATTGTATGATAAACAAAAGTGGTTTGTTTATGTTAGAATATGTCAGTGCATAATAATATTACCCATAATGGTTTGAAAACCACTGTTTATAATTTATAACAACAATCTTAATTTACAACATTGACACAACATACCTTATCGCTATATCGCTATTGTACTTGGTACATATGACCTCAGATTAACAGCTTTTACGGTCGTTTTTTCCCTAAAAATCAAAACTTGATTGATTTTTTTTCTCAAGGCACATTGTCAACATGTGAAATTGCAAAGTAATGTATGATGTACATGTAGTATAAGATGTTGTTTCACTCTGTCTTAAATTACATGTTGAATAAATCTGTAATCAGTACATGTACATATAGATTATGATAGCATTTGATATTTCGTCCTTTTCAGGTTGGAACAAGTATCGAGTATTACATGCAACGTAAGAAACGCCAGAGGAGCCAACCATACCTCCTTTGCCTGGGCTCCTGGGACAACCCAGGACAGTATTTCGCTATTCTGGACAATGAAGCAATCCCGTGTGACACAAGATATCACAAGTGCAGTAGACCGTATATTCAAGCTGCACTGCGTCTTCCACTTGGAGTACCCACCAGTGCTGTAGGGTCATTCCGTGTCAGATCACCCAATAGGTTGAACCCCACCCCCTTCAAATTGGTTCATTTTTGGTTTATGGGGTAATTTTGGCTGAAAAGCTGAAATTTCAAGTTTTAGCCCTGTCGGACCAACAGTTTTTGCACTACGGGCCACCATTTCTTTTGTGATTTGGCCAAAATGGGCGTGATCGCCATTTTTCAAATGACCCTAACCAGTGAGCCAAATTTGTTGATATTTGGTATCTTTGGAAAGGTAATTGTGTAAGGAATGCCATTATTTTTTTATGTAGGAGCAATTTGAAGTTTGGTGACCTTTTGACCTTTACTTTGACCTTGTGGATCACGTGATCTTGAGTTGAACTTGGATGAAAATTATAACCCAACATGTTCTCTGCAAAATATCAAACAAATTGGAGGTATAATATTTTTTTTTTGCTTTCCAGCTCTTCTCAAAGTTGGCATACCTGATGCAAAAATGTGATATTCCTATGCAATATAGTACATGTACATGCACATTCCAAAACATATGACCAGCTTCACACTCTATGAATAAATAATACTGTACGTGTATGTGAAAATTGTTCCTTGACTCTTTTTACACAGGTTGTGCTATTTCAGAAATTGATTGCACCTGAAGAAGACATGGGAATTCCCCAAAATTTAGGTGCACATGTCTTCTGGGAATTTCCATTCTTTCTCTTTTTGAATGAAATTCTGGCATGGGAATTCCCAAAAACTGTTATTTCTTAAGGTAAAATTGATCATTGAAAACATGGTTAATTATACAATTTCAGGATCATTTAGATTGCTATCGTGGTTATTGCCACTTTAAAAATACATGTAGTTACATTCATTCTCAATCAGGCTGCAACAAAGACAACATACTGGCTGGAACTTGATCTTTTACACACACATGTATTATAGTACATGTACATTGTATAGGATTCGTACATTTTTTCGATATTTTGCAGAGAACATGTTGGGTTATAATTTTCACCCAAGTTCAACTCAAGGTCACGTGATCCACAAGGTCAAATTCAAGGTCAAAGTAAAGGTCAAGGTCATCAAACTTCAAATTGCTCCTACATAAAAATAATGGCAAATTTGGATTCCTTACACAATTACCTTTCCAAAGATCCCAATATCAACAAATTTGGCTCACTGGTTAGGAGATCAGGTCATTTGCAAAATGGCGGTCATGCCCATTTTGGCCAAAATTGGAAAAAAATGGTGGGCCGTAGCACGAAAACCGTTGGTCCGACAGAGCTAAAATTTGAAATTTCAGCTTTTTCAGCCAAAAATACCCCATAAACCAAAAATGAACCAATTTGAAAGGGGTCGGGTTTAAATTTCCATTTTGATTTGACATGGAATGACCCTATATGGCTTTTATGTTTTTCTGGAGTTGTGCGTTTTTGGCATTGAGGTCACTGCCAAAATTTCCATCTTGTGTGCGGGAGCTGGACAACAGCTTGGCTATTCTTGAAAAGAGCGCAAGTGCTGTGTTGGATTCATCAGTCAATTAATCAAGCAGTAGGCCCTATATTCTTGAAATCTTGAAGCAGTTTCGGGGTGGGATGTACACTCATGGTCAAAAGTAAATGGGCACCGCATATTTACTTCTGTAGCGAAACTATGCATTAAATTTATAATTGTTCTCAACATCTCTTTTAGGTGTTCAGCTCAAAAATATTTTGTTTAAATATTTGTATCATGAAAATATCACAAATTTAAAATATCAAAAAATCAAATGTTGATATTCTGGCAGGAGATAATTTCTCAAATGCTTGTCAAAGCTTCTAAATGAGAGGACAAAAAAACGCCTATTAAAATATGCCTCGTGAAAATTGATGATAAATGTCTGATTTTTTTAAATTTTAATTTTCCATCTTTATGAGAAATGCAAATACCTCAGCAGGGTTAAGCTCTAGAACTCTACAATTTGCACCAATATTATTATGTTTGCACACTTAATCATTAATGTAAGTAAAGGATATTATGGAAAATTCGAATTCAAATCATTTTTTCGATATTTTTATAATCTCATATCTTCCTTGGTTATTATTATTATTATTATTAATCATTTCTGGTAATGAAACCAAGGGATGCCTCAGAAAAGCGCACTTAAGCACTGTAAGCTCGAAAGCCTGAGGAAACCTGTAAACAAGGGCGCTTGCAATGTGAACCAGAAACACCGGGGTAAACCCCTTACACTTCCACGATAAGTGTTCTGGGTTCCTTTACGTGGATTACTTAATCTAGTACACGGGACCTATGGCTTAACGTCCCATCCGTTGAGATGTTTTTTCAATTCTTCACCAAAAGTCTTAGAATTTATTGGTCTATAATGCAAAACTGGTTTGGGATCGTAATACTACAAGAATAAAAAATTCTATCTGTTAATGATATTTTGAAATTGTGATATTTGCATGATACAGATTTGGCTTCTGCTATATCAATGGAAGATGCTGGAATTTTTTTTAAACATGTATGGCTACACATACATTTCAAAGCCTTGTACATTATTCTTATGTAAATGTTAACTCGATGCGCAGTCTTTTACCGTAGGATTAAGACCGATGGGATTGTGGCCACGGGCGAGAAGGACCAAGCCAAAGGCGATGTCCTTCATCGCCCGTGGCCACAATCCCAGAAGTCTTAATCCTACGGTAAAGACCAAGCGTCAAATTTTTATTCTATTCATAAATGCTCTTTTTCATGTTAAAAGTTGTATCAAAATTCTGTGACTTTTGTTGCACACATTTCTTATTTAATATCAATGGAAGATGCTGGAATTTGATTTTTATTTTAAAACATGTATGTCTACACATACATTTCAAAGCCTTGTACATTATTCTTATGTAAATGTTGCCATTAGGCCACCTTATTATTAAGGAATAAAAGTTTGATGCACGGTCTTTTACCATAGGATTAAGACCTCTGTGATTGTGTACAATCCCAGAGTTCTTAAAATGAGGTAAAGACCTAGGATCAAACTTAGTTCCCAAACTGTCTTGGGTATTTATGAATGTTTTGTAAAATAAGATGTGAAATTTGAAATTTGAAATTGAGATTTGTACTTTCATTGTATTTTAAAAGTGTTATCATTCATGTGATCTGGCCTTTTGGTCACCAAATGAATGAATAAAGTTTGAACATTCTTTAAAAGTTGTATCAAAATTCTGTGACTTTTGTTGCACACATTAAAAACAAAATAATTTCTTATTTCATATCAATGGAAGATGCTGGAATTGGATTTTTTAAAACATGTATGTTCACACATATTTCAAAGCCTTGTACATTATTCTTATGTAAATGTTGACTCTGCAAATGTTGCCATTAGGCTACCTTATTATTAAGTGCATTAAGTTCGATGTGGGAACTAAGTTTGATCCTTGGTCTTTTACCGTAGGATTAAGACCTCTGGGATTGTGGCCACAATCCCAGAGGTCTTAATCCTACGGTAAAAGACCAAGGATCAAAATTAGTTACCAAACTATCTTGGGTATTTATGAATGTTTTGTAAAATAAGATTTGAAATTTGAAATTGAGATTTGTACTTTCATTGTATTTTAAAAGTTTTTATCATTCATGTGATTTGGCCTTTTGGTCACAAAATGAATGAATAAAGTTTGAACATTCTTTTATATAATATGTTTATCTTTACTTTATTCTTCCTGTGCTAAGGTCAGACATAAAGTTTGTAAAAATATGTCATGAACTTCATCAGTGGCCTTGGGATCTATGAATAGACCTTTATCATGTTGCATCCATCTTGTTTTACTTCCATTCAAAGCAGTGTAACCAAACTGAGGCTGGAAGGGCAAAGTAGTCTGTAACTTTTCTGTGTTATGGTAATTGGTGTTATCTTTTCCAATGGGTATACAGGGAAGGTGACCAAGATGGTTGTTGAGTGATAAAGGTCTATACCATCCTAGCCTTTATAGGGTTGGCCTAATCCAAAGAAAGAGTTGAGCCAACACATAGAAAGGGTTGAGGCAATACCTTGAAGGAGTAGAACCTACCCCTAGAATGTGTTCAAGTAGCCCTTGGAAGAGTTGAAACAACCCCTAGAATGTGTTGAAGCAGCACCTGGAAGGAGTAGAACCTACCCATATAATGTGTTCAATTAGCCCTTGGAAGAGTTGAAACAACCCCTAGAATGTGTTGAATCAGCCCTCAGAAGTGTTGGAACTAACACTTGGGTAGTGTTGCAACAACCCCTGCCAAGAGTGGATCCTACCCTGAAAGTGTTGCAGCAACACTTTATAAAGGTTACATCTGTAACACTTCACAAGGTGTTAGGGGTGTAACACGTCATGGGGTGTTCGTATAACACTAGGAGTGTAGTCCCTCCTCGCACTCTTCGTAAGTGTAAAAAATGACACTTCAAGAGTTACTTTTAACACTTCAGTTTTTAGAGTGTAAGCAATTATATAAATGAAATACAAACAATTAACAAGTGTTAAGGACAGCCCCTGTTTATAACAGGGAATTAATATCTAATTAATCACCGATTGCTGGCTGTCTATAGCTGGTATAGTTTCCCGGCATAGTGACAGAGATGTTCACCTTGGTCCAAGATCGATTTGGAGGATGATTTTGTTTCATTGTTTGTGGAGGTTTTTTTCTTCACTTTGTTATTATAAAAGTAAGTCAGAGTTAATACTGGTTGGAGTAACAGTAATAATAAAAATCTGTTTTGGATAGTTTATAGGCGATTGTATCTGGTCTGGAAAACAAATCTCAAACAGATACTACACTGGGGAGGGGGAACCACCTTGTCATCACCATCAAAATAAATCTATGCGTTATTACGTGTACCATTTTTACATTGTGTCCCCCATGTTTTACTGAGGCCACGCCTACCCCTTGTTTGCCTCCCTACCTGGATCCGGGTACTGTTTTACAGAGAGAGATACTGATAACTGATGAAACGATGACGACGATAGAGGGCGGGCTTTCTCCTGGATCACAGTCGTCTCGTCTATTAGTATTAACCTATTCTCGGGGCAAATATTTGTTAAAACGTAACTTACAAGGAGTGTGGACGAGGTAGGCGGAGTTCCATTGCATTGTACATTTATATTTTGAGGAATATGCAAATCAGGTATTTGTTCAGCCCTATAGACAAATGTTTGGGGACTATCCCCTCTGATAAATCACCCAGGGCCTGCATAGGAGCATAATTATGCTCATACCGCCCCCAAGGGTTTATGGGGTCCAACACTAGTTGTAACACTGCTGGTTCCAAACTGGGGCACGAAGGATATAATGATCAGACCATGTAGAAACACATTGAAACCATAGGAAGGCGCTTTTAGAATGAGTAAGTGTAAAAGAGATCACCCACTCTAAACAGCGCCCTCTATTGGTGTCAGTCATCGTCAATTATGGGGCGAGTTGTCTTTGTTCTTAAATCTCGGAATGCACAGATGTGGAGGAGCTGGGGAGGGGAGGGAGGTGTAGACAACCCTTGGATATTTATTGGGTTATTGGCATTTGATCCCCTCCCCGCCCCACCTCGCCCCGCCCCTTATCTAACTCCACCCCTTCCCACCCCTCCACCTCACCCCTTCTCCTACTCCCCTTTCCCCACTTCCTCCCCACCCATATCCAACGCCTCTCCCTCTCCAGCATCAAGTGGAACATTTAGTGCAAAATTATTCTGGTGCACTAAATTTTCAACTTAAAACTGGAAAGGAAAAGGATTCTTTAAAAAACAGTGTCCCTTTGTAATGTTATGTTAGATGACCCTTCAATAATGTCAGAGGGGTTTAGTTATCTATAGTCTCTGTAAACCTCATGTCGCCGTTTGTCCTGATCTGTCAAGTCACGTGGTCAAGTTCAGAAGACTTCGTTTATACACAAACTCGGAAATGAAA
>CM055816.1:244570-262224 GCA_029582265.1 Zoroaster sp. YZ-2022
GTAGATTCTTACTAGCTGACAGTAGATTACACGAAAAGAAAAGAAAAGAAAGGGAAAATAAAGGGAGAAAGTTAAACTTCGTGAACGGGAGATTGACGTGGAAATAAAGTGAACAAATAATTATGTTATGCAAGATGACCCCATAGGATACTCTGATGTTTGTTTAGTACCAGTTGATTTTGTTACAAGAAATTGGGTAGCGACACAGAAGAAGTTAAAGTTTCGGAAAGATAGACCTTCACGACTTTCATAACTCACATCTGAAGAAATCATCGGAAAACTCACTGAAATTCTGCCAAGGTCAGGTTTGAATACCTCAAGATGAAATTGATTGGCCATTCAACGAAAGCGATAATAAATTTTCACAAAACTTTGCGCATAGATAACTGTTAATTTGATTGCATCAATCGCAAAAGATTCCAAACATCAAATTTCAGGATGACACAATTGGAAGTCATGAATGCCAAAAACGAAATAGAACCAAATAAAACGTGCATTTGAGTATAATATGAATGAAATAATGACTGCTTACAAATTTTAACACAGCAGAGAAAAAAAAAGAAACACTAGTTGATTGGATCATTAAAACGGCGCTTCCCGCCAAGTGGCCAGGAGAAACCTATACTATCCCACCTGACAACATACGATGACTCGGACAGGTATACAGCCCACTCTTCATTGCTGTTATTGTTTCATCAGTTTTATTCATTCGATAACAGAGGGTGGATTCAGGGTGGGAATAAAGATAACACGTAATTAGCGGTATAAATTTACTTCTATGAAATTGAAAATGGTGAATTGCACTGTTTGTGTCAATTTATCATACGTTACTTGTTTGCCCCTTGTTTGCGGCAAATGTAATTCCGCCCTTTATCGACACCCACAGGATTCAACCCTGTATTATATTATCGTTGCCCCAATGGAATAATAAGTATACCCATTGTGTATTGTGTGTTCCTCACATCATCGCTCTACCATAGTCACGTTCCCTATCTACAGGCAGTACCGTTATGATTGAAGCCATCACATTGTAAAGGAACCTGTCTACTGGTTCAGTTGTACATATGCCTCATTCTGATTCTCATAGACTTGTGTACAGGAAAGCAAAAGATGGCTGCGGTTTATTAATTAAAGGTCTATCACAATTATAGGATGGGAAGGATTCGGTTGACAAGAGATCATACGTATGAAATATTTAATACTAAATTAATATAATTATGAATGTGCATGAAGGGCCGTCATTGATTTGAAACGGCCACTAAGCAGACTGGTTTTATCTGCTTGAATTTGCTTTCAGATTTGATATATTTTGTTTTTTTGTTTTGTTCAAACCTGGGTTGTCCTTTCCTTGAAATTAGCCTTTAACGAAATAGATCTTTGTAATGAAACATGAAACTTTAAAAGTAAGCAGTTTTAGTTTTTAAGGGCTGATGTTAATTTCTTAAAATTCTTTGAAATGTAATTTTTGAAGCTTAAAAATGTTTCATGTTTTCATTACTGTTCTTTATTTCCTTAGAGTTGCTTAGCATAAAATAACTGGATTGTATGAATGTATTTTCCAAAAATTATTTAATTTTACAGATGTCTTAAATTGCGTTTAGTAAATCAGGGGCAGTGTGGAATTAACAGTAATGCAAGTCATTGTAAGGGACTTGGGGACAAGGCACATAGAAATCTAGGAAAGTCAAAGAAACGTTACAAAAAGGTTGTTTAATTCCTGGAAAAGATTTAAAGCTGATTTCAATGCTTGGAAAAGCTTATGAATCTTATATTTCATGTTTGTAAAGTCATAACAAAAACATGTTCATGTCAATACAAAAGTACTTTGTCATTTTGAAATAACTAATTGTCATTATAAAATATTCACAGCATCATGGTTATCGTCACTCCATTTTACTCAGTACAATAAGTACTCTCATGTCTGTAGTGTGTGACAATCTCATAATGTCTGGAGAGTCTGCAGAATTCTGGTAGCTGTGTAGCAGTGATTGTTGACTGAGAATACTGATGTTTACAGCATCATGGTTGGTTGACATTCCATTTTACTCATGTCGGTGCGTGCTTGACAATCTATAATGTCTGGATGGAATAATTCTAGTATTAATGTAGCAGTGGTTATGACTCGTGTAGCCCTGTAGTAGACTCATTTGACATAAGGACGGTGGCTGGTACTAAAAGTGCAAAATACTCTACAAATATTAATGCCTTGACCCTTACAAATATAATTACGTAGACGTGCTCGGTACATAAAGACATGAATGAAGAGGAGCTGTGATGAAATATCACAAGTTGTGAATCAAAAGACATTCTATGTCTGAAACTTGAGTTATCGTTCCTAAAATAACCGCGCATTATACCTTGTATGGTAATTCTCAAAAACAAAAATGAAAGGAACATTTACAGTGGTTTTTTTAAATCTTTAAACGTGCCATCCTTAAAAGTCAAATTTTGTTATTATATTAAATACTGAAACAGTATACTTAATTAAGTCAACCTTATTGGAAGAAATTTTGCAGTACTTTTATTATTATTTTTAAAAGTTTTATTAAACAACAAAATTCTGGTGGTGGTGGGGGCTGGAAGGGGGTGGGAGGAAGGGATGGGAGGAAGGGTTGGAGAGGAAACCCCTGCAGAAGTGGTTTCAGACAAAACGTATTTTAGCAAATTAGATTGATAGCAATCAAAGCTAGCAAAAAGGATTAATATTCATATGTCAAACAATTTCAAAAGAAAAGACGGTTATTGACTACAATTTGGCCACGGTAAATTCAGTGGACTATAATGAGACCAATGGCTAAGTGCTGGCTATAACCCCCGCTAGGCGTATGCGTGACGATCTCGCTTTTGAGTTTCAACTAATTGGTGTTTGGGTACATGCGTGAATGTAATTAGCATATTTCATTAGAATGGAGTGCCATGGTCGAGCGGTTTAGTGCATCGGATTTGTGTTCATTGATGTGAGTCGTCAGAATGGAATGGTTCGAATCCTGGCTTGCGACCGTGGTACTTGTGTCGCTGAGCAAGACACTTTACCATAAATAACTTCTCTCCACCCAGGGTAAATGGGTACCTGTGAGGGCAGAGTTGGTTGTTGTGTTTGATTAGCCCATATGCGCCGAAATGGCAGCAATTGAGCTGTATACTCCCCCAGGGAGCTGAGATGGTTTCTGAATGATTTATACGCCTGATGAGCGGGGTAATGAATGTACAACGCTTTGATACCTTGTTTAAAAACGCTTTAAAACGCCCTTATTATTAATAATTATTATTAATTGTTATTATTATTAAACGATTGTAATCATGGTGTAATCAATGTGATTGGATGACAGTGTATAGTAATGTCAATTGGTAAATTTTTGCAGATAAACCCTCACCTCTTTGCCCGTTGCCAATCACATGCATTTTATGTAATGACTCCTGATCGCGTAGTAGTATGAATATCAGTTGGTCAATTTGTGATAAACCCTCCCCTCTTTGACAGATTGCCAATCATATGTGATTTTTATGTAATGACTCTGATCAAATGCGTAGTGTATGAATGTCAATTAGTCAATTTGTGATAAACACCCCCCCCTCTTTGCCGATTGCCAATCACATGTGATTTTATGTAATGACTCTGATCGCATGTCGTGTATGGATATGTCAATTAGTCAGTTTTGACCCTCCCCCTCTTCTTGATTGTCAATCACATGTGATGTGTAATAATCACCTCTGATTGGTATGTAGATATAAAATGTCCAATTGGTCGAATTTGTGATAAACCCCTCCCCTCTTTGACGATTGCCAATCATATGTGATTTTATGTAATGACTCTGATCGCACGTAGTGTAAATGAATATCAATTAATGGTCAATTTGATAAACCCCTCCCCACCTTTTTGCCGATTGCCAATCACATGTGAATTTATGTAATGCTCTGAGTCGCATGTCGTGTATTAAGATGTCAATTGGTCAGTTTGACCCCTCCCTCTTGCTGATTGTCAATCACATGTGATGATGTAATAATCACTCTGATTGGATATTTTGTATGAATGTCGATTGAGCAATTTGTGGTAACCTTCCTGGAACAGGGGCAGATAGCCAGGGTGGCTAAGGTTGGAAGGCAAAAACTTCAAACACTTTACATTAAGGTCTTCTCCATTGATATCCTCTCCACTGACACCCCTTCTCCAATAACACCTCTCCATCGACACCCCCTCCGTCGACACCCTCTCCATTATTTACCCTCTCCATCGACACCTCAATGACACCCTCTATCGACTTCCCCCTCCATCGACACCCCCACCATTAACACCCTCTCCATCGATACCCCTCCGGGACCGTTACACGTCAATTGGGGTTTCACATGGTGTCACTATCGGAAACAGTTTGGACTGAAGATAAGAAATGTCGATATGGATATAAACTTGTGTCTAGAGAGGTTGTGTACTTGTTTTGAGACGAGATCAGGTGGCATAAATAAAGGAAATCACATTCATATATTTCGAATTAAAAGAGACATTAAGTCTTTTGAATGAGTTGATAATGTAATAACTGAGTACGAGATTAAGGCATACAACTCTAAAGCTGCCGTCGTTGCATATCTTCACCCCCCTATCCTCTCTGTGGTGCAATCTGAGGCTATTTAGAGGCATGTGTATATAACTTATAACACAAAACCATATTTTTTATACACAAAATATTTCTTGCTTTTCAATTGGTGGGTTTTAACATGTTTTAATTACGTGCAGTGTTTCATCTCATGTAATTCTGTCACATTTTCTCAATCATCAAAAGCAATAGGCAAAGCGGCGGCAAATCCATTTTTAAATTTAAAATGGAGTAGGGACTTCAGGACAAATGTTATTATTGTTGAGGTATTGTTTTATTCACTTTACATTTGGATTGTTGTTAGTAATAATTGTAGCTTTAAACATGTGAGTAAAGTTAATCGTTTTTATCAATATCACAATATATCAATATGTTTGGTTTTAATTTTACAGGCTAATTTAATAATTGTTTTTAATTATTATTTTGTGTGTGATGATGATCGTGATCGCAGTGTAATTTATAAGACCGTAAAATCCTCATAATATATTATTTACAATCCATCCGCGTGGGGAAACATTAATAATGCCATTAAGTGGTCTAACTGCTTACTTTCCCTTTTAATAGCGTAAATTGAATCTTGTTATCCATAGCAGTAAGAGTTTGCAATGGTGGACCTGACAGGTTGACATTTCGCAATAGTTTCTGAGATTTTGTCTTCTTATTGCTTCATGCTTCTTGCCTTCATCTCTTATAACCCCTGTGATGTGGTGAATTCCATTGGACATAATAATCTTGTCATGTTTATTTAACCTTGAATCCCGCAACACCTGCCTCATTGCTGCGATGTGCTATAATGGGTTATAACAACAATTTAGCCATTTTCAATGAAAGAAAAGAAGTAGCAACTTCTTTCTTCTAACAACTAAGCAATTAATCAAATATAAAACTTTTAACATTTTCTTCTTAAATTTCTCGAAATTTCATTAATCACTGCCTACGTACACAAATGCGCCTAATTATATAACTTATGAAAGAAGATGAGATGGATTTATCCTTTTCCAAACTTATATGCGTATTAATACGCGCGTGTGTATTGAAAGCTTACGCGCCCCTTTATTTTCAATCTCAGCGACTCCAAATAATTCAATGTGTTATTACAAAGACTGAACTGTTTTCCCATGATTTCAAAAGGATTGTACCGCTGACATGGTAGCCATTGGTTATATTTCTATTCTTTTTACAAAACATACATCACATGCAAAGTATAACACTTAACGATTTATTCCTAATCACTATAAAAGAAAAGTGGGCGAGTACATTTGTATTACGTGAACAGAATAACAACGACGAAAATAAACAAATTAAAAATCTACATACATCAATTGGGAATGTCAGTCTGGGCATCTAGGAGTTTCGGGGAGTCAGGAGAGATCCAGAGTCGTGTGGGGGTACTAGTTTAGCTAGGGGTCTGCCCATACCCATCCCTCTCGTCGTCTCTAAAATCATCGCCACTTTTAAACCTTACCCCTCATCCAGACACCACGTAAAAGGCACAAATGCATTTGCCTTGGCTTCTATGAAAACTAATACTAAGTGTCATTGTGCAATTTGGGTGAACCAGGGAAAGATTAGCGGATAAATAGAGCAGGGCAAGAGGACAAGTGTCCATTCATCACCTTGCAATAAATGTACCCTGTTACTTTATATATGTGGACAGCCTCTTTTAGGCAGTTTCACCCTTTTGCTGTACGATGTCTCATTTCATCTGTTCAACTACCCTGGATCCATCCTGCTTATAAAAGGTATGTAAATGATCTGACACTTACTTTGACATAACTTTTGCGCGAATCATTTTCCAATGTTTAAATATGTAAAATGTGTGATTTAAGGTCATTTCAAATAATTTTGTTAAAGTGTAAATTTATGATTAAAAAGGGTAAATTTTGATGTTCTCTTCTATGTTTATGTAAAAAAGTACATTCAAAATTTTAAATATTGAAATATAGATTATAATTTCATGCCACTGCATGACTAAAAGAGTTTCGAAAAAGACAGTATATATAAAAGGATACATGTACGTGCATTAGGTAAGTGAAAGACATTGTGTACAATAAGCAGGTGCATTGTTGGTCCAGCATCTAGATCCATCCCTAAATGTCTTATTTCCTTCATACAAAATCCCGTTAAATGTACGGCTGAATTTGTAAAACCACCACCGTAAAATTTGCTGTGCTCTACCTGGGCTATAAGGGTTGCCAGGAATTTGTATACAGTGCCGACATGACTAAAGGGCGTCTTTTGGTCGTCCAGAAACGAACGTCGTTTAATCGTTGAAAAAGACGTCTGTCTGGTTGATGGAATAGACGTCGTTTTGTTTTGCATATGAGCTACCTGCGACCAAAATAAGACATTTATAAGACGTCAGTAATTTACGTCTAAAGAGGGATGTGCTGTTTGTTGCTATTTAATAATATTATAGTCTTAAAGTAAAAACTCAAAATTATTAATTTCATATCTATCGGTGACAAATGATTTATTAATATTCGGGTGTTTTATTGTCATTTTATTGAGATAATAACCGTTACAAGTTAATAGCAACAATTTTACCGAACAAAAACCGCTTAAAACTCAATAGTTTGTTCTCAGTAAGAGCTGAAACCTCTCATATATATTACGAGCCGACGGCGTGCGGAAAAACGTAATGAAACACTAAGTTGTCCTGTCATCAAGGCTTCGAATTTATTGATGTCATATCTCTCGTTGACAAAATGATTGATGTAATATTCCGGTAGTTTTATTGTCATTTTGTTTGAGATAATTACCGTTACAAAGGACAACAATACCGAACAAAACCGCTTGAATTCACTAGTCTGTTCTCAGTAAAAGCTGCTGAAACCTCTCATATATTATTTCCAAGCCGACTGCGGGTGTTTCCGCCAATAATGAGCCAGTTCAAGTCCAAAAAGAGCCTTGACGTTTAATTCTAGTAATTGATTGTTATTGAAATTCAGTGAAATTAATGTTATTGAAATTCAACACGCGATTGCCGTTGCGTCTCGAACCATTGGCGGATCGGGGGAAGGGGAGGCGGGTCAAGGGGCGTTTATAATCATCATAATATGTAATTTAACGACTTTTTAAATGCGTGACGAGTGTCTATTTTCAAATCCTTTTTCAATGGGGTGCACCTGGGGAACAGACCACGGCTGGAAGGCACGGCCCCACGCCCCTTTGGCCCCGTGTCGTGCCCCTTTGTTACGCCACTGAGTTTAGATGTCAATGTAATGCGATAAACCAAAGAAACTGACCCTAAATATTAGCTTTAAATTCCCAAAAAACAAAATCAAAACAAATATTTTTTTGAAGAGAGGTGAAACTTTGGAGTTTGCTTCCCAAAGATATATTTTCTGCGGCAATTCTGATTTCGTTGGGTGTATTTTATTGACAAAACATGTACAACGGTTGTTTTATGTCGCTGTTTAGCTTTTGGATCTTTTGGGGCTACGATCTGGCAGCAATCGTCAAACAGTCGTAACAGTGGTGTTTTGATTGGACGAGGGCCCAGCATTTAATTTTTACAGCAAAAATTGCTTAAAACGAGTACTAAAGCTACCGTTTCACTAAGTCTATCATGTTGTTTGGAATTTTTCATATTTTCGTAACAAGAAAACATATCGTTAGTCCCTCAGATGGTAGCGTGAAAATTAGCTGGCTCATAGACAAATATCCACACATCGTGGATATTTAAAGGGACAATATCGTCACGATCTGAACAGAATTTCAACAGGGCTTGGAATCGGTGTCCTTGCACGCGACTGAGGCGAAAGTACTAGTCCATTCTGTGCTTTTCTTCATATTTCTCTACCGATTTGAATGGGTATGATGAAATGCTTTAGGCGTGCCATCCTTAAAGTCAGGATTTTGTTATTATATTAAATACTGAAGTAGTATGCTTAAGTCACCTTTATTTTCTTATTGGAAGAAATTTTCAAGGTACTTTTTATTATTATTTTGAGATTTAAATTTTTTTTCCGGTCGGGGGTGAAATTGGGAGGAAGGGATGGGAGGAAGGGTTTGGAGAGGAAAGGGGATGGAGAGGAAAGGGGTTGGAGAGGGGTGCATCTAAGGGAACTAAAATTTGATTCAATGCTGTTTAATTATAACTTGTGTTTCATGGAAGAGTTGTATTTGGTGTGAAATGGTTTGGAAAAAATAATTGAATGAAAAGAGCCCAGGAAATATGAGATAAATGAAAACATAGCAATAACCAAATAACTATTCCAAGCGCAGTAATTTGTGGAGGCCAATTTCATAGCGCTACTTACTGGTAAGTAGATATGTTATGCTAACAAAAGCAGAAATCATCTACTAGACATAAGCATATTTCATCAGTTAACAGGAAATTTAGGCACTGTGTGTGTGCACCTTCATACCTTCACTGTGTACGTGTATTGGATCACTCACTTGCTAGCAACAATCATCAGGCAAAGTTGATGTACCTTTTCGTTTACTTTACAGTCAGTAGTGCTGAAATTACAAATGTAAACCATTGAGGTAAGCAGAAAATATTAGCTGCTTATTACCATACAGTTAAACCCCTTTATAGTGGACACATGGTAAACATGCCACCTGCTCAGTCTGGCCAGTCTATGGCATCCTCAAATGCCAAATCCTATGAAAACCTGCCCATGAGGCCCCATGTTCTTAGCCCCTGGCCACTGTATACTGGTTGAATTATAAAACAAATAAACATAAGGCATTGATTGGGATTTAAATTTCATATTTCATTGCTATTATATAATGTGGTGTTACAACATTGTTGATTATGGAAGTCAAGGTCGGTCAAACAGAAAACATGCTACCCTGTAATCACATTAAGTCTAGGGTTATCATAACCGTACTACCCCAATTGGGGAGATACTTGTACCCTGATTAGGACCCTAATCTCCCAATCGGGATAGTACTGCACCTCAGGAAGCCTTTAACTAATGTTCATATGGTCATCGGTAACTATACTACCCTGATTAGGATCTTCTCCCAAATGAAGATATTACTGGACCCCACCAGGATAGCCCCACCAAGGTAAGTGGCAGCCTATTTTTTGAGCAGGCCTAGCTGTCATCCAAGGGTTTTCAATTGGTCCTTATTGTATCCTGATTGGGAAAATATTGTATAGGGGTTTCAATCAGAATAAGTATATATCTCAATCAGGAGATAGTATAGTTGACATCAACCTTGTTAGCCCTGTTATAGTACCATCATGCAGAGTCCTAAAATGATTAAATATTTGTAAGAGTCTTGGAAATATTACACCGATATCACACTGTTATGACTGCATGACTTGTCTGGTGTTGGTCTACCCCTGTAAATCTAGTCTACTAAGGAATATCGCACCGATATCATACTGTTATGACTGCATTATTTGTCTGGTGTTACTACCCTGTAAATCTAGTCTACTAAAGAGAATATCACACCGATATCATAATTATGACTGCATTATTTGTCCGTTGGGTCACCCTGTAAATCTAAGTCTACTAAGGGAAAATCACACCGATATCACACTGTTATGACTTCATTATTTGTCGGGTTTTGGTCTTGCATGTATCTCTATTCTACTTTAGGGGAATATCACACTGATTTCTTACTGTTTTGACTGCATTTTTTGGCTGGTTTTGGTCTACCCTGTAAATTTAGTGTACTAAAGGAAGGGGAATATCACACCGATATCACTGTTATGACTGCATTTTGTCTGGTTGTTGGTCTGCCTTGTAAATCTGGGCTACTAAAAAAGTGGAATATCACACCGATATCACACTGTTATGACTGCATTATTTGTCTGGCGTTGGTTACCCGTTTTAGTTCACTAAAGGGGAATATCACACCGATATCACACTGTTAGGACTGCATTATTTGTCTGGTGTTGGTCTACCCTGTAAATCTAGTCTACTAAAGGGGAATATCACACCGATATCATACTGTTATGACTGCATTATTTGTCTGGTGTTGGTCTACCCTGTAATCTAGTCTACTAAAGGGGAATATCACACCGATATCACACTGTTATGACTGCATTATTTGTCTGGTGTTGGTCACCCTGTAAATCTAGTCTGGTAAAGAATATCACACCGATATCATACTGTTATGACTGCATTATTTGTCTGGTGTTGGTCTACCCCCTGTATGGAGTGTCGTGGCCGAGGCAGTCTAGCTTACCGGACTCAAGTTCTGGTGTTAGCAGCAGAATGTCGGTTCGAATCCAGCCATGACACTTGTGTCCTTAGTGACACTTAACCATAGTTGCTTCTCTCCAGCCAGGGGTTAAATGGGTACCTGTGAGGCAGAGTTGGTTGATTAGCCCTATGCGCTGTAATGGCAGCAATTGAGCTGTATCTCCCCAGGGAGCTGCGATGGTTTCAGGAATGATTTATGAGCCTTATGAGCCTTATGAGCAGGGGTAATGATATAATGCCTTGAGCACCACTTAGTTGGTGATAAGTGCGCTATTATAATTATTATTATTATTATTATTATTATTATTATTATTATTATTATTATTATTATTATTATTATTATTATTATTATTATTATTATTATTATTATTATTATTATTATTATTATTATTATTATTATTAAATCTAAGTCTACTAAAGGGGAATATCACACCGATATCACACTGTTATGACTGCATTATTTGTCTGGTGTTGGTCTACCCTGTAAATCTAATCTCCTAAAGAGGAACTACAGAATGTTTCCCTTTTTAAATACAAGGTTGTTATGGAAAGGTATTTGCTTATGTTATTAACATTGGATGATTTCTTGATGGGTATTGATAACTTGGATTGTTGATTGACTCTTGTCATGGTAAATGAACAATGGTTGACAATGTTGAACCAATAAAAGTCACAAGGGATATGATACTGTGCATATTGCTTTCATTGTAGCCTTGTGTGTCCAGCTCAACACATTCTGTTGTTGTAAGATGGCAATTGGACATTCATTAATAGCACAGGTCGTCAATGACGTCACAAACACTGCAGAAATTGGTTTCAGACAAACGTATTTTTAGCAAATTAGACTAATAGCAATCAAAGCTAGCAAAAAGGATTAATATTCACATATCAACAAATTTCATTTTGAACAGGTATGGAAAGTTGCATTGCCATCCTAAGAAAAGACGGTTGCGGCTACAATTTAGCGCACGCTAAATTCAGTGAACGTTCCCGCTTTTGAGTTTCACAACCAGTGGTGCTAGGGCGCATGCGTGAATGTAATTAGCATATTTCATGCGATGGGCCTATTGTAAACGATTGCAATCACGTGTGTGTAATAATCACTCTGATTGGATGTAGTGTATGAATGTCAATTGGTCAATTTGTGATAAACCCCTCCCCCTCTTTGCCGATTGCCAATCACATGTGATTTTATGTAATGACTCCGATCGCATGACGTGTATGAATGTCAATTGGTCAGTTTGACCCTTCCCCCTCTTGCTGATTGTCAATCACATGTGATGTGTAATAATCACTCTGATTGGATATTTTGTATGAATGTCGATTGAGCAATTTGTGGTAACCATCCTGAAACAGGCAGATAGCCAGGGTGGCTAAGGGTTGGAAGGCAAACTTCAAACACTTTACATCCCTCTCCATTGATACCACTAATGATGGCCGTGGCTTGGGGGCGTTAAAAGGAAGAGAAAAGGCGATACACAATAATTTTTACACTCCCATCCTCTCCATTGACACCCTCTCCACTGACACCCTTCTCCAATAACACCCTCTCCATCGACACCCTCTCCATTGACACCCTCTCCATTGACACCCTCTCCATCGACATCCCATCCAATGACACCCCTCTATCGACACCCCCTCCATCGACACCCCCCTCCATTAACACCCTCTCCATCGATACCCCCTCCAGGACCGTTACAAGTCAATTGAGAGTTTCACATGGTGTCACTATCGGAAACAGTTTAGACTGAATATAAGAAATGTCGATATGGACACCGACTTGTGTCTAGAGAGGATTGTGTACATATTCACATATATTTCGAATTAAAGAGATATTAAGTCTTTGAATGGTTGATAATGTAATAACTAAGTACGAGATTAAGGCATACAACTCTAAAGCTGCCGTGTCACTCGTTGCATATTCCCACCCCCTAATTTTTGTGTTTAGGTTCTAGATGCTCTCTGGTGCAATCTGAGGCTATTTAGGGGCATATTGTATATAATTTATAACACAAAACCATATTTTTTTAGACATAAAAATATTTCTTGCTTTTCAATTGGTAGGTTTTAACATGTTTACACGTGCACGTGTTTCATCTCATGTAATTCTGTCACATTTTTCTCAACTAATATCAAACCCATGTTTAAATTTAAAATGGAGTAGGGCCTACAGGACAAATGTTATTATTGTTGAAATTATTGTTTTATTCACTTTACATTGGATTGTTGTTAGTAATAATTGTAGCTTTAAACATGTGAGTAAAGTTAATCGTTTTTATCAATATCACATGTTGTTTTTTTGTTTTTTGTTTTTGTTGTTTTTTTGTTTTTTTATTGATCGTGATCGCAGTGAATTTATAAGAGCGTAAAATCTCATAATATATTATTTACAATCCATTCGCAGGGGAAACATTAATAGTAAGCCATTAATTAGTCTAACTGCTTTCCCTTTTAATAGCGTAAATTGAATCTTGTTGTTATCCATACCAGTAAGAGTTTGCAATGGACCGGAACTGACAGGTTGACATTTCGCAATAGTTTGCAGATTTTGTCTTCTTATTTTCAGCTAGCACAACATTCATCTCTTAACCCTGTGATGTGGTGAATTGTCCATTGGATATAATAATCTTGTCCTGTTTATTTTTAACCTTGAATCCCGCAACACCTGCCTCATTGCTACGATGTTATAATACGGTATAACAACAATTTAGCCATTTTCAATGAAAGAAAAAGAAATTGCAACTAACAACTAAGCATGTGGAATCTCAATTGAGTAGTAATTAGTTCTGAAAAGAACTGGGGGTACAACTCGACGTTTCGATCAGTATGCTCTGATCGTCCTCAGGAGAATGCCGGACTCTGGAAAATGCTGCTGCTTAGCAGGCTGGAGGATCATCCTGCTGGAGGATTATCTTCGTTGGGGCGCGCAGGGGGAAACTGTGAAACTATGAGACTAGGATCCTGGGGTTGGGGAGAGGTGTGTTGAACTGAATCAGTTGTTAACAAGCACGGGAAGGAGGGTGGTTGACTTGGGACATGTAGGGATCCCTCCCTGTCCTAAGTCAACCACTCTCCTCCTGTTAACAACTGATTCAGCCGGTGACACACCTCCTCCCAGATCTCATAGTCTGAGTTTCCGCCTGCCTGTGGGCTAATCAGCAGGGATGAGACCAGCAGCCTGGGTCCGGCATTCGACAGGCGCCTGATCGAGCTCAGTTCTTTTCAGAACTAATTACTACTCAATTGAGATTCCACATGGTGTCACCGCAATTAGTCTTACTTATCATCCTCACCATGCAAAGCTACAAGTTTTACCTAACAACTAAGCAACTACTCAAATATAAAACTTTGAAAAATTTCTTCTTAAATTTCTCGAAATTTCATTAATCACTGCCTACGTACACAAATGCATATAATTATATAACTTATGAAGAAGATAGATGGATTTATCCTTTTCAAAACTTATATGTGTCATACGCGCGCGTATTGAAAGCACACACATTTGTTTTCAACTTGTGACTCCAAGGCAATAATAATTCAATGTGTTATTACAAAGACTGAACTGTTTTCCATGATTTCAAAAGGATTGTATCGCTGACATGGTAGCCATTGGTATATTTCTATTCTTTTACAAAACATACATCACGTGCAAGTATAACACTTAACGATTTATTCTAATCCTATAAAGAAAAAGTGGGCAGTACATTTGTGTACGTAGACAGAATAACAACGAAAAAATTAACAAATTAAAAATCCTACATACATCAATTGGAATGTCAGTCTGGGCATCTAGGGTTCCGGGGGTCAGGAGAGGTCCAGAGTCGTGTAGGGTACTAGGTTAGCTAGGGTCCTACTTATACCATCCCTCTCGTCGTCTCTAGAAATCATCTCACTTTTAAACCTTACCCCTCATCAGACACCACGTAAAGGCACAAATGCATTTGCTTATGGCTTCATGAAACTAATACTAAGTATCATTGGCAGATCAGGTGAACCAGGGAAGATTAGCGGATAAAGGAGGCAGGCAAAGAGGACCCCATTCATCACCTTGCAATAAATGTACCTATACTTTATATATGTGGACCTCTTTGGCAGTTTCACCCTTTTGCTGTACGATGTCTCATTTTCATTTCAGCTACGCTGGATCCATCCCTGCTTATAAAAGGTATGTAAATGATCTGACCTTACTTTGACATAGCTTTGTGCGCGAATCATTTCCAATGTTTAAATATGTAAAAATGTGTGATTTAAGGTCATTTTCAAATAATTTATTTAGTGTTAATTTTATGATTAAAAAAGTACGATTTTGATGTTCTCTTCCACGTTTATGTAAAAAAGTACATTCCAAATTTTTAATATTGAAATATAGATAATAATTGCATGCCACCATGACTAAAAAGAGTTTCGAAAAGACAGTATATATAAAGGATACAGGTGTACGTGTAGGTAAGTGAAAGACATTGTGTACAATGAACAGTTGCATTGATTCATTCCAGCATCTGCAGATCCATCCCATAGCATATGTAGCGTTCCATCCATACAAAAATCCCGTAAAATGTACGGCACAAATTTTAAAACTTCCACCGTAAAATTTACGGTGCTCTACCTGGCAGCTATAGGGTACCAGGAATTGTTTTACAGTGCCGACGACTAAAAGACGTCTTTTAGTCGTCAGAAACAGACGTCGTTTAATCGTTAGAAAAAAGACGTTGTTTAGTTGTCGGGAAAATACGTCGTTTAGTCGTCAGATCAGAAATAGACGTCGTTTTGTTTTGCATATAGGCCTACGACCAAAATAAGACATTTATAAGACGTCAGTAATTTAAGTCTAAAAGACGTCTTAAAGACGTCGATACTTGCCCACTGGGATGTACTAAATTTGGACTGTTAAAGATCATAGTCTCGTCTGCCAAGTAAAACAACTCAAAATTATGAATTTCATATCTATCGGTGACAAATGATTTATATTAATATTCGGTAGTTTTATTGTCCATTTTGTGTGAGATAATAACAAATTACAAACAACAATACCGAACAAAAACCGCTTAAAATTAAATAGTTTGTTCTCAGTAAGAGCTGAAACCTCTCATATGATACGAGCCGACAGCGTGCGGAAAACGTAATGAAACACTAAATTGTCCTGTCATCAAGGCTTCGAATTTATTGATTTCATATCTCTCGTTGACAAATGATTGATGTAATATTCGGTAGTTTTATTGTCATTTTGTTTGAGATAATTACCGTTACAAGGACAACAATACCGAACAAAATAACCCCTTAAAATTCACTAGTCTGTTCTCAGTAAGGCTGAAACCTCTCATATATTATTTCCAAGCCGACTGCGGGTGTTTTTCACTTTAATGAGCCAGTTCAAGTCCAAAGGCCCTTGACGTTTAATTTAGTAATTGATTGTTATTGAAATTCAATAAATTAATGTTAAATTGAAGTTAATTCAACACACGCGATTGCAATTGCGTCTCGAACCATTATGCCGGATCGGGAAGGGGCGGCGGGGTCCAAGGGGAAACGGTTATAATCATCATAATATGTACAATTTAACGACTTTTTAAAATGCGTGGTGAGTGTCTATTTTCAAACTTTTGAATGGGGGCACCTGGGGGAACAGACCTCGGCTGGGGGGAAGGCACGTATTTAAGCCCCGTTCCCCGTGCCCCGGTACGCCACTGAGTTTAGATGTCAGTAACAATGCGATAAACTCAAAGAAAACTGATTCTAAATATTAGCTTTAAGTTCCAAACACCAAAATTAAAACAAATATTTTTGAAGAGAGGTGAAACTTTGGAGTTTGCTTCCAAAGATGCTTATTTTCTGCGGCAATTCTGATTTCCGTTTGGTGTATTGTATTGACAAAACATGTACAACGGTTGTTTTATGTTGCTGTTTAGCTTTGGATCTTTTGAAGCTACGTCTGGCAGCAATCTTCAAACAGTCGTAACAGTGTTTTATTGGACGAGGCTTAGCATTTAATTTTTTACAGCAAAAATTGCTTATCATAGACGTTTCACCAAGTCTATCATATTTGTTTGGAATTTTCGTATATTTTCGTAACAAGAAAACATATCAATTAGTCCCTCCAGATGGTACCGAAAAATTAGCTGGCTCATGGACAAATATCTACACATTTCAACAGGGCTTGGAATCGGTGTCCTAGTTTAAGATGAATACTCCGATTCCATGCCCTATTGATCGTGAAGATATTGTCCCTTTAACTTAAAAACCACCGTAGAAAATAAATAACATGATATATAAATAAATTTTATACAAGTTAAATTCTTTTAAAATAATTATAATTAAAATTAAAATTTACAAATTACACAAATTCTCACAAGTCCGCTCTCAGCATTCCCCCGGAAATATTTCTTCCCCAGTGATCCGCCCGTTAATCGATTTTGTCCCTCAAGATACACAGTGTCCTCGCTAAAGAAGGGCCCTCTTCTCACATCCTTTATTTTAATTCCCCTATTTTGTAACAATGTTTCTAGCCAGGTATTGTCACCTGCCTCTCTGAGGCCAAAACAAGTCTCTGGTTTCTGGTCTCTGTGCGCGTCGCCTCAGACCCGCGTCGACATTTTTATAGTTATTTTTTTTTACCGCTATAAAACGATGTCCAATTGCAGCCAAAATTGCTCGACTGGAATTCTGCCGCACTGTGTTTTAAACGACTTTTTCACATACAGGGTTATGAACATTTGCCCAATTTCTGCGGCCTCATTTAGCTCAAATACTTTATGTACGGGAAGTTGCTCTGGTTCCCAATAACCCGCAATATATACATGTATCGGGTATTTCGCTGGTTTAAACCAACCTACGACCACAAAAACCGGATCCTTTTATGACCTTACACTACGATCACAATCATAATATACTAAAAAAA
>CM055816.1:262724-283307 GCA_029582265.1 Zoroaster sp. YZ-2022
TAATTTAGATATAAAATTATCAGCCTCCTTGAAAACTTTAAAAGTTATTCCCAACCATAGAAATGTTTTTGTAACACTGTATAGTGCTGTATTGTTTGCGGTGAAACCGCATGAAAGTTGACGGTATTTTACAGAGGGCTATGTGTCCATGGAGGCCGTTTAAGGTACGAAATAATTATCAATATTAAAAATTTTGGTGTTTTTCTGAAAGTGGAGAACCTAAGCTTTAATTTAGATATAAAATTATCGGCCTCCCTTGAAAACTTTAAAAGTTATTCCCAACCATAGAAATGTTTTTTTGTAACACTGTATAGTGCTGTATTGTTTGCGGTGAAACCGCATGCAAGTTGACCGTATTTTACAGAGGGCTAAGTGTCCATGGAGGCCGTTTAAGGTACGAAATAATTATCCAAATTCAAAAATATGGTGTTTTTCTGAAAGGGGAGAACCTAAGCTTTAATTTAGATATAAAATTATCGGCCTCCCTTGAAAACTTTAAAAGTTATTCCCAACCATAGAAATGTTTTTGTAACACTGTATAGTGCTGTATTGTTTGCGGTGAAACCGCATGCAAGTTGACGGTATTTTACAGAGGGCTATGTGTCCATGGAGGCCGTTTAAGGTACGAAATAATTATCCAAATTCAAAAGTATGGTGTTTTTCTGAAAGGGGAGAACCTAAGCTTTAATTTAGATATAAAATTATCGGCCTCCCTTGAAAACTTTAAAAGTTATTCCCAACCATAGAAATGTTTTTTTGTAACACTGTATAGTGCTGTATTGTTTGCGGTGAAACCGCATGCAAGTTGACGGTATTTTACAGAGGGCTATGTGTCCATGGAGGCCGTTTAAGGTACGAAATAATTATCCAAATTCAAAAGTATGGTGTTTTTCTGAAAGGGGAGAACCTAAGCTTTAATTTAGATATAAAATTATCGGCCTCTCTTGAAAACTTTAAAAGTTATTCCCAACCATAGAAATGTTTTGGATGTAACACTGTATAGTGCTGTATTGTTTGCGGTGAAACCGCATGCAAGTTGACGGTATTTTACAGAGGGCTATGTGTCCATGGAGGCCGTTTAAGGTACGAAATAATTATCCAAATTCAAAAGTATGGTGTTTTTCTGAAAGGGGGGAACCTAAGCTTTAATTTAGATATAAAATTATCGGCCTCCCTTGAAAACTTTAAAAGTTATTCCCAACCATAGAAATGTTTTTTTGTAACACTGTATAGTGCTGTATTGTTTGCGGTGAAACCGCATGCAAGTTGACCGTATTTTACAGAGGGCTATGTGTCCATGGAGGCCGTTTAAGGTACGAAATAATTATCCAAATTCAAAAGTATGGTGTTTTCTGAAAGGGGAGAACCTACGATTTAATTTAGATATACAATTATCGGCCTCCCTTGAAAACTTTAAAAGTTATTCCCAACCATAGAAATGTTTTTTGTAACACTGTATAGTGCTGTATTGTTTGCGGTGAAACCGCATGCAAGTTGACCGTATTTTACAGAGGGCTATGTGTCCATGGAGGCCGTTTAAGGTACGAAATAATTATCCAAATTCAAAAGTATGGTGTTTTTCTGAAAGGGGAGAACCTAAGCTTTAATTTAGATATAAAATTATCGGCCTCCCTTGAAAACTTTAAAAGTTATTCCCAACCATAGAAATGTTTTTTTTTGTAACACTGTATAGTGCTGTATTGTTTGCGGTGAAACCGCATGCAAGTTGACAGTATTTTACAGAGGGCTATGTGTCCATGGAGGCCGTTTAAGGTACGAAATAATTATCCAAATTCAAAAGTATGGTGTTTTTCTGAAAGGAGAACCTAAGCTTTAATTTAGATATAAAATTATCGGCCTCCCTTGAAAACTTTAAAAGTTATTCCCAACCATAGAAATGTTTTTGTAACACTGTATAGTGCTGTATTGTTTGCGGTGAAACCGCATGCAAGTTGACAGTATTTTACAGATGGCTATGTGTCCATGGAGGCCGTTTAAGGTACGAAATAATTATCCAAATTCAAAAGTATGGTGTTTTTCTGAAAGGGAGAACCTAAGCTTTAATTTAGATATAAAATTATCGGCCTCCCTTGAAAACTTTAAAAGTTATTCCCAACCATAGAAATGTTTTTTTTTGTAACACTGTATAGTGCTGTATTGTTTGCGGTGAAACCGCATGCAAGTTGACAGTATTTTACAGAGGGCTATGTGTCCATGGAGGCCGTTTAAGGTACGAAATAATTATCCAAATTCAAAAGTATGGTGTTTTTCTGAAAGGGAGAACCTAAGCTTTAATTTAGATATAAAATTATCGGCCTCCCTTGAAAACTTTAAAAGTTATTCCCAACCATAGAAATGTTTTTTGTAACACTGTATAGTGCTGTATTGTTTGCGGTGAAACCGCATGCAAGTTGACGGTATTTTACAGAGGGCTATGTGTCCATGGAGGCCGTTTAAGGTACGAAATAATTATCCAAATTCAAAAGTATGGTGTTTTCTGAAAAGGGAGAACCTAAGCTTTAATTTAGATATAAAATTATCGGCCTCCCTTGAAAACTTTAAAAGTTATTCCCAATCCTAGAAATGTTTTTTGTAACACTGTATAGTGCTGTATTGTTTGCAGTGAAACCGCATGCAATTTGACCGTATTTTACAGAGGGCTATGTGTCCATGGAGGCCGTTTAAAGTACGAAATAATTATCCAAATTCAAAAGTATGGTGTTTTTCTGAAAGGGGAGAACCTAAGCTTTAATTTAGATATAAAATTATCGACCTCGCTTTTAAACTTTAAAAGTTATTCCCAACCATATAAATGTTTTTTTTGTAACACTGTATAGTGCTGTATTGTTTGCGGTGAAACCGCATGCAAGTTGACAGTATTTTACAGAGGGCTATGTGTCCATGGAGGCCGTTTAAGGTACGAAATAATTATCCAAATTCAAAAGTATGGTGTTTTTCTGAAAGGGAGAACCTAACGCTTTAATTTAGATATAAAATTATCGGCCTCCTTGAAAACTTTAAAGTTATTCCCAACCATAGAAATGTTTTTATAACACTGTATAGTGCTGTATTGTTTGCGGTGAAACCGCATGCAAGTTGACCGTATTTTACAGAGGGCTATGTGTCCATGGAGGCCGTTTAAGGTACAGAAATAATTATCCAAATTCAAAAGTATGGTGTTTTTCTGAAAATGGAGAACCTACTTTAATTTAGATATAAAATTATCGGCCTCCTTGAAAACTTTAAAAGTTATTCCCAACCCTAGAAATGTTTTTTTGTAACACTGTATAGTGCTGTATTGTTTGCGGTGAAACCGCATGCAAGTTGACAGTATTTTACAGAGGGCTATGTGTCCATGGAGGCCGTTTAAGGTACGAAATAATTATCGAAATTCAAAAGTATGGTGTTTTTCTGAAGGGGAGAACCTAAGCTTTAATTTAGATATAAAATTATCGGCCTCCTTGAAAACTTTTAAAAGTTATTCCCAACCATAGAATTGTTTTTTCCAACACTGTATAGTGCTGTATTGTTTGCGGTGAAACCGCATGCAAGTTGACCGTATTTTACAGAGGGCTATGTGTCCATGGAGGCCGTTTAAGGTACGAAATAATTATCCAAATTCAAAAGTATGGTGTTTTTCTGAAAGGGTAGAACCTAAGCTTTAATTTAGATATAAAATTATCGGCCTCCCTTGAAAACTTTAAAAGTTATTCCCAACCATAGAAATGTTCTTTTTTGTAACACTGTATAGTGCTGTATTGTTTGCGGTGAAACCGCATGCAAGTTGACGGTATTTTACAGAGGGCTATGTGTCCATGGAGGCCGTTTAAGGTACGAAATAATTATCCAAATTCAAAAGTATGGTGTTTTTCTGAAAGGGAGAACCTAAGCTTTAATTTAGATATAAAATTATCGGCCTCCCTTGAAAACTTTAAAGTTATTCCCAACCATAGAAATGTTTTTGTAACACTGTATAGTGCTGTATTGTTTGCGGTGAAACCGCATGCAAGTTGACAGTATTTTACAGAGGGCTATGTGTCCATGGAGGCCGTTTAAGGTACGAAATAATTATCCAAATTCAAAAGTATGGTGTTTTTCTGAAAGGGAGAACCTAAGCTTTAATTTAGATATAAAATTATCGGCCTCCTTGAAAACTTTAAAGTTATTCCCAACCATAGAAATGTTTTTTGTAACACTGTATAGTGCTGTATTGTTTGCGGTGAAACCGCATGCAAGTTGACAGTATTTTACAGAGGGCTATGTGTCCATGGAGGCCGTTTAAGGTACGAAATAATTATCCAAATTCAAAAGTATGGTGTTTTCTGAAAGGGAGAACCTAAGCTTTAATTTAGATATAAAATTATCGGCCTCCTTGAAAACTTTAAAGTTATTCCCAACCATAGAAATGTTTTTTTGTAACACTGTATAGTGCTGTATTGTTTGCGGTGAAACCGCATGAAAGTTGACAGTATTTTACAGAGGGCTATGTGTCCATGGAGGCCGTTTAAGGTACGAAATAATTATCCAAATTCAAAAGTATGGTGTTTTTCTGAAAGGGAGAACCTAAGCTTTAATTTAGATATAAAATTATCAGCCTCCTTGAAAACTTTAAAAGTTATTCCCAACCATAGAAATGTTTTTGTAACACTGTATAGTGCTGTATTGTTTGCGGTGAAACCGCATGCAAGTTGACCGTATTTTACAGAGGGCTATGTGTCCATGGAGGCCGTTTAAGGTACGAAATAATTATCCAAATTCAAAAGTATGGTGTTTTTCTGAAAGGGGAGAACCTACGATTTAATTTAGATATAAAATTATCGGCCTCCCTTGAAAACTTTAAAAGTTATTCCCAACCATAGAAATGTTTCTTTTGTAACACTGTATAGTGCTGTATTGTTTGCGGTGAAACCGCATGCAAGTTGACCGTATTTTACAGAGGGCTATGTGTCCATGGAGGCCGTTTAAGGTACGAAATAATTATCCAAATTCAAAAGTATTGGGTTTTTCTGAAAGGGGAGAACCTAAGCTTTAATTTAGATATAAAATTATCGGCCTCCCTTGAAAACTTTAAAAGTTATTCCCAACCATAGAAATGTTTTTTTTGTAACACTGTATAGTGCTGTATTGTTTGCCGTGAAACCGCATGCAAGTTGACGGTATTTTACAGAGGGCTATGTGTCCATGGAGGCCGTTTAAGGTACGAAATAATTATCCAAATTCAAAAGTATGGTGTTTTTCTGAAAGGGGAGAACCTAAGCTTTAATTTAGATATAAAATTATAGGCATCACTTGAAAACTATAAAAGTTATTCCCAACAAAGGAAATGTTTTTTGTAACACTTTATAGTGCTGTATTGTTTGCGGTGAAACCGCATGCAAGTTGACTGTATTTTACAGAGGGCTATGTGTCCATGGAGGCCGTTTAAGGTACGAAATAATTATCCAAATTCAAAAGTATGGTGTTTTTCTGAAAGGGGAGAACCTAAGCTTTAATTTAGATATAAAATTATCGGCCTCCCTTGAAAACTTTAAAAGTTATTCCCAACCATAGAAATGTTTTTTTGTAACACTGTATAGTGCTGTATTGTTTGCGGTGAAACCGCATGCAAGTTGACGGTATTTTACAGAGGGCTATGTGTCCATGGAGGCCGTTTAAGGTACGAAATAATTATCCAAATTCAAAAGTATGGTGTTTTCTGAAAGGGGAGAACCTAAGCTTTAATTTAGATATAAAATTATCGGCCTCCTTGAAAACTTTAAAGTTATTCCCAACCATAGAAATGTTTTTTGTAACACTGTATAGTGCTGTATTGTTTGCGGTGAAACCGCATGCAGTTGACAGTATTTTACAGAGGGCTATGTGTCCATGGAGGCCGTTTAAGGTACGAAATAATTATCCAAATTCAAAAGTATGGTGTTTTTCTGAAAGGGAGAACCTAAGCTTTAATTTAGATATAAAATTATCGGCCTACCTTGAAAACTTTTCAAAGTTATTCCCAACCATAGAAATGTTTTTTGTAACACTGTATAGTGCTGTATTGTTTGCGGTGAAACCGCATGCAAGTTGACCGTATTTTACAGAGGGCTAAGTGTCCATGGAGGCCGTTTAAGGTACGAAATAATTATCCAAATTCAAAGGTATGGTGTTATTCTGAAAGGGGAGAACCTAAGCTTTAATTTAGATATAAAATTATCGGCCTCCCTTGAAAACTTTAAAAGTTATTCCCAACCATAGAAATGATTTTTTTGTAACACTGTATAGTGCTGTATTGTTTGCGGTGAAACCGCATGCAAGTTGACGGTATTTTACAGAGGGCTATGTGTCCATGGAGGCCGTTTAAGGTACGAAATAATTATCCAAATTCAAAAGTATGGTGTTTTTCTGAAAGGGGAGAACCTAAGCTTTAATTTAGATATAAAATTATCGGCCTCCCTTGAAAACTTTAAAAGTTATTCCCAACCATAGAAATGTTTTTTTGTAACACTGTATAGTGCTGTATTGTTTGCGGTGAAACCGCATGCAAGTTGACGGTATTTTACAGAGGGCTATGTGTCCATGGAGGCCGTTTAAGGTACGAAATAATTATCCAAATTCAAAAGTATGGTGTTTTTCTGAAATGGGAGAACCTAAGCTTTAATTTAGATATAAAATTATCGGCCTACCATGAAAACTTTAAAAGTTATTCCCAACCATAGAATTTTTTTTTGTAACACTGTATAGTGCTGTATTGTTTGCGGTGAAACCACATGCAAGTTGACCGTATTTACAGAGGGCTATGTGTCCATGGAGGCCGTTTAAGGTACGAAATAATTATCCAAATTCAAAAGTATTGTGTTTGTCTGAAAGGGGAGAACCTAAGCTTTAATTTAGATATAAAATTATCGGCCTCCTTGCAAACTTTAAAAGTTATTCCCAACCATAGAAATGTTTTTTAGTGTAACACTGTATAGTGCTGTATTGTTTGCGGTGAAACCGCATGCAAGTTGACCGTATTTTACAGAGGGCTAAGTGTCCATGGAGGCCGTTTAAGGTACGAAATAATTATCCAAATTCAAAAGTATGGTGTTTTCTGAAAGGGAGAACCTAAGCTTTAATTTAGATATAAAATTATCGGCCTCCTTGAAAACTTTAAAGTTATTCCCAACCATAGAAATGTTTTTTGTAACACTGTATAGTGCTGTATTGTTTGCGGTGAAACCGCATGCAAGTTGACAGTATTTTACAGAGGGCTATGTGTCCATGGAGGCCGTTTAAGGTACGAAATAATTATCCAAATTCAAAAGTATGGTGTTTTTCTGAAGGGAGAACCTACGATTTAATTTAGATATAAAATTATCGGCCTCCTTGAAAACTTTAATGTTATTCCCAACCATAGAAATGTTTTTTTTTGTAACACTGTATAGTGCTGTATTGTTTGCGGTGAAACCGCATGCAAGTTGACCGTATTTTACAGAGGGCTATGTGTCCATGGAGGCCGTTTAAGGTACGAAATAATTATCCAAATTCAAAAGTATGGTGTTTTTCTGAAGGGAGAACCTACGATTTAATTTAGATATAAAATTATCGGCCTCCTTGAAAACTTTTAAAAGTTATTCCCAACCATAGAAATGTTTTTGTAACACTGTATAGTGCTGTATTGTTTGCGGTGAAACCGCATGCAAGTTGACCGTATTTTACAGAGGGCTATGTGTCCATGGAGGCCGTTTAAGGTACGAAATAATTATCCAAATTTCAAAAGTATGGTGTTTTCTGAAAGGGAGAACCTAAGCTTTAATTTAGATATAAAATTATCGGCCTCCTTGAAAACTTTAAAAGTTATTCCCAACCATAGAAATGTTTTTGTAACACTGTATAGTGCTGTATTGTTTGCGGTGAAACCGCATGCAAGTTGACCAGTATTTTACAGAGGGCTATGTGTCCATGGAGGCCGTTTAAGGTACGAAATAATTATCCAAATTCAAAAGTATGGTGTTTTCTGAAAGGGAGAACCTAAGCTTTAATTTAGATATAAAATTATCGGCCTCCTTGAAAACTTTAAAAGTTATTCCCAACCATAGAAATGTTTTTTGTAACACTGTATAGTGCTGTATTGTTTGCGGTGAAACCGCATGCAAGTTGACCGTATTTTACAGAGGGCTATGTGTCCATGGAGGCCGTTTAAGGTACGAAATAATTATCCAAATTCAAAAGTATGGTGTTTTTCTGAAAGGGGAGAACCTAAGCTTTAATTTAGATATAAAATTATCGGCCACGCTTGAAAACTTTAAAAGTTATTCCCAACCATAGAAATGTTTTTTGTAACACTGTATAGTGCTGTATTGTTTGCGGTGAAACCGCATGCAAGTTGACCGTATTTTACAGAGGGCTATGTGTCCATGGAGGCCGTTTAAGGTACGAAATAATTATCCAAATTCAAAAGTATGGTGTTTTTCTGAAAGGGGAGAACCTAAGCTTTAATTTAGATATAAAATTATCGGCCTCTCTTGAAAACTTTAAAAGTTATTCCCAACCATAGAAATGTTTTTTGTAACACTGTATAGTGCTGTATTGTTTGCGGTGAAACCGCATGCAAGTTGACAGTATTTTACAGAGGGCTATGTGTCCATGGAGGCCGTTTAAGGTACGAAATAATTATCCAAATTCAAAAGTATGGTGTTTTTCTGAAAGGGAGAACCTAAGCTTTAATTTAGATATAAAATTATCGGCCTCCTTGAAAACTTTAAAGTTATTCCCAACCATAGAAATGTTTTTTGTAACACTGTATAGTGCTGTATTGTTTGCGGTGAAACCGCATGCAAGTTGACGGTATTTTACAGAGGGCTATGTGTCCATGGAGGCCGTTTAAGGTACGAAATAATTATCCAAATTCAAAAGTATGGTGTTTTTCTGAAAGGGAGAACCTAAGCTTTAATTTAGATATAAAATTATCGGCCTCCCTTGAAAACTTTAAAGTTATTCCCAACCATAGAAATGTTTTTTGTAACACTGTATAGTGCTGTATTGTTTGCGGTGAAACCGCATGCAAGTTGACCGTATTTTACAGAGGGCTATGTGTCCATGGAGGCCGTTTAAGGTACGAAATAAATATCCAAATTCAAAAGTATGGTGTTTTTCTGAAAGCGGAGAACCTAAGCTTTAATTTAGATATAAAATTATCGGCCTCCCTTGAAAACTTTAAAAGTTATTCCCAACCATAGAAATGTTTTTTTGTAACACTGTATAGTGCTGTATTGTTTGCGGTGAAACCGCATGCAAGTTGACGGTATTTTACAGAGGGCTATGTGTCCATGGAGGCCGTTTAAGGTACGAAATAATTATCCAAATTCAAAAGTATGGTGTTTTTCTGAAAGGGGAGAACCTAAGCTTTAATTTAGATATAAAATTATCGGCCTCCCTTGAAAACTTTAAAAGTTATTCCCAACCATAGAAATGTTTTTTGTAACACTGTATAGTGCTGTATTGTTTGCGGTGAAACCGCATGCAAGTTGACCGTATTTTACAGAGGGCTATGTGTCCATGGAGGCCGTTTAAGGTACGAAATAATTATCCAAATTCAAAAGTATGGTGTTTTTCTGAAAGGGAGAACCTACGATTTAATTTAGATATAAAATTATCGGCCTCCCTTGAAAACTTTAAAAGTTATTCCCAACCATAGAAATGTTTTTGTGTAACACTGTATAGTGCTGTATTGTTTGCGGTGAAACCGCATGCAAGTTGACCGTATTTTACAGAGGGCTAAGTGTCCATGGAGGCCGTTTAAGGTACGAAATAATTATCCAAATTCAAAAGTATGGTGTTTTTCTGAAAGGGGAGAACCTAAGCTTTAATTTAGATATATAATTATCGGCCTCCCTTGAAAACTTTAAAAGTTATTCCCAACAATAAAAATGTTTTTTGTAACACTGTATAGTGCTGTATTGTTTGCCGTGAAACCGCATGCAAGTTGACGGTATTTTACAGAGGCTATGTGTCCATGGAGGCCGTTTAAGGTACAATAATTATCAAATTCAAAAGTATGGTGTTTTTCTGAAAGGGAGAACCTAAGCTTTAATTTAGATATAAAATTATCGGCCTCCCTTGAAAACTTTAAAGTTATTCCCAACCATAGAAATGTTTTTGTAACACTGTATAGTGCTGTATTGTTTGCGGTGAAACCGCATGCAAGTTGACGGTATTTTACAGAGAGGGCTATGTGTCCATGGAGGCCGTTTAAGGTACGAAATAATTATCCAAATTCAAAAGTATGGTGTTTTTCTGAAAGGGAGAACCTAAGCTTTAATTTAGATATAAAATTATAGGCCTCCCTTGAAAACTTTAAAAGTTATTCCCAACCATAGAAATGTTTTTGTAATACTGTATAGTGCTGTATTGTTTGCGGTGAAACCGCATGCAAGTTGACCGTATTTACAGAGGGCTAAGTGTCCATGGAGGCCGTTTAAGGTACGAAATAATTATCCAAATTCAAAAGTATGGTGTTTTTCTGAAAGGGAGAACCTAAGCTTTAATTTAGATATAAAATTATCGGCCTCCTTGAAAACTTTAAAAGTTATTCCCAACCATAGAAATGTTTTTGTAACACTGTATAGTGCTGTATTGTTTGCGGTGAAAACGGATGGAATTTGAAGGTATTTTACAGAGGGCTATGTGTCCATGGAGGCCGTTTAAGGTACGAAATAATTATCCAAATTCAAAAGTATGGTGTTTTTCTGAAAGGGAGAACCTAAGTTTAATTTAGATATAAAATTATCGGCCTCCTTGAAAACTTTAAAGTTATTCCCAACCCTAGAAATGTTTTTTGTAACACTGTATAGTGCTGTATTGTTTGCGGTGAAACCGCATGCAAGTTGACCGTATTTTACAGAGAGCTATGTGTCCATGGAGGCCGTTTAAGGTACGAAATAATTATCCAAATTCAAAAGTATGGTGTTTTTCTGAAAGGGAGAACCTAAGCTTTAATTTAGATATAAAATTATCGGCCTCCCTTGAAAACTTTAAAAGTTATTCCCAACCATAGAAATGTTTTTTTGTAACACTGTATAGTGCTGTATTGTTTGCGGTGAAACCGCATGCAAGTTGACCGTATTTTACAGAGGGCTATGTGTCCATGGAGGCCGTTTAAGGTACGAAATAATTATCCAAATTCAAAAGTATGGTGTTTTTCTGAAGAACTTTAATTTAGATATAAAATTATCGGCCTTCCTTGAAAACTTTAAAAGTTATTCCCAACCATAGAAATGTTTTTTGTAACACTGTATAGTGCTGTATTGTTTGCGGTGAAACCGCATGCAAGTTGACGATTTTACAGAGGGCTATGTGTCCATGGAGGCCGTTTAAGGTACGAAATAATTATCCAAATTCAAAAGTATGGTGTTTTTCTGAAAGGGAGAACCTAAGCTTTAATTTAGATATAAAATTATCGGCCTCCCTTGAAAACTTTAAAAGTTATTCCCAACCATAGAAATGTTTTTTGTAACACTGTATAGTGCTGTATTGTTTGCGGTGAAACCGCATGCAAGTTGACCGTATTTTACAGAGGGCTAAGTGTCCATGGAGGCCGTTTAAGGTACGAAATAATTATCCAAATTCAAAAGTATGGTGTTTTTCTGAAAGGGGAGAACCTAAGCTTTAATTTAGATATAAAATTATCGGCCTCGCTTGAAAACTTTAAAGTTATTCCCAACCATAGAAATGTTTTTTGTAACACTGTATAGTGCTGTATTGTTTGCGGTGAAACCGCATGCAAGTTGACGGTATTTTACAGAGGGCTATGTGTCCATGGAGGCCGTTTAAGGTACGAAATAATTATCCAAATTCAAAAGTATTGGGTTTTTCTGAAAGGGGAGAACCTAAGCTTTAATTTAGATATACAATTATCGGCCGCCCTTGAAAATTTTAAAGTTATTCCCAACCATAGAAATGTTTTTTTTTGTAACACTGTATAGTGCTGTATTGTTTGCGGTGAAACCGCATGCAAGTTGACGGTATTTTACAGAGAGGCTATGTGTCCATGGAGGCCGTTTAAGGTACGAAATAATTATCCAAATTCAAAAGTATGGTGTTTTTCTGAAAGGGAGCACCTAAGCTTTAATTTAGATATAAAATTATCGGCCTCCCTTGAAAACTTTAAAGTTATTCCCAACCATAGAAATGTTTTTTTGTAACACTGTATAGTGCTGTATTGTTTGCGGTGAAACCGCATGCAAGTTGACGGTATTTTACAGAGGGCTATGTGTCCATGGAGGCCGTTTAAGGTACGAAATAATTATCCAAATTCAAAAGTATGGTGTTTTTCTGAAAGGGAGAACCTACGATTTAATTTAGATATAAAATTATCGGCCTCCCTTGAAAACTTTAAAAGTTATTCCCAACCCTAGAAATGTTTTTGTAACACTGTATAGTGCTGTATTGTTTGCGGTGAAACCGCATGCAAGTTGACCGTATTTTACAGAGGGCTATGTGTCCATGGAGGCCGTTTAAGGTACGAAATAATTATCCAAATTCAAAAGTATGGTGTTTTTCTGAAAGGGGAGAACCTAAGCTTTAATTTAGATATAAATTATCGGCCTCCATTGAAAACTTTAAAGTTATTCCCAACCCTAGAAATGTTTTTGTAACACTGTATAGTGCTGTATTGTTTGCGGTGAAACCGCATGCAAGTTGACCGTATTTTACAGAGGGCTATGTGTCCATGGAGGCCGTTTAAGGTACGAAATAATTATCCAAATTCAAAAGTATGGTGTTTTCTGAAATGGGAGAACCTAAGCTTTAATTTAGATATAAAATTATCGGCCTCCTTGAAAACTTTAAAAGTTATTCCCAACCATAGAAATGTTTTTTTTGTAACACTGTATAGTGCTGTATTGTTTGCGGTGAAACCGCATGCAAGTTGACGGTATTTTACAGAGGGCTATGTGTCCATGGAGGCCGTTTAAGGTACGAAATAATTATCCAAATTCAAAAGTATGGTGTTTTTCTGAAAGGGGAGAACCTACGATTTAATTTAGATATAAAATTATCGGCCTCCCTTGAAAACTTTAAAAGTTATTCCCAACCATAGAAATGTTTCTTTTGTAACACTGTATAGTGCTGTATTGTTTGCGGTGAAACCGCATGCAAGTTGACCGTATTTTACAGAGGGCTATGTGTCCATGGAGGCCGTTTAAGGTACGAAATAATTATCCAAATTCAAAAGTATTGGGTTTTTCTGAAAGGGAAGAACCTAAGCTTTAATTTAGATATAAAATTATCGGCCTCCCTTGAAAACTTTAAAAGTTATTCCCAACCATAGAAATGTTTTTTTTGTAACACTGTATAGTGCTGTATTGTTTGCGGTGAAACCGCATGCAAGTTGACGGTATTTTACAGAGGGCTATCTGTCCATGGAGGCCGTTTAAGGTACGAAATAATTATCCAAATTCAAAAGTATGGTGTTTTTCTGAAAGGGGAGAACCTAAGCTTTAATTTAGATATAAAATTATCGGCCTCCCTTGAAAACTTTAAACGTTAGTCCCACCCATAGTAATGTTTGTTTTGTAACACTGTATAGTGCTGTATTGTTTGCGGTGAAACCGCATGCAAGTTGACCGTATTTTACAGAGGGCTATGTGTCCATGGAGGCCGTTTAAGGTACGAAATAATTATCCAAATTCAAAAGTATGGTGTTTTTCTGAAAGGGGAGATCCTAAGCTTTAATTTAGATATAAAATTATCGGCCTCCCTTGAAAACTTTAAAAGTTATTCCCAACCATAGAAATGGTTTTTTTTGTAACACTGTATAGTGGTGTATTGTTTGCGGTGAAACCGCATGCAAGTTGACGGTATTTTACAGAGGGCTATGTGTCCATGGAGTCCGTTTAGATACGAAATAATTATCCAAATTCAAAAGTATTGGGTTTTTCTGAAAGGGGAGAATCTAAGCTTTAATTTAGATATAAAATTATCGGCCTCCCTTATAAACTTTAAAAGTTATTACCAACCCTAGAAATGTTTTTTTGTAACACTGTATAGTGCTGTATTGTTTGCGGTGAAACCGCATGCAAGTTGACCACATTTTACAGAGGGCTATGTGTCCATGGAGGCCGTTTAAGGTACGAAATAATTATCCAAATTCAAAAGTATGGTGTTTTTCTGAAAGGGGAGAACCTAAGCTTTAATATAGATATAAAATTATCGGCCTTCCTTGAAAACTTTAAAAGTTATTCCCAACCATAGAAATGTTCTTTTTTGTAACACTGTATAGTGCTGTATTGTTTGCGGTGAAACCGCATGCAAGTTGACGGTATTTTACAGAGGGCTATGTGTCCATGGAGGCCGTTTAAGGTACGAAATAATTATCCAAATTCAAAAGTATGGTGTTTTTCTGAAAGGGGAGAACCTAAGCTTTAATTTAGATATAAACTTATCGGCCTCCATTATAAACTTTAAAAGTTATTCCCAACCCTAGAAATGTTTTTTTGTAACACTGTATAGTGCTGTATTGTTTGCGGTGAAACCGCATGCAAGTTGACCGCATTTTACAGAGGGCTATGTGTACATGGAGGCCGTTTAAGGTACGAAATAATTATCCAAATTCAAAAGTATGGTGTTTTTCTGAAAGGGGAGAACCTAAGCTTTAATTTAGATATAAAATTATCGGCCTCCCTTGAAAACTTTAAAAGTTATTCCCAACCATAGAAATGTTTTTTTTGTAACACTGTATAGTGCTGTATTGTTTGCGGTGAAACCGCATGCAAGTTGACGGTATTTTACAGAGGGCTATGTGTCCATGGAGGCCGTTTAATGTACGAAATAATTATCCAAATTCAAAAGTATTGGGTTTTTCTGAAAGGGGAGAACCTAAGCTTTAATTTAGATATAAAATTATCGGCCTCCCTTGAAAACTTTAAAAGTTATTCCCAACCATAGAAATAACACTGTATAGTGCTGTATTGTTTGCGGTGAAACCGCATGCAAGTTGACGGTATTTTACAGAGGGCTAAGTGTCCATGGAGGCCGTTTAAGGTACGAAATAATTATCCAAATTCAAAAGTATGGTGTTTTTCTGAAAGGGGAGAACCTAAGCTTTAATTTAGATATAAAATTATCGGCCTTCCTTGAAAACTTTAAAAGTTATTCCCAACCATAGAAATGTTTTTGTAACACTGTATAGTGCTGTATTGTTTGCGGTGAAACCGCATGCAAGTTGACGGTATTTTACAGAGGGCTATGTGTCCATGGAGGCCGTTTAAGGTACGAAATAATTATCCAAATTCAAAAGTATGGTGTTTTTCTGAAAGGGGAGAACCTACGATTTAATTTAGATATAAAATTATCGGCCTCCTTGAAAACTTTAAAAGTTATTCCCAACCATAGAAATGTTTTTGTAACACTGTATAGTGCTGTATTGTTTGCGGTGAAACCGCATGCAAGTTGACGGTATTTTACAGAGGGCTATGTGTCCATGGAGGCCGTTTAAGGTACGAAATAATTATCCAAATTCAAAAGTATGGTGTTTTTCTGAAAGGGAGAACCTAAGCTTTAATTTAGATATAAAATTATCGGCCTCCCTTGAAAACTTTAAAAGTTATCCCCAACCACATAATTGTGATTTTTGTATCACTGTATAGTGCTGTATTGTTTGCGGTGAAACCGCATGCAAGTTGACCGTATTTTACAGAGGGCTATGTGTCCATGGAGGCCGTTTAAGGTACGAAATAATTATCCAAATTCAAAAGTATGGTGTTTTCTGAAAGGGAGAACCTAAGCTTTAATTTAGATATAAAATTATCGGCCTCCTTGAAAACTTTAAAAGTTATTCCCAACCATAGAAATGTTTTTGTAACACTGTATAGTGCTGTATTGTTTGCGGTGAAACCGCATGCAAGTTGACAGTATTTTACAGAGGGCTAATGTGTCCATGGAGGCCGTTTAAGGTACGAAATAATTATCCAAATTCAAAAGTATGGTGTTTTTTCTGAAAGGGGAGAACCTAAGCTTTAATTTAGATATAAAATTATCGGCCTCCTTGAAAACTTTAAAGTTATTCCCAACCATAGAAATGTTTTTTGTAACACTGTATAGTGCTGTATTGTTTGCGGTGAAACCGCATGCAAGTTGACAGTATTTTACAGAGGGCTATGTGTCCATGGAGGCCGTTTAAGGTACGAAATAATTATCCAAATTAAAAAGTATGGTGTTCTTATTAAAAGACAGAACATACGATTTAATATAGATATAAAATTATCGGCCTACCTAGAAAACTTTAAAAGTTATTCCCAACCATAGAAATGTTTTTGTAACACTGTATAGTGCTGTATTGTTTGCGGTGAAACCGCATGCAAGTTGACCGTATTTTTACAGAGGGCTATGTGTGTCCATGGAGGCCGTTTAAGGTGCGAAATAATTATCCAAATTCAAAAGTATGGTGTTTTTCTGAAAGGGGAGAACCTAAGCTTTAATTTAGATATAAAATTATCGGCCTCCCTTGAAAACTTTTAAAGTTATTCCCAACAATAGAAATGTTTTTTTGTAACACTGTATAGTGCTGTATTGTTTGCGGTGAAACCGCATGCAAGTTGACAGTATTTTACAGAGGCTATGTGTCCATGGAGGCCGTTTAAGGTACGAAATAATTATCCAAATTCAAAAGTATGGTGTTTTTCTGAAAGGGAGAACCTAAGCTTTAATTTAGATATAAAATTATCGGCCTCCCTTGAAAACTTTAAAAGTTATTCCCAACCATAGAAATGTTTTTTGTAACACTGTATAGTGCTGTATTGTTTGCGGTGAAACCGCATGCAAGTTGACGGTATTTTACAGAGGGCTATGTGTCCATGGAGGCCGTTTAAGGTACGAAATAATTATCCAAATTCAAAAGTATTGGGTTTTTCTGAAAGGGGAGAACCTAAGCTTTAATTTAGATATAAAATTATCGGCCTCCCTTGAAAACTTTAAAAGTTATTCCCAACCATAGAAATGTTTTTGTAACACTGTATAGTGCTGTATTGTTTGCGGTGAAACCGCATGCAAGTTGACCGTATTTTACAGAGGGCTATGTGTCCATGGAGGCCGTTTAAGGTACGAAATAATTATCCAAATTCAAAAGTATGGTGTTTTTCTGAAATGGGAGAACCTACGATTTAATTTAGATATAAAATTATCGGCCTCCCTTGAAAACTTTAAAGTTTTTCCCAACCATAGAAATGTTTTTTGTAACACTGTATAGTGCTGTATTGTTTGCGGTGAAACCGCATGCAAGTTGACGGTATTTTACAGAGGGCTATGTGTCCATGGAGGCCGTTTAAGGTACGAAATAATTATCCAAATTCAAAAGTATGGTTTTTTCTGAAAGGCGAGACCATAAGCTTTAAGTTCGATATAAAATTATCGGCCTCCCTTGAAAACTTTAAAAGTTATTCCCAACCATAGAAATGTTTTTTTGTAACACTGTATAGTGCTGTATTGTTTGCGGTGAAACCGCATGCAAGTTGACCGCATTTTACAGAGGGCTATGTGTACATGGAGGCCGTTTAAGGTACGAAATAATTATCCAAATTCAAAAGTATGGTGTTTTTCTGAAAGGGGAGAACCTAAGCTTTAATTTAGATATAAAATTATCGGCCTCCCTTGAAAACTTTAAAAGTTATTCCCAATCATAGAAATGTTTTTTTGTGTAACACTGTATAGTGCTGTATTGTTTGCGGTGAAACCGCATGCAAGTTGACGGTATTTTACAGAGGGCTATGTGTCCATGGAGGCCGTTTAAGGTACGAAATAATTATCCAAATTCAAAAGTATGGTGTTTTTCTGAAAGGGGAGAACCTACGATTTAATTTAGATTTAAAATTATCGGCCTTCCTTGAAAACTTTAAAAGTTATTCCCAACACTAGAAATGTTTTTTGTAACACTGTATAGTGCTGTATTGTTTGCGGTGAAACCGCATGCAAGTTGACGGTATTTAAAGAGGGCTATGTGTCCATGGAGGCCGTTTAAGGTACGAAATAATTATCCAAATTCAAAAGTATTGGGTTTTTCTGAAAGGGGAGAACCTAAGCTTTAATTTAGATATAAAATTATCGGCCTCCCTTGAAAACTTTAAAAGTTATTCCCAACCATAGAAATGTTTTTGTAACACTGTATAGTGCTGTATTGTTTGCCGTGAAACCGCATGCAAGTTGACGGTATTTTACAGAGGGCTATGTGTCCATGGAGGCCGTTTAAGGTACGAAATAATTATCCAAATTCAAAAGTATGGTGTTTTCTGAAAGGGAGAACCTAAGCTTTAATTTAGATATAAAATTATCGGCCTCCCTTGAAAACTTTAAAAGTTATTCCCAACCCTAGAAATGTTTTTGTAACACTGTATAGTGCTGTATTGTTTGCGGTGAAACCGCATGCAAGTTGACCGTATTTTACAGAGGGCTATGTGTCCATGGAGGCCGTTTAAGGTACGAAATAATTATCCAAATTCAAAAGTATGGTGTTTTTCTGAAAGGGGAGAACCTAAGCTTTAATTTAGATATAAAATTATCGGCCTCCCTTGAAAACTTTAAAGTTATTCCCAACCATAGAAATGTTTTTTTTGTAACACTGTATAGTGCTGTATTGTTTGCGGTGAAACCGCATGCAAGTTGACGGTATTTTACAGAGGGCTATGTGTCCATGGAGGCCGTTTAAGGTACGAAATAATTATCCAAATTCAAAAGTATTGGGTTTTTCTGAAAGGGGAGAATCTAAGCTTTAATTTAGATATAAACTTATCGGCCTCCCTTATAAACTTTAAAAGTTATTCCCAACCCTAGAAATGTTTTTTTGTAACACTGCATAGTGCTGTATTGTTTGCGGTGAAACCGCATGCAAGTTGACGGTATTTTACAGAGGGCTATGTGTCCATGGAGGCCGTTTAAGGTACGAAATAATTATCCAAATTCAAAAGTATGGTGTTTTTCTGAAAGGGGAGAACCTAAGCTTTAATTTAGATATAAAATTATCTGCCTCTATTTAAAACTTTTAAAGTTATTCCCAACCATCGAAATGTTTTTTTGTAACACTGTATAGTGCTGTATTGTTTGCGGTGAAACCGCATGCAAGTTGACGGTATTTTACAGAGGGCTATGTGTCCATGGAGGCCGTTTAAGGTACGAAATAATTATCCAAATTCAAAAGTATGGTGTTTTTCTGAAAGGGGAGAACCTAAGCTTTAATTTAGATATTAAATTATCGGCCTCCACCAAAACTTTAAAGTTATTCCCAACCATAGAAATGTTTTTTTGTAACACTGTATAGTGCTGTATTGTTTGCGGTGAAACCGCATGCAAGTTGACGGTATTTTACAGAGGGCTATGTGTCCATGGAGGCCGTTTAAGGTACGAAATAATTATCCAAATTCAAAAGTATGGTGTTTTTCTGAAAGGGGAGAACCTAAGCTTTAATTTAGATATAAAATTATCGGCCTCCCTTGAAAACTTTTAAAAGTTATTCCCAACCATAGAAATGTTTTTTGTAACACTGTATAGTGCTGTATTGTTTGCGGTGAAACCGCATGCAAGTTGACAGTATTTTACAGAGGGCTATGTGTCCATGGAGGCCGTTTAAGGTACGAAATAATTATCCAAATTCAAAAGTATGGTGTTTTCTGAAAGGGAGAACCTACGCTTTAATTTAGATATAAAATTATCGGCCTCCTTGAAAACTTTAAAAGTTATTCCCAACCATAGAAATGTTTTTTGTAACACTGTATAGTGCTGTATTGTTTGCGGTGAAACCGCATGCAAGTTGACAGTATTTTACAGAGGGCTATGTGTCCATGGAGGCCGTTTAAGGTACGAAATAATTATCCAAATTCAAAAGTATGGTGTTTTTCTGAAAGGGAGAACCTAAGCTTTAATTTAGATATAAAATTATCGGCCTCCTTGAAAACTTTAAAAGTTATTCCCAACCATAGAAATGTTTTTTGTAACACTGTATAGTGCTGTATTGTTTGCGGTGAAACCGCATGCAAGTTTGACAGTATTTTACAGAGGGCTATGTGTCCATGGAGGCCGTTTAAGGTACGAAATAATTATCCAAATTCAAAAGTATGGTGTTTTCTGAAAGGGAGAACCTAAGCTTTAATTTAGATATAAAATTATCGGCCTCCTTGAAAACTTTAAAAGTTATTCCCAACCATAGAAATGTTTTTTGTAACACTGTATAGTGCTGTATTGTTTGCGGTGAAACCGCATGCAAGTTGACGGTATTTTACAGAGGGCTATGTGTCCATGGAGGCCGTTTAAGGTACAGAAATAATTATCCAAATTCAAAATTATGTTGTTTTTCTGAAGGGAGAACCTAAGCTTTAATTTAGATATAAAATTATCGGCCTGCCTTGAAAACTTTAAAAGTTATTCCCAACCATAGAAATGTTTTTTTGTAACAATGTATAGTGCTGTATTGTTTGTAGTGAAACCGCATGCAAGTTGACAGTATTTTACAGAGGGCTATGTGTCCATGGAGGCCGTTTAAGGTACGAAATAATTATCCAAATTCAAAAGTATGGTGTTTTTCTGAAAGGGGAGAATCTAAGCTTTAATTTAGATATAAAATTATCGGCCTCCCTTGAAAAC
>CM055816.1:283807-355873 GCA_029582265.1 Zoroaster sp. YZ-2022
GTCTTATTGTTGCCGTGAAACCGCATGCAAGTTGACAGTATTTTACAGAGGGCTATGTGTCCATGGAGGCCGTTTAAGGTACGAAATAATTATCAAATTCAAAAGTATTGTGTTTTTTCTGAAGGGAGAACCTAAGCTTTAATTTAGATATAAAATTATCGGCCTCCTTGAAAACTTTAAAAGTTATTCCCAACCATAGAAATGTTTTTGTAACACTGTAAAGTGCTGAATTGTATGCTGTGAAACCGCATGCAAGATTGACAGGTATTTTACAGAGGCTATGTGTCCATGGAGGCCATTTAAGGTACGAAATAATTGTCCAAATTCAAAATTATCCAAATTATCCAAAATATGGTGTTTTTCTGAAAGGGGAGAACCTACGCTTTAATTTAGATATAAAATTATCGGCCTCCCTTGAAAACTTTAAAAGTTATTCCCAACCATAGATTTTTTTTTTTTGTAACACTGTATAGTGCTGTATTGTTTGCGGTGAAACCGCATGCAAGTTGACGGTATTTTACAGAGGGCTATGTGTCCATGGAGGCCGTTTAAGGTACGAAATAATTATCCAAATTCAAAAGTATTGTTATTTTCTGAAAGGGGAGAACCTAAGCTTTAATTTAGATATAAAATTATCGGCCTCCCTTGAAAACTTTAAAAGTTATTCCCAACCATAGAAATGTTTTTTTTTGTAACACTGTATAGTGCTGTATTGTTTGCGGTGAAACCGCATGCAAGTTGACAGTATTTTACAGAGGGCTATGTGTCCATGGAGGCCGTTTAAGGTACGAAATAATTATCCAAATTCAAAAGTATGGTGTTTTTCTGAAAGGGGAGAACCTACGCTTTAATTTAGATATAAAATTATCGGCCTCCCTTGAAAACTTTAAAGTTATTCCCAACCATAGAAATGTTTTTTTTGTAACACTGTATAGTGCTGTATTGTTTGCGGTGAAACCGCATGCAAGTTGAAGGTATTTTACAGAGGGCTATGTGTCCATGGAGGCCGTTTAAGGTACGAAATAATTATCCAAATTCAAAAGTATGGTGTTTTCTGAAAGGGGAGAACCTACGCTTTAATTTAGATATAAAATTATCGGCCTCCCTTGAAAACTTTAAAAGTTATTCCCAACCATAGAAATGTTTTTTTGTAACACTGTATAGTGCTGTATTGTTTGCGGTGAAACCGCATGCAAGTTGACAGTATTTTACAGAGGACTATGTGTCCATGGAGGCCGTTTAAGGTACGAAATAATTATCCAAATTCAAAAGTATTGGTGTTTTTCTGAAAGGAGAACCTAAGCTTTAATTTAGATATAAAATTATCGGCCTCCTTGAAAACTTTAAAAGTTATTCCCAACCATAGAAATGTTTTTTGTAACACTGTATAGTGCTGTATTGTTTGCGGTGAAACCGCATGCAAGTTGACAGTATTTTACAGAGGGCTATGTGTCCATGGAGGCCGTTTAAGGTACGAAATAATTATCCAAATTCAAAAGTATGGTGTTTTCTGAAAGGGAGAACCTAAGCTTTAATTTAGATATAAAATTATCGGCCTCCTTGAAAACTTTAAAAGTTATTCCCAACCATAGAAATGTTTTTTGTAACACTGTATAGTGCTGTATTGTTTGCGGTGAAACCGCATGCAAGTTGACGGTATTTTACAGAGGGCTATGTGTCCATGGAGGCCGTTTAAGGTACGAAATAATTATCCAAATTCAAAAGTATTGGTGTTTTTCTGAAAGGGAGAACCTAAGCTTTAATTTAGATATAAAATTATCGGCCTCCTTGAAAACTTTAAAGTTATTCCCAACCATAGAAATGTTTTTTGTAACACTGTATAGTGCTGTATTGTTTGCGGTGAAACCGCATGCAAGTTGACGGTATTTTACAGAGGGCTATGTGTCCATGGAGGCCGTTTAAGGTACGAAATAATTATCCAAATTCAAAAGTATGGTGTTTTTCTGAAAGGGGTCGAACCTACGCTTTAATTTAGATATAAAATTATCGACCTTCCTTGAAAACTTTAAAAGTTATTCCCAACCATAGAAATGTTTTTTTTGTAACACTGTATAGTGCTGTATTGTTTGCGGTGAAACCGCATGCAAGTTGACGGTATTTTACAGAGGGCTATGTGTCCATGGAGGCCGTTTAAGGTACGAAATAATTATCCAAATTCAAAAGTATTGGGTTTTTCTGAAGGGGGAGAACCTAAGCTTTAATTTAGATATAAAATTATCGACCTCCCTTGAAAACTTTAAAAGTTATTCCCAACCATAGAAATGTTTTTTTGTAACACTGTATAGTGCTGTATTGTTTGCGGTGAAACCGCATGCAAGTTGACCGTATTTTACAGAGGGCTATGTGTCCATGGAGGCCGTTTAAGGTACGAAATAATTATCCAAATTCAAAAGTATGGTGTTTTTCTGAAAGGTGAGTACCTAAGAATTTTTTTAGATATAAAATTATCGGCCTCCTTGAAAACTTTAAAGTTATTCCCAACCATAGAAATGTTTTTTGTAACACTGTATAGTGCTGTATTGTTTGCGGTGAAACCGCATGCAAGTTGACAGCATTTTACAGAGGGCTATGTGTCCATGGAGGCCGTTTAAGGTACGAAATAATTATCCAAATTCAAAAGTATGGTTTTTCTGAAAGGGAGAACCTAAGCTTTAATTTAGATATAAAATTATCGGCCTCCCTTTGAAAACTTTAAAAGTTATTCCCAACAATAGAAATGTTTTTTTGTAACACTGTATAGTGCTGCATTGTTTGCGGTGAAACCGCATGCAAGTTGACCGTATTTTACAGAGGGCTATGTGTCCATGGAGGCCGTTTAAGGTACGAAATAATTATCCAAATTCAAAAAGTATTGTGTTTTTCTGAAAGGGGAGAACCTAAGCTTTAATTTAGATATAAAATTATCGGCCTCCCTTGAAAACTTTAAAAGTTATTCCCAACCATAGAAATGTTTTTTTGTAACACTGTATAGTGCTGTATTGTTTGCGGTGAAACCGCATGCAAGTTGACGGTATTTTACAGAGGGCTATGTGTCCATGGAGGCCGTTTAAGGTACGAAATAATTATCCAAATTCAAAAGTATTGTGTTTTCTGAAAGGGAGAACCTAAGCTTTAATTTAGATATAAAATTATCGGCCTCCTTGAAAACTTTAAAAGTTATTCCCAACCATAGAAATGTTTTTTGTAACACTGTATAGTGCTGTATTGTTTGCGGTGAAACCGCATGCAAGTTGACGGTATTTTACAGAGGGCTATGTGTCCATGGAGGCCGTTTAAGGTACGAAATAATTATCCAAATTCAAAAGTATGGTGTTTTTCTGAAAGGGGAGAACCTACGCTTTAATTTAGATATAAAATTATCAGCCTCCAATGAAAACTTTAAAAGTTATTCCCAACCATAGAAATGTTTTTTTGTAACACTGTATAGTGCTGTATTGTTTGCGGTGAAACCGCATGCAAGTTGACGGTATTTTACAGAGGGCTATGTGTCCATGGAGGCCGTTTAAGGTACGAAATAATTATCCAAATTCAAAAGTATGGTGTTTTTCTGAAAGGGAGAACCTAAGCTTTAATTTAGATATAAAATTATCGGCCTCCCTTGAAAACTTTAAAAGTTATTCCCAACCATAGAAATGGTTTTTTTGTAACACTGTATAGTGCTGTATTGTTTGCGGTGAAACCGCATGCAAGTTGACGTTATTTTACAGAGGGCTATGTGTCCATGGAGGCCGTTTAAGGTACGAAATAATTATCCAAATTCAAAAGTATGGTGTTTTTCTGAAAGGTGAGAACCTAAGCTTTAATTTAGATATAAAATTATCGGCCTCCCTTGAAAACTTTAAAAGTTATTCCCAACCATAAAAATGTTTTTTTGTAACACTGTATAGTGCTGTATTGTTTGCGGTGAAACCGCATGCAAGTTGACCGTATTTTACAGAGGGCTATGTGTCCATGGAGGCCGTTTAAGGTACGAAATAATTATCCAAATTCAAAAGTATTGGGTTTTTCTGAAAGGGGAGAACCTAAGCATTAATTTAGATATAAAATTATCAGGCCTCCCTTGAAAACTTTAAAAGTTATTCCCAACCATAGAAATGTTTTTTTGTAACACTGTATAGTGCTGTATTGTTTGCGGTGAAACCGCATGCAAGTTGACGGTATTTTACAGAGGCTATGTGTCCATGGAGGCCGTTTAAGGTACGAAATAATTATCCAAATTCAAAAGTATTGTGTTTTTCTGAAAGTGGAGAACCTAAGATTTAATTTAGATATAAAATTATAGGCCTCCCTTGAAAACTTTAAAAGTTATTCCCAACCATAGAAATGTTTTTTGTAACACTGTATAGTGCTGTATTGTTTGCGGTGAAACCGCATGCAAGTTGAGGTATTTTAGAGAGGGCTATGTGTCCATGGAGGCCGTTTAAGGTACGAAATAATTATCCAAATTCAAAAGTATGGTGTTTTCTGAAGGGGAGAACCTAAGCTTTAATTTAGATATAAAATTATCGGCCTCCCTTGAAAACTTTAAAGTTATTCCCAACCATAGAAATGTTTTTTGTAACACTGTATAGTGCTGTATTGTTTGCGGTGAAACCGCATGCAAGTTGACAGTATTTTACAGAGGCTATGTGTCCATGGAGGCCGTTTAAGGTACGAAATAATTATCCAAATTCAAAAAGTATTGGTGTTTTTCTGAAAGGGAGAACCTAAGCTTTAATTTAGATATAAAATTATCGGCCTCCTTGAAAACTTTAAAAGTTATTCCCAACCATAGAAATGTTTTTTTGTAACACTGTATAGTGCTGTATTGTTTGCGGTGAAACCGCATGCAAGTTGACAGTATTTTACAGAGGGCTATGTGTCCATGGAGGCCGTTTAAGGTACGAAATAATTATCCAAATTCAAAAGTATGGTGTTTTTCTGAAAGGGAGAACCTAAGCTTTAATTTAGATATAAAATTATCGGCCTCCCTTGAAAACTTTAAAAGTTATTCCCAACCATAGAAATGTTTTTTGTAACACTGTATAGTGCTGTATTGTTTGCGGTGAAACCGCATGCAAGTTGACAGTATTTTACAGAGGGCTATGTGTCCATGGAGGCCGTTTAAGGTACGAAATAATTATCCAAATTCAAAAGTATGGTGTTTTTCTGAAAGGGAGAACCTAAGCTTTAATTTAGATATAAAATTATCGGCCTCCTTGAAAACTTTAAAAGTTATTCCCAACCAAAGAAATGTTTTTTGTAACACTGTATAGTGCTGTATTGTTTGCGGTGAAACCGCATGCAAGTTGACGGTATTTTACAGAGGGCTATGTGTCCATGGAGGCCGTTTAAGGTACGAAATAATTATCCAAATTCAAAAGTATGGTGTTTTTCTGAAAGGGGAGAACCTAAGCTTTAATTTAGATATAACATTATCGGCCTCCCTTGAAAACTGTAAAAGTTATTCCCAACCATAGAAATGTTTTTTTTGTAACACTGTATAGTGCTGTATTGTTTGCGGTGAAACAGCATGCAAGTTGACTGTATTTTACAGAGGCTATGTGTCCATGGAGGCCGTTTAAGGTACGAAATAATTATCCAAATTCAAAAGTATGGTGTTTTTCTGAAAGGGGAGAACCTAAGCTTTAATTTAGATATAAAATTATCGGCCTCCCTTGAAAACTTATTCCCAACAATAGAAATGTTTTTTTGTAACACTGTATAGTGCTGTATTGTTTGCGGTGAAACCGCATGCAAGTTGACGGTATTTTACAGAGGGCTATGTGTCCATGGAGGCCGTTTAAGGTACGAAATAATTATCCAAATTCAAAAAGTATGGTGTTTTTCTGAAAGGGGAGAACCTACGCTTTAATTTAGATATAAAATTATCGACCTCCCTTGAAAACTTTAAAAGTTATTCCCAACCATAGAAATGTTTTTTTGTAACACTGTATAGTGCTGTATTGTTTGCGGTGAAACCGCATGCAAGTTGACCGTATTTTACAGAGGGCTATGTGTCCATGGAGGCCGTTTAAGGTACGAAATAATTATCCAAATTCAAAAGTATGGTGTTTTTCTTCAATGGAGAACCTAAGCTTTAATTTAGATATAAAATTATCGGCCTCCCTTGAAAACTTTAAAAGTTATTCCCAACCATAGAAATGTTTTAATTGTAAAACTGTATAGTGCTGTATTGTTTGCGGTGAAACCGCATGCAAGTTGACGGTATTTTACAGAGGGCTATGTGTCCATGGAGGCCGTTTAAGGTACGAAATAATTATCCAAATTCAAAAGTATGGTGTTTTTCTGAAAGGGGAGAACCTAAGCTTTAATTTAGATATAAAATTATCGGCCTCCCTTGAAAACTTTAAAAGTTATTCCCAACCATAGAAATGTTTTTTGTAACACTGTATAGTGCTGTATTGTTTGCGGTGAAACCGCATGCAAGTTGACGGTATTTTACAGAGGGCTATGTGTCCATGGAGGCCGTTTAAGGGTACGAAATAATTATCCAAATTCAAAAGTATGGTGTTTTTCTGAAAGGGGAGAACCTAAGCTTTAATTTAGATATAAAATTATCGACCTCCCTTGAAAACTTTAAAAGTTATTCCCAACCATAGAAATGTTTTTTTGTAACACTGTATAGTGCTGTATTGTTTGCGGTGAAACCGCATGCAAGTTGACGGTATTTTACAGAGGGCTATGTGTCCATGGAGGCCGTTTAAGGTACGAAATAATTATCCAAATTCAAAAGTATGGTGTTTTTCTGAAAGGGGAGAACCTACGCTTTAATTTAGATATAAAATTATCGGCCTCCCTTGAAAACTTTAAAAGTTATTCCCAACCATAGAAATGTTTTTTTTTTTGTAACACTGTATAGTGCTGTATTGTTTGCGGTGAAACCGCATGCAAGTTGACAGTATTTTACAGAGGGCTATGTGTCCATGGAGGCCGTTTAAGGTACGAAATAATTATCCAAATTCAAAAGTATTGGGTTTTTCTGAAAGGGAGAACCTAAGCTTTAATTTAGATATAAAATTATCGGCCTCCCTTGAAAACTTTAAAAGTTATTCCCAACCATAGACATGTTTTTTGTAACACTGTATAGTGCTGTATTGTTTGCGGTGAAACCGCATGCAAGTTGACGGTATTTTACAGAGGGCTATGTGTCCATGGAGGCCGTTTAAGGTACGAAATAATTATCCAAATTCAAAAGTATGGTGTTTTTCTGAAAGGGGAGAACCTAAGCTTTAATTTAGATATAAAATTATCGGCCTCCCTTGAAAACTTTAAAAGTTATTCCCAACCATAGAAATTTTGTAACACTGTATAGTGCTGTATTGTTTGCGGTGAAACCGCATGCAAGTTGACTGTATTTTACAGAGGGCTATGTGTCCATGGAGGCCGTTTAAGGTACGAAATAATTATCCAAATTCAAAAGTATGGTGTTTTCTGAAAGGGGAGAACCTAAGCTTTAATTTAGATATAAAATTATCGACCTCACTTGAAAACTTTAAAAGTTATTCCCAACCATAGAAATGTTTCTTTTGTAACACTGTATAGTGCTGTATTGTTTGCGGTGAAACCGCATGCAATTTGACCGTATTTTACAGAGGGCTATGTGTCCATGGAGGGCTATGTGTCCATGGAGGCCGTTTAAGGTACGAAATAATTATCCAAATTCAAAAGTATTGGGTTTTTCTGAAAGGGAAGAACCTAAGCTTTAATTTAGATATAAAATTATCGGCCTCCTTGAAAACTTTAAAAGTTATTCCCAACCATAGAAATGTTTTTGTAACACTGTATAGTGCTGTATTGTTTGCGGTGAAACCGCATGCAAGTTGACAGTATTTTACAGAGGGCTATGTGTCCATGGAGGCCGTTTAAGGTACGAAATAATTATCCAAATTCAAAAGTATGGTGTTTTTCTGAAAGGGGAGAACCTAAGCTTTAATTTAGATATAAAATTATCGGCCTCCCTTGAAAACTTTAAAAGTTATTCCCAACCATAGAAATGTTTTTTGTAACACTGTATAGTGCTGTATTGTTTGCGGTGAAACCGCATGCAAGTTGACGGTATTTTACAGAGGGCTATGTGTGTCCATGGAGGCCGTTTAAGGTACGAAATAATTATCCAAATTCAAAAGTATGGTGTTTTCTGAAAGGGAGAACCTAAGCTTTAATTTAGATATAAAATTATCGGCCTCCCTTGAAAACTTTAAAAGTTATTCCCAACCATAGAAATGTTTTTTTTGGTAACACTGTATAGTGCTGTATTGTTTGCGGTGAAACCGCATGCAAGTTGACCGTATTTTACAGAGGGCTATGTGTCCATGGAGGCCGTTTAAGGTACGAAATAATTATCCAAATTCAAAAAGTATTGGGTTTTTCTGAAAGGGGAGAACCTAAGCTTTAATTTAGATATAAAATTATCGACCTCCCTTGAAAACTTTAAAAGTTATTCCCAACCATAGAAATGTTTTTTTTGTAACACTGTATAGTGCTGTATTGTTTGCGGTGAAACCGCATGCAAGTTGACGGTATTTTACAGAGGGCTATGTGTCCATGGAGGCCGTTTAAGGTACGAAATAATTATCCAAATTCAAAAGTATGGTGTTTTTCTGAAAGGGGAGAACCTAAGCTTTAATTTAGATATAAAATTATCGACCTCCCTTAAAAACTTTAAAAGTTATTCCCAACCATAGAAATGCTTTTTTTTGTAACACTGTATAGTGCTGTATTGTTTGCGGTGAAACCGCATGCAAGTTGACAGTATTTTACAGAGGGCTATGTGTCCATGGAGGCCGTTTAAGGTACGAAATAATTATCCAAATTCAAAAGTATGGTGTTTTTCTGAAAGGGGAGAACCTAAGCTTTAATTTAGATATAAAATTATCGGCCTCCCTTGAAAACTTTAAAAGTTATTCCCAACCATAGAAATGTTTTTTTTGTAACACTGTATAGTGCTGTATTGTTTGCGGTGAAACCGCATGCAAGTTGACCGTATTTTACAGAGGGCTATGTGTCCATGGAGGCCGTTTAAGGTACGAAATAATTATCCAAATTCAAAAGTATGGTGTTTTTCTGAAAGGAGAGAACCTAAGCTTTAATTTAGATATAAATTTATCGGCCTCCCTTGAAAACTTTAAAAGTTATTCCCAACCATAGAAATGTTGTTTTTTGTAACACTGTATAGTGCTGTATTGTTTGCGGTGAAACCGCATGCAAGTTGACAGTATTTTACAGAGGCTATGTGTCCATGGAGGCCGTTTAAGGTACGAAATAATTATCCAAATTCAAAAGTATGGTGTTTTTCTGAAAGGGAGAACCTAAGCTTTAATTTAGATATAAAATTATCGGCCTCCCCTCACAACTTTACAAGTTTGTCCCCACCATAGAAATGTTTTTGTAACACTGTATAGTGCTGTATTGTTTGCGGTGAAACCGCATGCAAGTTGACGGTATTTTACAGAGGGCTATGTGTCCATGGAGGCCGTTTAAGGTACGAAATAATTATCCAAATTCAAAAGTATTGGATTTTTCTGAAAGGGGAGAACCTAAGCTTTAATTTAGATATAAAATTATCGGCCTCCCTTGAAAACTTTAAAAGTTATTCCCAACCATAGAAATGTTTTATTTGTAACACTGTATAGTGCTGTATTGTTTGCGGTGAAACCGCATGCAAGTTGACGGTATTTTACAGAGGGCTATGTGTCCATGGAGGCCGTTTAAGGTACGAAATAATTATCCAAATTCAAAAGTATGGTGTTTTTCTGAAAGGGGAGAACCTACGCTTTAATTTAGATATAAAATTATCGGCCTCCCTTGAAAACTTTAAAAGTTATTCCCAACCATAGAAATGTTTTTTGTAACACTGTATAGTGCTGTATTGTTTGCGGTGAAACCGCATGCAAGTTGACCGTATTTTACAGAGGGCTATGTGTCCATGGAGGCCGTTTAAGGTACGAAATAATTATCCAAATTCAAAAGTATGGTGTTTTTCTGAAAGGGAGAACCTAAGCTTTAATTTAGATATAAAATTATCGGCCTCCCTTGAAAACTTTAAAAGTTATTCCCAACCATAGAATTTTTTTTTTGTAACACTGTATAGTGCTGTATTGTTTGCGGTGAAACCGCATGCAAGTTGACAGTATTTTACAGAGGGCTATGTGTCCATGGAGGCCGTTTAAGGTACGAAATAATTATCCAAATTCAAAAGTATGGTGTTTTTCTGAAAGGGGAGAACCTAAGCTTTAATTTAGATATAAAATTATCGGCCTCCCTTGAAAACTTTAAAAGTTATTCCCAACCATAGAAATGTTTTTGTAACACTGTATAGTGCTGTATTGTTTGCGGTGAAACCGCATGCAAGTTGACGGTATTTTACAGAGGGCTATGTGTCCATGGAGGCCGTTTAAGGTACGAAATAATTATCCAAATTCAAAAGTATTGTGTTTTTCTGAAAGGGAGAACCTAAGCTTTAATTTAGATATAAAATTATCGGCCTCCCTTGAAAACTTTAAAAGTTATTCCCAACCATAGAAATGTTTTTTGTAACACTGTATAGTGCTGTATTGTTTGCGGTGAAACCGCATGCAAGTTGACGGTATTTTACAGAGGGCTATGTGTCCATGGAGGCCGTTTAAGGTACGAAATAATTATCCAAATTCAAAAGTATTGGGTTTTTCTGAAAGGGGAGAACCTAAGCTTTAATTTAGATATAAAATTATCGGCCTCCCTTGAAAACTTTAAAAGTTATTCCCAACCATAGAAATGTTTTTTTTGTAACACTGTATAGTGCTGTATTGTTTGCGGTGAAACCGCATGCAAGTTGACCGTATTTTACAGAGGGCTATGTGTCCATGGAGGCCGTTTAAGGTACGAAATAATTATCCAAATTCAAAAGTATGGTGTTTTTCTGAAAGGGGAGAACCTAAGCTTTAATTTAGATATAAAATTATCGGCCTCCCTTGAAAACTTTAAAAGTTATTCCCAACCATAGAAATGTTTTTTGTAACACTGTATAGTGCTGTATTGTTTGCGGTGAAACCGCATGCAAGTTTTCGGTATTTTACAGAGGGCTATGTGTCCATGGAGGCCGTTTAAGGTACGAAATAATTATCCAAATTCAAAAGTATGGTGTTTTCTGAAAGGGGAGAACCTAAGCTTTAATTTAGATATAAAATTATCGGCCTCCCTTGAAAACTTTAAAAGTTATTCCCAACCATAGAAATATTTTTTTTCTAACACTGTATAGTGCTGTATTGTTTGCGGTGAAACCGCATGCAAGTTGACGGTATTTTACAGAGGGCTATGTGTCCATGGAGGGCTATGTGTCCATGGAGGGCTATGTGTCCATGGAGGCCGTTTAAGGTACGAAATAATTATCCAAATTCAAAAGTATGGTGTTTTTCTGAAAGGGGAGAACCTAAGCTTTAATTTAGATATAAAATTACGGCCTCCCTTGAAAACTTTAAAAGTTATTCCCAACCATAAAATATTTTTTGTAACACTGTATAGTGCTGTATTGTTTGCGGTGAAACCGCATGCAAGTTGACGGTATTTTACAGAGGGCTATGTGTCCATGGAGGCCGTTTAAGGTACGAAATAATTATCCAAATTCAAAAGTATGGTGTTTTTCTGAAAGGGAGAACCTAAGCTTTAATTTAGATATAAAATTATCGACCTCCTTGAAAACTTTAAAAGTTATTCCCAACCATAGAAATGTTTTTTGTAACACTGTATAGTGCTGTATTGTTTGCGGTGAAACCGCATGCAAGTTGACAGTATTTTACAGAGGGCTATGTGTCCATGGAGGCCCGTTTAAGGTACGAAATAATAATTATCCAAATTCAAAAGTATGGTGTTTTCTGAAAGGGAGAACCTAAGCTTTAATTTAGATATAAAATTATCGGCCTCCCTTGAAAACTTTAAAAGTTATTCCCAACCATAGAAATGTTTTTTTGTAACACTGTATAGTGCTGTATTGTTTGCGGTGAAACCGCATGCAAGTTGACCGTATTTTACAGAGGGCTATGTGTCCATGGAGGCCGTTTAAGGTACGAAATAATTATCCAAATTCAAAAGTATGGTGTTTTTCTGAAAGGGGAGAACCTAAGCTTTAATTTAGATATAAAATTATCGGCCTTCCGTGAAAACTTTAAAAGTTATTCCCAACCAAAGAAATGTTTTTTGTAACAATGTATAGTGCTGTATTGTTTGCGGTGAAACCGCATGCAAGTTGACAGTATTTTACAGAGGGCTATGTGTCCATGGAGGCCGTTTAAGGTACGAAATAATTATCCAAATTCAAAAGTATGGTGTTTTTCTGAAAGGGGAGAACCTACGCTTTAATTTAGATATAAAATTATCGACCTCCCTTGAAAACTTTAAAAGTTATTCCCAACCATAGAAATGTTTTTTGTAACACTGTATAGTGCTGTATTGTTTGCGGTGAAACCGCATGCAAGTTGACCGTATTTTACAGAGGGCTATGTGTCCATGGAGGCCGTTTAAGGTACGAAATAATTATCCAAATTCAAAAGTATGGTGTTTTTCTGAAAGGGGAGAACCTAAGCTTTAATTTAGATATAAAATTATCGGCCTCCCTTGAAAACTTTAAAAGATATTCCCAACAATAGAATTTATTTTGTAACACTGTATAGTGCTGTATTGTTTGCGGTGAAACCGCATGCAAGTTGACCGTATTTTACAGAGGGCTATGTGTCCATGGAGGCCGTTTAAGTTACGAAATAATTATCCAAATTCAAAAGTATGGTGTTTTTCTGAAAGGGGAGAACCTATGCTTTAATTTAGATATAAAAGTATCGGGCTCCCTTGAAAACTTTAAAAGTTATTCCCAACCATAGAAATGTTTTTTTTGTAACACTGTATAGTGCTGTATTGTTTGCGGTGAAACCGCATGCAAGTTGACGGTATTTTACAGATCGCTATGTGTCCATGGAGGCCGTTTAAGGTACGAAATAATTATCCAAATTCAAAAGTATGGTGTTTTTCTGAAAGGGGAGAACCTAAGCTTTAATTTAGATATAAAATTATCGGCTTCCTTGAAAACTTTAAAGTTATTCCCAACCATAGAAATGTTTTTTGTAACACTGTATAGTGCTGTATTGTTTGCGGTGAAACCGCATGCAAGTTGACGGTATTTTACAGAGGCTATGTGTCCATGGAGGCCGTTTAAGGTACGAAATAATTATCCAAATTCAAAAGTATTGGATTTTTCTGAAAGGGAGAACCTAAGCTTTAATTTAGATATAAAATTATCGGCCTCCTTGAAAACTTTAAAAGTTATTCACAACCATAGAAATGTTTTATTTGTAACACTGTATAGTGCTGTATTGTTTGCGGTGAAACCGCATGCAAGTTGACCGTATTTTACAGAGGGCTATGTGTCCATGGAGGCCGTTTAAGGTATGAAATAATTATCCAAATTCAAAAGTATGGTGTTTTTCTGGAAGGAGAGTACCTACGATATAATTTAGATATAAAATTATCGGCCTCCCTTGAAAACTTTAAAAGTTATTCCCAACCATAGAAATGTTTTTTGTAACACTGGATAGTGCTGTATTGTTTGCGGTGAAACCGCATGCAAGTTGACGGTATTTTACAGAGGGCTATGTGTCCATGGAGGCCGTTTAAGGTACGAAATAATTATCCAAATTCAAAAGTATGGTGTTTTTCTGAAGGGGAGAACCTAAGCTTTAATTTAGATATAAAATTATCGGCCTCCTTGAAAACTTTAAAGTTATTCCCAACCATAGAAATGTTTTTTGTAACACTGTATAGTGCTGTATTGTTTGCGGTGAAACCGCATGCAAGTTGACGGTATTTACAGAGGGCTATGTGTCCATGGAGGCCGTTTAAGGTACGAAATAATTATCCAAATTCAAAAGTATGCTGTTTTCTGAAAGGTGATAACCTAAGATTTAATTTAGATATAAAATTATCGGCCTCCCTTGAAAACTTTAAAAGTTATTCCCAACCATAGAAATGTTTTTTTTGTAACACTGTATAGTGCTGTATTGTTTGCGGTGAAACCGCATGCAAGTTGACGGTATTTTACAGAGGGCTATGTGTCCATGGAGGCCGTTTAAGGTACGAAATAATTATCCAAATTCAAAAGTATGGTGTTTTTCTGAAAGGGGAGAACCTAAGCTTTAATTTAGATATAAAATTATCGGCCTCCCTTGAAAACTTTAAAAGATATTCCCAACAATAGAATTTATTTTGTAACACTGTATAGTGCTGTATTGTTTGCGGTGAAACCGCATGCAAGTTGACCGTATTTTACAGAGGGCTATGTGTCCATGGAGGCCGTTTAAGTTACGAAATAATTATCCAAATTCAAAAGTATGGTGGTTTTCTGAAAGGGGAGAACCTACGCTTTAATTTAGATATAAAATTATCGACCTCCCTTGAAAACTTTAAAAGTTATTCCCAACCATAGAAATGTTTTTTTTTGTAACACTGTATAGTGCTGTATTGTTTGCGGTGAAACCGCATGCAAGTTGACGGTATTTTACAGAGGGCTATGTGTCCATGGAGGCCGTTTAAGGTACGAAATAATTATCCAAATTCAAAAGTATGGTGTTTTTCTGAAAGGGGAGAACCTAAGCTTTAATTTAGATATAAAATTATCGGCCTCCCTTGAAAACTTTAAAAGTTATTCCCAACCATAGAAATGTTTTGTTTGTAACACTGTATAGTGCTGTATTGTTTGCGGTGAAACCGCATGCAAGTTGACGGTATTTTACAGAGGGCTATGTGTCCATGGAGGCCGTTTAAGGTACGAAATAATTATCCAAATTCAAAAGTATTGGGTTTTTCTGAAAGGGTAGAACCTAAGCTTTAATTTAGATATAAAATTATCGGCCTCCCTTGAAAACTTTAAAAGTTATTCCCAACCATAGAAATGTTTTTTTGTAACACTGTATAGTGCTGTATTGTTTGCGGTGAAACCGCATGCAAGTTGACCGTATTTTACAGAGGGCTATGTGTCCATGGAGGCCGTTTAAGGTACGAAATAATTATCCAAATTCAAAAGTATGGTGTTTTTCTGAAAGGGGAGAACCTAAGCTTTAATTTAGATATAAAATTATCGGCCTCCCTTGAAAACTTTAAAAGTTATTCCCAACCATAGAAATGTTTTTGTTGTAACACTGTATAGTGCTGTATTGTTTGCGGTGAAACCGCATGCAAGTTGACGGTATTTTACAGAGGGCTATGTGTCCATGGAGGCCGTTTAAGGTACGAAATAATTATCCAAATTCAAAAGTATGGTGTTTTTCTGAAAGGGTAGAACCTAAGCTTTAATTTAGATATAAAATTATCGGCCTCCTTGAAAACTTTAAAAGTTATTCGCAACCATAGAAATGTTTTTTGTAACACTGTATAGTGCTGTATTGTTTGCGGTGAAACCGCATGCAAGTTGACCGTATTTTACAGAGGGCTATGTGTCCATGGAGGCCGTTTAAGGTACGAAATAATTATCCAAATTCAAAAGTATGGTGTTTTTCTGAAAGGGGAGAACCTAAGCTTTAATTTAGATATAAAATTATCGGCCTCCCTTGAAAACTTTAAAAGTTATTCCCAACCATAGACATGTTTTTTTGTAACACTGTATAGTGCTGTATTGTTTGCGGTGAAACCGCATGCAAGTTGACCGTATTTTACAGAGGGCTATGTGTCCATGGAGGCCGTTTAAGGTACGAAATAATTATCCAAATTCAAAAGTATGGTGTTTTTCTGAAAGGGGAGAACCTAAGCTTTAATTTAGATATAAAATTATCGGCCTCCCTTGAAAACTTTAAAAGTTATTCCCAACCATAGAAATGTTTTGTTTGTAACACTGTATAGTGCTGTATTGTTTGCGGTGAAACCGCATGCAAGTTGACGGTATTTTACAGAGGGCTATGTGTCCATGGCGGCCGTTTAGGGTACGAAATAATTATCCAAATTCAAAAGTATTGGGTTTTTCTGAAAGGGGAGAACCTAAGCTTTAATTTAGATATAAAATTATCGGCCTCCCTTGAAAACTTAAAAAGTTATTCCCAACCATAGAAATATTTTTTTTCTAACACTGTATAGTGCTGTATTGTTTGCGGTGAAACCGCATTCAAGTTGACGGTATTTTACAGAGGGCTATGTGTCCATGGTGGCCGTTTAAGGTACGAAATAATTATCCAAATTCAAAAGTATGGTGTTTTTCTGAAAGGGGAGAACCTAAGCTTTAATTTAGATATAAAATTATCGGCCTCCCTTGAAAACTTTAAAAGTTATTCCCAACCATAGAAATGTTTTTGTTGTAACACTGTATAGTGCTGTATTGTTTGCGGTGAAACCGCGTGGAAGTTGACGGTATTTTACAGAGGGCTATGTGTCCATGGAGGCCGTTTAAGGTACGAAATAATTATCCAAATTCAAAAGTATGGTGTTTTTCTGAAAGGGGAGAACCTACGCTTTAATTTAGATATAAAATTATCGACCTCCCTTGAAAACTTTAAAAGTTATTCCCAACCATAGAAATATTTTTTTTCTAACACTGTATAGTGCTGTATTGTTTGCGGTGAAACCGCATGCAAGTTGACGGTATTTTACAGAGGGCTATGTGTCCATGGAGGCCGTTTAAGGTACGAAATAATTATCCAAATTCAAAAGTATGGTGTTTTTCTGAAAGGGGAGAACCTAAGCTTTAATTTAGATATAAAATTATCGGCCTCCCTTGAAAACTTTAAAAGTTATTCCCAACCATAGAAATATTTTTTGTAACACTGTATAGTGCTGTATTGTTTAAGGTGAAACCGCATGCAAGTTGACGGTATTTTACAGAGGGCTATGTGTCCATGGAGGCCGTTTAAGGTACGAAATAATTATCCAAATTCAAAAGTATGGTGTTTTTCTGAAAGGGGAGAACCTACGCTTTAATTTAGATATAAAATTATCGACCTCCCTTGAAAACTTTAAAAGTTATTCCCAACCATAGAAATGTTTTTTTTTGTAACACTATATAGTGCTGTATTGTTTGCGGTGAAACCGCATGCAAGTTGACGGTATTTTACAGAGGGCTATGTGTCCATGGAGGCCGTTTAAGGTACGAAATAATAATTATCCAAATTCAAAAGTATGGTGTTTTTCTGAAAGGGGAGAACCTACGCTTTAATTTAGATATAAAATTATCGACCTCCCTTGAAAACTTTAAAAGTTATTCCCAACCATAGAAATGTTTTTTTTTGTAACACTGTATAGTGCTGTATTGTTTGCGGTGAAACCGCATGCAAGTTGACCGTATTTTACAGAGGGCTATGTGTCCATGGAGGCCGTTTAAGGTACGAAATAATTATCCAAATTCAAAAGTATGGTGTTTTTCTGAAAGGGGAGAACCTACGCTTTAATTTAGATATAAAATTATCGGCCTCCCTTGAAAACTTTAAAAGTTATTCCCAACCCTAGCCACGTAATATCTTAACACTGTATAGTGCTGTATTGTTTGCGGTGAAACCGCATGCAAGTTGACAGTATTTTACAGAGGGCTATGTGTCCATGGAGGCCGTTTAAGGTACGAAATAATTATCCAAATTCAAAAGTATGGTGGTTTTCTGAAAGGGGAGAACCTACGCTTTAATTTAGATATAAAATTATCGACCTCCCTTGAAAACTTTAAAAGTTATTCCCAACCATAGAATTGTTTTTGTAACACTGTATAGTGCTGTATTGTTTGCGGTGAAACCGCATGCAAGTTGACGGTATTTTACAGAGGGCTATGTGTCCATGGAGGCCGTTTAAGGTACGAAATAATTATCCAAATTCAAAAGTATGGTGGTTTTCTGAAAGGGGAGAACCTAAGCTTTAATTTAGATATAAAATTATCGGCCTCCCTTGAAAACTTTAAAAGTTATTCCCAACCATAGAAATGTTTTTTTGTAACACTGTATAGTGCTGTATTGTTTGCGGTGAAACCGCATGCAAGTTGACGGTATTTTACAGAGGGCTATGTGTCCATGGAGGCCGTTTAGGGTACGAAATAATTATCCAAATTCAAAAGTATTGGGTTTTTCTGAAAGGGGAGAACCTAAGCTTTAATTTAGATATAAAATTATCGGCCTCCCTTGAAAACTTAAAAAGTTATTCCCAACCATAGAAATATTTTTTTTCTAACACTGTATAGTGCTGTATTGTTTGCGGTGAAACCGCATTCAAGTTGACGGTATTTTACAGAGGGCTATGTGTCCATGGTGGCCGTTTAAGGTACGAAATAATTATCCAAATTCAAAAGTATGGTGTTTTTCTGAAAGGGGAGAACCTAAGCTTTAATTTAGATATAAAATTGCAACCGATGACGCCAACCGAGTAGGACGTGCCGTAAGAGCTCCGCTCTATCCATTGAAGATGTGCATAAAGCTACACCCTATCTATTGAGACGTGCATACAAAGCCTATACAATGGGCCCGAAGCAGCGTAGGGGAACCAAGGCCCCGGCCAGTGTGGGCCCACGCCCCGCTTCATCAGGTGAGGAGAGCCCGGACGTTGATGCATTGAGACTACCAGGTGTAAGTCAAGATTTTGAAGCTTTCGTCCGAACGACGCTGAGTAAGCTGGTGGATGGGCAACGACAGCTGGAGGCCCAACTTGGGGCCTCGATAGAGTTCAATAGTGAGAGAATATCTGGGCTGGAGAAGGCGAAAGAAGTCACGGAGAACAATGTTAAGGATTTACAGGCGAGAGTATTCGCCCTGCAAGAACAGTTAGATTGTCAGCAGGCAGATATTAATAAGCAAGAACGTTTTTCCAGGCGCAATAATTTTCGAGTCGTTGGGGTGAAGGAGACGGAAGGAGAGAGCTGTTTTGACATTATCAAGAACATCCTGGCGGACAAGTTCGGCTGGGATGGTGCTCCACAGATCGAGCGGGCGCACCGCGACGGACTGAGGAAGAACGGGAGATCTGCCCACATTCTGGTCAAAATGCTTTCCTACCAGGACACAGTGAGGGTGTTGAAGGCACGCCGCACTGCGATGGAAGGCTCGCCCCTGTACGTCCTTGAGGACCTCACGGCAAGGGATCGGATGGAGAAAATCAAATGGAAGACGGAGGTTAAAGCTCTATATGACCGGGGTACCAAGCTGAGGTTTTTGGCGGGGAGATGGAGAAGTGGAAACGGAGTTCCCTTTGACTTTGGTACTGGTATAAAACTGTAAGATATTTTGTAAATCGATGTCAAAGTAACTGGTTTCGCTTTTTCTTTTCTTTTTTCTTCTTTTTTCGGATGTAATATATGAACTGTAATTTTTTTGTACATTTTTTGATTGCTGTTCTTGGGCATTGTTGCTTTTGGTTTGATCTAGTCTGATTTGTAATTTTGACATACAAAAAAAGGTGCGAGGGCAGATATGTGGAATTAGAATTCAGACTGGCTTGAAATGGGCGTGGCACTTTAGGGTTTGGGAACCGTCTAGACGGGCTGTCCCTTGTTTTGGGGGGTGGGAGTCGGGGCCGCCAGTTGGAGTTGACTTTCGGTCCTTGTAAAATGTATCATGTTTGCCAGTGTTTGTGTGCAACTCTTCCACTTTCTGGGGTACATGTTGAACGACTTGACTTGAAAATGTTTTTTGTGCTTTGTTACTGGTCGATCCTTTCGTAAAACTAGGGTCTTGTCGTTCAGCAGGTGTCCCGGGGTGGGAGGGTTTTGGAGGGACTCGGTTTAACTTGGGGACCGGGTGTCGCCCCTGGGTTTTTTTTTTCTCCCGCTTTTTCATTTACTTGGCAAATAGCGTGCCAGTCCCGGCGACTCTGAGGGTGGATCCTTTAGCCTTTGTGCCTAAGACCATTTGTTGTTTTTGTTCTCTTTAAAATATTTTGATACTTGGATATGTAAAAGTTGATGTTCAATTATTATTATTTATTTTTAATTTTTTTGGAGCGGAGCTCTATAGGAGCGCGTACTATTACCACGCTGTTTGTCGTGTTTTTTGGACGGCGTCGTGGGTTGCATTACGAGTCGGGGTTATCATGTGTTGTTGGTGTTGGGGGGGGGGGGGGTTATTGCAAAATTCCGGAGGTTTAAATCGAATAGTGTTTGGGCTAAACTGTTTCTTTTGTATTATGATTGAGTACGGGCGGAGCCGTTTCCGACCAGACATTCTTTGCTTTTTTACTTTTTTGTTCATGTTTTATTGGACGCGCCTAGCCTTTTATAAATCGAAGAATTGTAATGGTTAGTACTGGCTCCCAACGGTCTAATGTTACATTCCCGCAATGTTTGTCTATAGCTTCTATGAATTGTCGTGGTCTGGCAGATAATGCGAAACGAAGAGATGTTTTGCATTACTTGAAAAATAAGCAGTATTCAATTTATTGTCTGCAGGACGTACATTGCGTTGAACGTATGGAAGACCAGATCAGAGCTGAATGGGGGCTTGAGTGTTTTTTCAGCTCTTTTAAAAATAATGCTAGAGGTGTGGCCATTTTATTTAATAATAATTTTGAGTATAATATTTTAGGTGTAAGGAATGATGATAATGGTAATTTTTTAGCCCTCAATATGGAGATTAAAGACTATAATATTACTTTGGTTACTCTTTACGGCCCAAATAAAGATGACCCTAAGTTTTATGATTTTGTAAATAATATTGTCAAAGAGTTTGATAACCCTCATACCATCATCTGTGGAGACTGGAATTTAGTTCTAAACGATAAAATAGATTGCCACAACTACGTCAATATTAATAATCCTCTTGCTAAAAATAGGGTGTTAACTCTGTGTAGTGATCTTGATCTTATTGACCCATGGCGTATTCATAATCCAGATGGTCGCAGGTATACTTGGAGGCAACACGCTACTTCTAAGCAATCTAGACTGGATTTTGTTTTAATTTCTTCGGAACTAAATTCTAAATTTGTTTCATGTGACATAAAGCCGGGATATCGTACTGACCATTCTCTTGTAGATATTAAGTTTGATTTTAACCAAATGGATAGGGGGTAGGGTATTGGAAATTTAATAATTCCCTGCTTACTGACAAAGTGTTTGTCGACCAGGTTAAAAATATTATTGAGGAAACTGTGAAAACATATGCGGCCTCCCCTTATTTATCTTCCAGTCTGAAGGAGATACATCCCAGGGACATCCAGTTTACAATTAACGATCAGCTCTTTTTTGAGATGCTTTTAATGGAGATTAGGTCTAAAACTATTTCCTATTCAGCTTGGAAAAAGAAATATGCCAGTAAGGTGGAGTCCAGTCTTGAAAATGAGATTAAAGATTTAACTGATAAGGTATCTCAGGGAGACTTCACCTCAGTAGATTTGTTAAATTCCAAGCAGGCGGAGTTGGTAGATATCCGCAAAAATAAAATGGATGGTGTTTTAATAAGATCTAAAACTCGTTGGATAGAGCATGGCGAAAAACCTTCCAAGTATTTTTGAATATGGAGAAGCGTAATTGTGTTAACAAGACCATGAGTTGTGTTATTAAAGATGATAGTACTGAATTGAAGTCATCTAAGGATATTCTCCTTGAGGCTAGACATTTAAAAAAAAAAATTATACTCCGTGTCTGACACTAATAACAATATTGATTTGCAGTCTATTTTTAAAAATTCAGACTCTCCAGTTTTATCTAACACAACACGTGATAACCTGGAAGGTCCCTTGTCGCATCAGGAAATTTTAAATGTTTTGAAGAAGACTAAAAACGGGAAGTCTCCAGGGTCTGACGGTTTCAGTTTTGAATTTTATAAATTGTTTTTCACTGATCTATCATGGTATTTATTGCGTTCCTTAAATGCTGCCTATGAAACGGGGACACTTTCAGTTACTCAACAATATGGAATTATCACATTATTGCCTAAAGGGGATAAACCACGTCAATTTTTAAAAAACTGGCGGCCTATTTCGTTACTGAATACCTCTTACAAATTGGCTTCTGCTTGTATTGCAGAGAGACTTAAAACTTGTCTCTCATCTATTATTCATGAGCAGCAGAAAGGATTTTTAAGCGGACGCTATATTGGGGAAAATATCCGGTTAATGTATGATTTAATTAATTTCACGGAAACTAAAAACATTCCCGGTATGTTTTTGTTAATTGATTTTGAGAAAGCCTTTGATTCTGTCTCCCATAAATTTATTATGAATATTCTTGATAAGTTTAATTTTGGTCCTTCAATTCAAAAATGGTTTCAGACTTTTTATAGTGGGGCTAAAGCCTCCGTTTTGATCAATGGATTTCTGTCGGAGTCGTTCAAAATTGAGCGGGGCTGTAGACAAGGCGACGGCCTCAGCCCGTATTTGTTCCTTTTGTGTGCTGAGATTCTGGGCAAGATGGTTCGCAATGACAGAATTTTGAAAGGGATCATAGTTGAGGATGTGGAATATAGGCTTTCTCAATATGCAGACGACACCGTGTTATTTTTAAATGGTTCAGAAATTTCATTGGGACGAGCTTTTAAGTTACTTGATGATTTTGCTAAAATGTCCGGCTTAAAAGTCAATGTAGATAAAACAAATGCGGTCTGGATTGGTGGTAATAAGGGCCATCAAAAACGGCTTTGTGCTAACATTAATATTAACTGGATTGGTGTCCAAGATACGTTTAGAGCACTTGGTATTGATTTTTCCACTAATCTTAATACCATGGTGAGGGTTAACTATGATAAGGTTATTATTACCGTTAAATGTTTAATTGAACAATGGTCTAAAAGAAACCTCACTGTTCTTGGAAGGGTTACAATAGTTAAATCACTTCTACTATCAAAACTTACATTTCTTATTTTGACACTCCCTGACCCGCCTGGCTATATGATTAAAGCATTAGATAGTATGTTTTACAAATTCATTTGGAAAGGTGTCGATAGAATATCCAGGAATCAGATGATTCAAGACTATAGTCAAGGAGGTTTGAAAATGGTCGATATGCGTTCTTACATTAATGCACTTAAAATTACTTGGATTCGTAGATACTTAAATGTTGTTGACTCTGGGTGGGTCAACCTTTTTTCCAAGATTACAACAATTCAAAACTCCTTGTTCTGGAGGGAGGACATGCCAGTATTGTCCAACCATTAAAACTGGCCCAATGCCCCAATTACTTTTGGATTGATGTTCTCAATGCCTGGTGCTCCTTTGTGTCAATCCATGAACCAGACACATTGAACGATGTTTTAACGAATACTTTGTGGTATAATCACAGGATTAGAGTTGGCAAGAAAACAGTGTATTATAAACACTGGGCCAACAAAGGTGTAAATTTTGTGTGCGATCTTCTTGATGAAAAGGGGGACTTTTTAACGTTGGAAAATTTTATGGTTCGATCTAACATTAGAACGAATTTCCTTGAGTATGGGGGCATGGTTAAAGCGGTTAAACATTCTTTTCGTAATTGCTTTACTGGAATAAAATGTAACATTGTTTTTCCTTTTATCCCTTTTAACCTGGAGTTGCTTTTGCAGGATAAAAAAGGCTCGATACGTATTTACAATATTTTTACCGCGACTAAAACGGTTCAGTTTAAATTTATCAGTAAGTGGGATACAAAGTTGAATGTTGACATTCCCATATCAAAATGGTTGGTCTTTTGTCGTCTTCCCTTTTGGTGTACTTTAGATACTAAATTACGTTGGTTTCAATATAGGCTGGTCCATAGAATCTTGGGAGTTAATTCCTTTCTGGCTAAAATTAAGATCAAGAATAGTGATTTGTGTACCTTTTGCCAAGTCGAAAGTGAGACCCTAGTTCATTTGTTCTGTACATGTAAGATTACCCGTTCCTTTTGGGATCGAGTTAATATATGGGTGACAGAGAGAGTGAACATTAATGTCGATTTCGACAATATGTGTATTCTCTTTGGGGTGCTGAATAGAAATTGGAGTGCCCTTAATTTGATTCTTCTTATGTGTCGTTTTCATATCTATAAAATGAAGATGAATGAAAGTAAACCATCCTTTGAGCAGATAAAGAAGGATATTAAACGATATTATGTATTGGAGAAATTCATTTTCATGACAAATGGTAATAGTGTTAAATTTTATCAAAAATGGGACACATTTTCAAGGCTTTGTGAAGAGTAGCTCTTTATTTTTTGGATATGTATTATTTATATTTCTGTACTGAACGATTGTGAAATTGAGATGAGAAAATAAATATTTTTCCTCCGGGGAAAAAAAAAAAATAATAAAAAATAAAAAAGATATAAAATTATCGGACTCCCTTGAAAACTTTAAAAGTTATTCCCAACCATAGAAATGTTTTTTTTATAACACTGTATAGTGCTGTATTGTTTGCGGTGAAACCGCATGCAAGTTGACGGTATTTTACAGAGCGCTAGGTGTCCATGGAGGCCGTTTAAGGTACGAAATAATTATCCAAATTCAAAAGTATGGTGTTTTTATGAAAGGGCAGAACCTAAGCTTTAATTTAGATATAAAATTATCGGCCTCCCCTTGAAAACTTTAAAAGTTATTCCCAACCATAGAAATGTTTTTGTTGTAACACTGTATAGTGCTGTATTGTTTGCGGTGAAACCGCATGCAAGTTGACGGTATTTTACAGAGGGCTATGTGTCCATGGAGGCCGTTTAAGGTACGAAATAATTATCCAAATTCAAAAGTATGGTGTTGTTTTCTGAAGGGGAGAACCTACGATTTAATTTAGATATAAAATTATCGACCTCCCTTGAAAACTTTAAAAGTTATTCCCAACCATAGAAATGTTTTTTTTTGTAACACTGTATAGTGCTGTATTGTTTGCGGTGAAACCGCATGCAAGTTGACGGTATTTTACAGAGGGCTATGTGTCCATGGAGGCCGTTTAAGGTACGAAATAATTATCCAAATTCAAAAGTATGGTGTTTTTCTGAAAGGGGAGAACCTAAGCTTTAATTTAGATATAAAATTATCGGCCTCCCTTGAAAACTTTAAAAGTTATTCCCAACCATAGAAATGTTTCTTTTGTAACACTGTATAGTGCTGTATTGTTTGCGGTGAAACCGCATGCAAGTTGACGGTATTTTACAGAGGGCTATGTGTCCATGGAGGCCGTTTAAGGTACGAAATAATTATCCAAATTCAAAAGTATGGTGTTTTTCTGAAAGGGGAGAACCTAAGCTTTAATTTAGATATAAAATTATCGGCCTCCCTTGAAAACTTTAAAGTTATTCCCAACCATAGAAATGTTTTTTTGTAACACTGTATAGTGCTGTATTGTTTGCGGTGAAACCGCATGCAAGTTGACCGTATTTTACAGAGGGCTATGTGTCCATGGAGGCCGTTTAAGGTACGAAATAATTATCCAAATTCAAAAGTATGGTGTTTTTCTGAAAGGGGATAACCTACGCTTTAATTTAGATATAAAATTATCGACCTCCTTTGAAAACTTTAAAAGTTATTCCCAACCATAGAAATGTTTTTTTGTAACACTGTATAGTGCTGTATTGTTTGCGGTGAAACCGCATGCAAGTTGACGGTATTTTACAGAGGGCTATGTGTCCATGGAGGCCGTTTAAGGTACGAAATAATTATCCAAATTCAAAAGTATGGTGTTTTTCTAAAAGGGGAGAACCTAAGCTTTAATTTAGATATAAAATTATCGGCCTCCCTTGAAAACTTTAAAGTTATTCCCAACCATAGAAATGTTTTTTTGTAACACTGTATAGTGCTGTATTGTTTGCGGTGAAACCGCATGCAAGTTGACGGTATTTTACAGAGGGCTATGTGTCCATGGAGGCCGTTTAAGGTACGAAATAATTATCCAAATTCAAAAGTATGGTGTTTTTCTGAAAGGGAGAACCTAAGCTTTAATTTAGATATAAAATTATCGGCCTCCTTGAAAACTTTAAAAGTTATTCCCAACCATAGAAATGTTTTTGTAACACTGTATAGTGCTGTATTGTTTGCGGTGAAACCGCATGCAAGTTGACAGTATTTTACAGAGGGCTATGTGTCCATGGAGGCCGTTTAAGGTACGAAATAATTATCCAAATTCAAAAGTATGGTGTTTTCTGAAAGGGAGAACCTACGCTTTAATTTAGATATAAAATTATCGGCCTCTTTGAAAACTTTAAAAGTTATTCCCAACCATAGAAATGTTTCTTTTGTAACACTGTATAGTGCTGTATTGTTTGAGGTGAAACCGCATGCAAGTTGACAGTATTTTACAGAGGGCTATGTGTCCATGGAGGCCGTTTAAGGTACGAAATAATTATCCAAATTCAAAAGTATGGTGTTTTTCTGAAAGGGAGAACCTACGCTTTAATTTAGATATAAAATTATCGGCCTCCTTGAAAACTTTAAAGTTATTCCCAACCATAGAAATGTTTTTTTGTAACACTGTATAGTGCTGTATTGTTTGCGGTGAAACCGCATGCAAGTTGACGGTATTTTACAGAGGGCTATGTGTCCATGGCGGCCGTTTAAGGTACGAAATAATTATCCAAATTCAAAAGTATGGTGTTTTTCTGAAAGGGGAGAACCTCCGCTTTAATTTAGATATAAAATTATCGGCCTCCCTTGTAAACTTTAAAAGTTATTCCCAACCATAGAATTGTTTTTGTAACACTGTATAGTGCTGTATTGTTTGCGGTGAAACCGCATGCAAGTTGACAGTATTTTACAGAGGGCTATGTGTCCATGGAGGCCGTTTAAGGTACGAAATAATTATCCAAATTCAAAAGTATGGTGTTTTTCTGAAAGGGGAGAACCTACGCTTTAATTTAGATATAAAATTTCGGCCTCCTTTGAAAACTTTAAAAGTTATTCCCAACCATAGAAATGTTTTTTTTTTGTAACACTGTATAGTGCTGTATTGTTTGCGGTGAAACCGCATGCAAGTTGACCGTATTTTACAGAGGGCTATGTGTCCATGGAGGCCGTTTAAGGTACGAAATAATTATCCAAATTCAAAAGTATGGTGTTTTTCTGAAAGGGGAGAACCTACGCTTTAATTTAGATATAAAATTATCGGCCTTCCTTGAAAACTTTAAAAGTTATTCCCAACCATAGAAATGTTTCTTTTGTAACACTGTATAGTGCTGTATTGTTTGCGGTGAAACCGCATGCAAGTTGACCGTATTTTACAGAGGGCTATGTGTCCATGGAGGCCGTTTAAGGTACGAAATAATTATCCAAATTCAAAAGTATGGTGTTTTTCTGAAAGGGGAGAACCTACGCTTTAATTTAGATATAAAATTATCGGCCTCCCTTGAAAACTTTAAAAGTTATTCCCAACCATAGAAATGTTTTTTGTAACACTGTATAGTGCTGTATTGTTTGCGGTGAAACCGCATGCAAGTTGACGGTATTTTACAGAGGGCTATGTGTCCATGGAGGCCGTTTAAGGTACGAAATAATTATCCAAATTCAAAAGTATGGTGTTTTTCTGAAAGGGGAGAACCTACGCTTTAATTTAGATATAAAATTATCGGCCTCCCTTGAAAACTTTAAAAGTTATTCCCAACCATAGAAATGTTTTTTGTAACACTGTATAGTGCTGTATTGTTTGCGGTGAAACCGCATCCAAGTTGAGCGTATTTTACAGAGGGCTATGTGTCCATGGAGGCCGTTTAAGGTACGAAATAATTATCCAAATTCAAAAGTATGGTGTTTTTCTGAAAGGGGAGAACCTAAGCTTTAATTTAGATATAAAATTATCGGCCTCCCTTGAAAACTTAAAAGTTATTCCCAACCATAGAAATGTTTTTTTTGTAACACTGTATAGTGCTGTATTGTTTGCGGTGAAACCGCATGCAAGTTGACGGTATTTTACAGAGGGCTATGTGTCCATGGAGGCCGTTTAAGGTACGAAATAATTATCCAAATTCAAAAGTATGGTGTTTTTCTGAAACGGGAGAACCTACGCTTTAATTTAGATATAAAATTATCGGCCTCCCTTGAAAACTTTAAAAGTTATTCCCAACCATAGAAATGTTTCTTTTGTAACACTGTATAGTGCTGTATTGTTTGCGGTGAAACCGCATGCAAGTTGACTGTATTTTACAGAGGGCTATGTGTCCATGGAGGCCGTTTAAGGTACGAAATAATTATCCAAATTCAAAAGTATGTTGTTTTTCTGAAAGTGGATATCATACGATTTAATTTAGATATAAAATTATCGGCCTCCTTGAAAACTTTAAAAGTTATTCCCAACCATAGAAATGTTTTTTTGTAACACTGTATAGTGCTGTATTGTTTGCGGTGAAACCGCATGCAAGTTGACGGTATTTTACAGAGGGCTATGTGTCCATGGAGGCCGTTTAAGGTACGAAATAATTATCCAAATTCAAAAGTATGGTGTTTTTCTGAAAGGTGAGAACCTAAGCTTTAATTTAGATATAAAATTATCGGCCTCCATTGAAAACTTTAAAAGTTATTCCCAACCATAGAAATGTTTTTTTGTAACACTGTATAGTGCTGTATTGTTTGCGGTGAAACCGCATGCAAGTTGACAGTATTTTACAGAGGGCTATGTGTCCATGGAGGCCGTTTAAGGTACGAAATAATTATCCAAATTCAAAAGTATGGTGTTTTTCTGAAAGGGGAGAACCTACGCTTTAATTTAGATATAAAATTATCGGCCTCCTTGAAAACTTTAAAAGTTATTCCCAACCATAGAAATGTTTTTTTGTAACACTGTATAGTGCTGTATTGTTTGCGGTGAAACCGCATGCAAGTTGACAGTATTTTACAGAGGGCTATGTGTCCATGGAGGCCGTTTAAGGTACGAAATAATTATCAAAATTCAAAAGTATGGTGTTTTTCTGAAAGGGAGAACCTACGCTTTAATTTAGATATAAAATTATCGGCCTCCTTGAAAACTTTAAAAGTTATTCCCAACCATAGAAATGTTTCTTTTGTAACACTGTATAGTGCTGTATTGTTTGCGGTGAAACCGCATGCAAGTTGACCGTATTTTACAGAGGGCTATGTGTCCATGGAGGCCGTTTAAGGTACGAAATAATTATCCAAATTCAAAAGTATGGTGTGTTTTCTGAAAGGGAGAACCTACGCTTTAATTTAGATATAAAATTAGCGGCCTGCCTAGAAAACTTTAAAAGTTATTCCCAACCATAAAAATGTTTTTTTGTAACACTGTATAGTGCTGTATTGTTTGCGGTGAAACCGCATGCAAGTTGACGGTATTTTACAGAGGGCTATGTGTCCATGGAGGCCGTTTAAGGTACGAAATAATTATCCAAATTCAAAAGTATGGTGTTTTTCTGAAAGTGTAGAACCTACGCTTTAATTTAGATATAAAATTATCGGCCTCGAAAAAAACTTAAAAAGTTATTCCCAAGAATAGAAATGTTTTCTTTGTAACACTGTATAGTGCTGTATTGTTTGCGGTGAAACCGCATGCAAGTTGACGGTATTTTACAGAGGGCTATGTGTCCATGGAGGCCGTTTAAGGTACGAAATAATTATCCAATTCAAAAGTATGGTGTTTTTCTGAAAGGGGAGAACCTAAGCTTTAATTTAGATATAAAATTATCGGCCTCCCTTGAAAACTTTAAAAGTTATTCCCAACCATAGAAATGTTTCTTTTGTAACACTGTATAGTGCTGTATTGTTTGCGGTGAAACCGCATGCAAGTTGACCGTATTTTACAGAGGGCTATGTGTCCATGGAGGCCGTTTAAGGTACGAAATAATTATCCAAATTCAAAAGTATGGTGTTTTTCTGAAAGGGGAGAACCTAAGCTTTAATTTAGATATAAAATTATCGGCCTCTCATGAAAACTTTAAAAGTTATTCCCAATCATAGAAATGTATTTTGTAACACTGTATAGTGCTGTATTGTTTGCGGTGAAACCGCATGCAAGTTGACGGTATTTTACAGAGGGCTATGTGTCCATGGAGGCCGTTTAAGGTACGAAATAATTATCCAAATTCAAAAGTATGGTGTTTTTCTGAAAGGGAGAACCTAGCTTTAATTTAGATATAAAATTATCGGCCTCCTTGAAAACTTTAAAAGTTATTCCCAACCATAGAAATGTTTATTTGAAACAATGTAAAGAGCTGTATTGTATGCGGTGAAACCGCATGAAAGTTGACCGTATTATACATAGGGCTATTTGTCCATGTAGGCCGTTAAAGTAACGAAATAATAATCAAAATTCAAAAGTATTGTGTTTTTCTGAAAGGGAGAACCTAAGCTTTAATTTAGATATAAAATTATCGGCCTCCTTGAAAACTTTAAAAGTTATTCCCAACCATAGAAATGTTTTTTTGTAACACTGTATAGTGCTGTATTGTTTGCGGTGAAACCGCATGCAAGTTGACAGTATTTACAGAGGGCTATGTGTCCATGGAGGCCGTTTAAGGTACGAAATAATTATCCAAATACAAAAGTATGGAGTTTTACATAAAGGGGAGAACCTACGCATTAATTTAGATATAAAAATATCGGCCTCCTTGAAAACTTTAAAGTTATTCCCAACCATAGAAATGTTTTTTGTAACACTGTATAGTGCTGTATTGTTTGCGGTGAAACCGCATGCAAGTTGACGGTATTTTACAGAGGGCTATGTGTCCATGGAGGCCGTTTAAGGTACGAAATAATTATCCAAATTCAAAAGTATGGTGTTTTTCTGAAAGGGAGAAGCTACGCTTTAATTTAGATATAAAATTATCGGCCTCCTTGAAAACTTTAAAAGTTATTCCCAACCATAGAAATGTTTCTTTGTAACACTGTATAGTGCTGTATTGTTTGCGGTGAAACCGCATGCAAGTTGACGGTATTTTACAGAGGGCTATGTGTCCATGGAGGCCGTTTAAGGTACGAAATAATTATCCAAATTCAAAAGTATGGTGTTTTTCTTAAGGGGAGAACCTAAGCTTTAATTTAGATATAAAATTATCGGCCTCCCTTGAAAACTTTAAAAGTTATTCCCAACCATAGAAATGTGTTTTTTGTAACACTGTATAGTGCTGTATTGTTTGCGGTGAAACCGCATGCAAGTTGACGGTATTTTACAGAGGGCTATGTGTCCATGGAGGCCGTTTAAGGTACGAAATAATTATCCAAATTCAAAAGTATGGTGTTTTTCTTAAGGGGAGAACCTAAGCTTTAATTTAGATATAAAATTATCGGCCTCCCTTGAAAACTTTAAAAGTTATCCCCAACCACATAAATGTTTTTTTTGTAACACTGTATAGTGCTGTATTGTTTGCGGTGAAACCGCATGCAAGTTGACCGTATTTTACAGAGGGCTATGTGTCCATGGAGGCCGTTTAAGGTACGAAATAATTATCCAAATTCAAAAGTATGGTGTTTTTCTGAAAGGGAGAACCTACGCTTTAATTTAGATATAAAATTATCGGCCTCCCTTGAAAACTTTAAAAGTTATTCCCAACCATAGAAATGTTTCTTTTGTAACACTGTATAGTGCTGTATTGTTTGCGGTGAAACCGCATGCAAGTTGACAGTATTTTACAGAGGGCTATGTGTCCATGGAGGCCGTTTAAGGTACGAAATAATTATCCAAATTCAAAAGTATGGTGTTTTTCTGAAAGGTGAGAACCTAAGCTTTAATTTAGATATAAAATTATCGGCCTCCTTGAAAACTTTAAAAGTTATTCCCAACCATAGAAATGTTTTTTGTAACACTGTATAGTGCTGTATTGTTTGCGGTGAAACCGCATGCAAGTTGACAGTATTTTACAGAGGGCTATGTGTCCATGGAGGCCGTTTAAGGTACGAAATAATTATCCAAATTCAAAAGTATGGTGTTTTTCTGAAAGGGAGAACCTACGCTTTAATTTAGATATAAAATTATCGGCATCCTGTAAAACTTTAAAAGTTATTCCCAACCATAGAAATGTTTTTTTGTAACACTGTATAGTGCTGTATTGTTTGCGGTGAAACCGCATGCAAGTTGACGGTATTTTACAGAGGGCTATGTGTCCATGGAGGCCGTTTAAGGTACGAAATAATTATCCAAATTCAAAAGTATGGTGTTTTTCTGAAAGGGAGAACCTACGCTTTAATTTAGATATAAAATTATCGGCCTCCCTTGAAAACTTTAAAAGTTATTCCCAACCATAGAAATGTTTTTTGTAACACTGTATAGTGCTGTATTGTTTGCGGTGAAACCGCATGCAAGTTGACGGTATTTTACAGAGGGCTATGTGTCCATGGAGGCCGTTTAAGGTACGAAATAATTATCCAAATTCAAAAGTATGGTGTTTTTCTGAAGGTGGAGAACCTACGCTTTAATTTAGATATAAAATTATCGGCCTCCCTTGAAAACTTTAAAAGTTATTCCCAACCATAGAAATGTTTTTTTGTAACACTGTATAGTGCTGTATTGTTTGCGGTGAAACCGCATGCAAGTTGACCGTATTTTACAGAGGGCTATGTGTCCATGGAGGCCGTTTAAGGTACGAAATAATTATCCAAATTCAAAGGTATGGTGTTTTTCTGAAAGGGGAGAACCTCAGCTTTAATTTATATATAAAATTATCGGCCTCAAATGAAAAATTTAAAAGTTATTCCCAACAATAAAAATGTTTTTTTGTAACACTGTATAGTGCTGTATTGTTTGCGGTGAAACCGCATGCAAGTTGACAGTATTTTACAGAGGACTATGTGTCCATGGAGGCCGTTTAAGGTACGAAATAATTATCCAAATTCAAAAGTATGGTGTTTTTCTGAAAGGGGAGAACCTAAGCTTTAATTTAGATATACAATTATCGGCCTCCCTTGAAAACTTTAAAAGTTATTCCCAACCATAGAAATGTTTTTTTGTAACACTGTATAGTGCTGTATTGTTTGCGGTGAAACCGCATGCAAGTTGACAGTATTTTACAGAGGGCTATGTGTCCATGGAGGCCGTTTAAGGTATGAAATAATTATCCAAATTCAAAAGTATGGTGTTTTCTGAAAGGGAGAACCTACGCTTTAATTTAGATATAAAATTATCGGCCTCCTTGAAAACTTTAAAAGTTATTCCCAACCATAGAAATGTTTTTTTGTAACACTGTATAGTGCTGTATTGTTTGCCGTGAAACCGCATGCAAGTTGACGGTATTTTACACAGGGCTATGTGTCCATGGAGGCCGTTTAAGGTACGAAATAATTATCCAAATTCAAAAGTATGGTGTTTTTCTGAAAGGGAGAACCTACGCTTTAATTTAGATATAAAATTATCGGCCTCCCTTGAAAACTTTAAAAGTTATTCCCAACCATAGAAATGTTTCTTTGTAACACTGTATAGTGCTGTATTGTTTGCGGTGAAACCGCATGCAAGTTGACGGTATTTGGCTATGTGTCCATGGAGGCCGTTTAAGGTACGAAATAATTATCCAAATTCAAAAGTATGGTGTTTTTCTGAAAGGGAGAACCTACGCTTTAATTTAGATATAAAATTATCGGCCTCCTTGAAAACTTTAAAGTTATTCCCAACCATAGAAATGTTTCTTTTGTAACACTGTATAGTGCTGTATTGTTTGCGGTGAAACCGCATGCAAGTTGACTGTATTTTACAGAGGGCTATGTGTCCATGGAGGCCGTTTAAGGTACGAAATAATTATCCAAATTCAAATGTATGGTGTTTTTCTGAAAGGGAGAACCTACGCTTTAATTTAGATATAAAATTATCGACCTCCTTGAAAACTTTAAAGTTATTCCCAACCATAGAAATGTTTCTTTGTAACACTGTATAGTGCTGTATTGTTTGCGGTGAAACCGCATGCAAGTTGACAGTATTTTACAGAGGGCTATGTGTCCATGGAGGCCGTTTAAGGTACGAAAATAATTATCCAAATTCAAAAGTATGGTGTTTTTCTGAAAGGGAGAACCTACGCTTTAATTTAGATATAAAATTATCGGCCTCCCTTGAAAACTTTAAAAGTTATTCCCAACAATAAAAATGTTTTTTTGTAACACTGTATAGTGCTGTATTGTTTGCGGTGAAACCGCATGCAAGTTGACAGTATTTTACACAGGGCTATCTGTCCATGGAGGCCGTTTAAGGCACGAAATAATTATCCAAATTCAAAAGTATGGTGTTTTTCTGAAAGGGAGAACCTACGCTTTAATTTAGATATAAAATTATCGGCCTCCTTGAAAACTTTAAAAGTTATTCCCAACCATAGAAATGTTTTTTTGTAACACTGTATAGTGCTGTATTGTTTGCGGTGAAACCGCATGCAAGTTGACAGTATTTTACAGAGGGCTATGTGTCCATGGAGGCCGTTTAAGGTACGAAATAATTATCCAAATTCAAAAGTATGGTGTTTTTTCTGAAAGGAGAACCTACGCTTTAATTTAGATATAAAATTATCGGCCTCCCTTTGAAAACTTTAAAGTTATTCCCAACCATAGAAATGTTTTTTTGTAACACTGTATAGTGCTGTATTGTTTGCGGTGAAACCGCATGCAAGTTGACGGTATTTTACAGAGGGCTATGTGTCCATGGAGGCCGTTTAAGGTACGAAATAATTATCCAAATTCAAAAGTATGGTGTTTTTCTGAAGGGGAGAACCTACGCTTTAATTTAGATATAAAATTATCGGCCTCCCTTGAAAACTTTAAAAGTTATTCCCAACCATAGAAATGTTTCTTTTGTAACACTGTATAGTGCTGTATTGTTTGCGGTGAAACCGCATGCAAGTTGACCGTATTTTACAGAGGGCTATGTGTCCATGGAGGCCGTTTAAGGTACGAAATAATTATCCAAATTCAAAAGTATGGTGTTTTTCTGAAAGGGAGAACCTAAGCTTTAATTTAGATATAAAATTATCGGCCTCCTTGAAAACATTTAAAGTTATTCCCAACCATAGAAATGTTTTTTTGTAACACTGTATAGTGCTGTATTGTTTGCGGTGAAACCGCATGCAAGTTGACGGTATTTTACAGAGGGCTATGTGTCCATGGAGGCCGTTTAAGGTACGAAATAATTATCCAAATTCAAAAGTATGGTGTTTTTCTGAAAGGGAGAACCTAAGCTTTAATTTAGATATAAAATTATCGGCCTCCTTGAAAACTTTAAAGTTATTCCCAACCATAGAAATGTTTTTTGTAACACTGTATAGTGCTGTATTGTTTGCGGTGAAACCGCATGCAAGTTGACGGTATTTTACAGAGGGCTATGTGTCCATGGAGGCCGTTTAAGGTACGAAATAATTATCCAAATTCAAAAGTATTGTGTTTTATGAAAGGGAAGATCCTACGCTTTAATAAAGAGATAAAATTATCGGCCTCCCTTGAAAACTTTAAAGTTATTCCCAACCATAGAAATGTTTCTTTTGTAACACTGTATAGTGCTGTATTGTTTGCCGTGAAACCGCATGCAAGTTGACGGTATTTTACAGAGGGCTATGTGTCCATGGAGGCCGTTTAAGGTACGAAATAATTATCCAAATTCAAAAGTATGGTGTTTTTCTGAAGGGGAGAACCTACGCTTTAATTTAGATATAAAATTATCGGCCTCCCTTGAAAACTTTAAAAGTTATTCCCAACCATAGAAATGTTTCTTTGTAACACTGTATAGTGCTGTATTGTTTGCGGTGAAACCGCATGCAAGTTGACCGTATTTTACAGAGGGCTATGTGTCCATGGAGGCCGTTTAAGGTACGAAATAATTATCCAAATTCAAAAGTATGGTGTTTTTCTGAAAGGGGAGAACCTAAGCTTTAATTTAGATATAAAATTATCGGCCTCCATTTAAAAAGTTTAAAGTTATTCCCAACCATAGAAATGTTTTTTTGTAACACTGTATAGTGCTGTATTGTTTGCGGTGAAACCGCATGCAAGTTGACCGTATTTTACAGAGGGCTATGTGTCCATGGAGGCCGTTTAAGGTACGAAATAATTATCCAAATTCAAAAGTATGGTGTTTTTCTGAAAGGGGAGAACCTACGCTTTAATTTAGATATAAAATTATCGACCTCCTTGAAAACTTTAAAAGTTATTCCCAACCATAGAAATGTTTTTTTGTAACACTGTATAGTGCTGTATTGTTTGCGGTGAAACCGCATGCAAGTTGACGGTATTTTACAGAGGGCTATGTGTCCATGGAGGCCGTTTAAGGTACGAAATAATTATCCAAATTCAAAAGTATGGTGTTTTCTGAAAGGGGAGAACCTACGCTTTAATTTAGATATAAAATTATCGGCCTCCCTTTGAAAACTTTAAAAGTTATTCCCAACCATAGAAATGTTTCTTTTGTAACACTGTATAGTGCTGTATTGTTTGCGGTGAAACCGCATGCAAGTTGACAGTATTTTACAGAGGGCTATGTGTCCATGGAGGCCGTTTAAGGTACGAAATAATTATCCAAATTCAAAAGTATGGTGTTTTTCTGAAAGGGGAGAACCTACGCTTTAATTTAGATATAAAATTATCGGCCTCCCTTGAAAACTTTAAAAGTTATTCCCAACCATAGAAATGTTTCTTTTGTAACACTGTATAGTGCTGTATTGTTTGCGGTGAAACCGCATGCAAGTTGACTGTATTTTACAGAGGGCTATGTGTCCATGGAGGCCGTTTAAGGTACGAAATAATTATCCAAATTCAAAAGTATGGTGTTTTTCTGAAAGGGGAGAACCTACGCTTTAATTTAGATATAAAATTATCGGCCTCCCTTGAACACTTTAAAAGTTATTCCCAACCATAGAAATGTTTCTTTTGTAACACTGTATAGTGCTGTATTGTTTGCGGTGAAACCGCATGCAAGTTGAGCGTATTTTACAGAGGGCTATGTGTCCATGGAGGCCGTTTAAGGTACGAAATAATTATCCAAATTCAAAAGTATGGTGTTTTTCTGAAAGGGGAGAACCTACGCTTTAATTTAGATATACAATTATCGGCCTCCTTGAAAACTTTAAAGTTATTCCCAACAATAAAAATGTTTTTTTGTAACACTGTATAGTGCTGTATTGTTTGCGGTGAAACCGCATGCAAGTTGACGGTATTTTACAGAGGGCTATGTGTCCATGGAGGCCGTTTAAGGTACGAAATAATTATCCAAATTCAAAAGTATGGTGTTTTCTGAAAGGGAGAACCTACGATTTAATTTAGATATAAAATTATCGGCCTCCTTGAAAACTTTAAAGTTATTCCCAACCATAGAAATGTTTCTTTTGTAACACTGTATAGTGCTGTATTGTTTGCGGTGAAACCGCATGCAAGTTGACGGTATTTTACAGAGGGCTATGTGTCCATGGAGGCCGTTTAAGGTACGAAATAATTATCCAAATTCAAAAGTATGGTGTTTTTCTGAAAGGGAAGAACCTAAGCTTTAATTTAGATATAAAATTATCGACCTCCCTTGAAAACTTTAAAGTTATTCCCAACAATAAAAATGTTTTGTTGTAACACTGTATAGTGCTGTATTGTTTGCGGTGAAACCGCATGCAAGTTGACGGTATTTTACAGAGGGCTATGTGTCCATGGAGGCCGTTTAAGGTACGAAATAATTATCCAAATTCAAAAGTATGGTGTTTTTCTGAAAGGGGAGAACCTACGCTTTAATTTAGATATAAAATTATCGGCCTCCCTTGAAAACTTTAAAGGTTATTCCCAACCATAGAAATGTTTTTTTTGTAACACTGTATAGTGCTGTATTGTTTGCGGTGAAACCGCATGCAAGTTGACAGTATTTTACAGAGGGCTATGTGTCCATGGAGGCCGTTTAAGGTACGAAATAATTATCCAAATTCAAAAGTATGGTGTTTTTCTGAAAGGGAGAACCTACGCTTTAATTTAGATATAAAATTATCGGCCTCCTTGAAAACTTTAAAAGTTATTCCCAACCATAGAAATGTTTTTTTGTAACACTGTATAGTGCTGTATTGTTTGCGGTGAAACCGCATGCAAGTTGACCGTATTTTACAGAGGGCTATGTGTCCATGGAGGCCGTTTAAGGTACGAAATAATTATCCAAATTCAAAAGTATGGTGTTTTTCTGAAAGGGGAGAACCTACGCTTTAATTTAGATATAAAATTATCGGCCTCCCTTGTAAACTTTAAAAGTTATTCCCAACCATAGAAATGTTTTTTGTAACACTGTATAGTGCTGTATTGTTTGCGGTGAAACCGCATGCAAGTTGACGGTATTTTACAGAGGGCTATGTGTCCATGGAGGCCGTTTAAGGTACGAAATAATTATCCAAATTCAAAAGTATGGTGTTTTTCTGAAAGCGGAGAACCTACGAGTTAATTTAGATATAAAATTATCGGCCTCAATTTAAAACTTTAAACTTAACCCCAACCCTACCAATTGTTTCTTTTGTAACACTGTATAGTGCTGTATTGTTTGCGGTGAAACCGCATGCAAGTTGACCGTATTTTACAGAGGGCTATGTGTCCATGGAGGCCGTTTAAGGTACGAAATAATTATCCAAATACAAAAAGTATGGTGTTTTTCTGAAAGGGAGAACCTAAGCTTTAATTTAGATATAAAATTATCGGCCTCCTTGAAAACTTTAAAAGTTATTCCCAACCATAGAAATGTTTTTGTAACACTGTATAGTGCTGTATTGTTTGCGGTGAAACCGCATGCAAGTTGACAGTATTTTACAGAGGGCTATGTGTCCATGGAGGCCGTTTAAGGTACGAAATAATTATCCAAATTCAAAAGTATGGTGTTTTTCTGAAAGGGAGAACCTAAGCTTTAATTTAGATATAAAATTATCGGCCTCCTTTGAAAACTTTAAAGTTATTCCCAACCATAGAAATGTTTTTTTTGTAACACTGTATAGTGCTGTATTGTTTGCGGTGAAACCGCATGCAAGTTGACCGTATTTTACAGAGGGCTATGTGTCCATGGAGGCCGTTTAAGGTACGAAATAATTATAGAAATTCAAAAGTATGGTGTTTTTCTGAAAGGGAGAACCTACGCTTTAATTTAGATATAAAATTATCGACCTCCTTGAAAACTATAACAGTTATTCCCAACCATAGAAATGTTTCTTTTTGTAACACTGTATAGTGCTGTATTGTTTGCGGTGAAACCGCATGCAAGTTGACGGTATTTTACAGAGGGCTATGTGTCCATGGAGGCCGTTTAAGGTACGAAATAATTATCCAAATTCAAAAGTATGGTGTTTTTCTGAAAAGGGAGAACCTACGCTTTAATTTAGATATAAAATTATCGGCCTCCCTTGAAAACTTTAAAAGTTATTCCCAACCATAGAAATGTTTTTTTTGTAACACTGTATAGTGCTGTATTGTTTGCGGTGAAACCGCATGCAAGTTGACAGTATTTTACAGAGGGCTATGTGTCCATGGAGGCCGTTTAAGGTACGAAATAATTATCCAAATTCAAAAGTATGGTGTTTTTCTGAAAGGGAGAACCTACGCTTTAATTTAGATATAAAATTATCGGCCTCCCTTGAAAACTTTAAAAGTTATTCCCAACCATAGAAATGTTTCTTTGTAACACTGTATAGTGCTGAATTGTTGCGGTGAAACCGCATGCAAGTTGACAGTATTTTACAGAGGGCTATGTGTCCATGGAGGCCCGTTTAAGGTACGAAATAATTATCCAAATTCAAAAGTATGGTGTTTTTCTGAAAGGGGAGAACCTAAGCTTTAATTTAGATATAAAATTATCGGCCTCCTTGAAAACTTTAAAGTTATTCCCAACCATAAAAATGTTTTTTTGTAACACTGTATAGTGCTGTATTGTTTGCGGTGAAACCGCATGCAAGTTGACAGTATTTTACAGAGGGCTATGTGTCCATGGAGGCCGTTTAAGGTACGAAATAATTATCCAAATTCAAAGGTAGGTTGTGATTCTGAATGTAGAGAACCAACGCTTTAATTTAGATATAAAATTATCGACCTCCCTTGAAAACTTTAAAGTTATTCCCAACCATAGAAATGTTTTTTTGTAACACTGTATAGTGCTGTATTGTTTGCGGTGAAACCGCATGCAAGTTGACGGTATTTTACAGAGGGCTATGTGTCCATGGAGGCCGTTTAAGGTACGAAATAATTATCCAAATTCAAAAGTATGGTGTTTTTCTGAAAGGCGAGAACCTAAGCTTTAATTTAGATTTAAAATTATCGGCCTACATTAAAACTTTAAAAGTTATTCCCAACCATAGAAATGTTTCTTTTGTAACACTGTATAGTGCTGTATTGTTTGCGGTGAAACCGCATGCAAGTTGACCGTATTTTACAGAGGGCTATGTGTCCATGGAGGCCGTTTAAGGTACGAAATAATTATCCAAATTCAAAAGTATGGTGGTTTTCTGAAAGAGGAGAACCTACGCTTTAATTTAGATATAAAATTATCGGCCTCCTTGAAAACTTAAAACTTATTCCCAAACATAGAAATGTTTCTTTTGTAACACTGTATAGTGCTGTATTGTTTGCGGTGAAACCGCATGCAAGTTGACGGTATTTTACAGAGGGCTATGTGTCCATGGAGGCCGTTTAAGGTACGAAATAATTATCCAAATTCAAATGTATGGTGTTTTTCTGAAAGGGAGAACCTACGATTTAATTTAGATATAAAATTATCGGCCTCCTTGAAAACTTTAAAAGTTATTCCCAACCCTAGAACTGTTTTGTTGTAACAGTGTTGAGTGCTGTTTTGCTTGCGGTTAATGCGAATTGAAGTTGTCAGTATTTTACAGAGGGCTATGTGTCCATGGAGGCCGTTTAAGATACGAAATAATTATCCAAATTCAAAAGTATGGTGTTTTTCTGAAAGGGAGAACCTAAGCTTTAATTTAGATATAAAATTATCGGCCTCCTTGAAAACTTTAAAAGTTATTCCCAACCATAGAAATGTTTTTGTAACACTGTATAGTGCTGTATTGTTTGCCGTGAAACCGCATGCAAGTTGACCGTATTTTACAGAGGGCTATGTGTCCATGGAGGCCGTTTAAGGTACGAAATAATTATCCAAATTCAAAAGTATGGTGTTTTTCTGAAAGGGGAGAACCTACGCTTTAATTTAGATATAAAATTATCGGCCTCCCTTGAAAACTTTAAAAGTTATTCCCAACCATAGAAATGTTTCTTTTGTAACACTGTATAGTGCTGTATTGTTTGCGGTGAAACCGCATGCAAGTTGACGGTATTTTACAGAGGGCTATGTGTCCATGGAGGCCGTTTAAGGTACGAAATAATTATCCAAATTCAAATGTATGGTGTTTTTCTGAAAGGGGAGAACCTACGATTTAATTTAGATATAAAATTATCGGCCTCCCTTGAAAACTTTAAAAGTTATTCCCAACCATAGAAATGTTTTTTTGTAACACTGTATAGTGCTGTATTGTTTGCGGTGAAACCGCATGCAAGTTGACGGTATTTTACAGAGGGCTATGTGTCCATGGAGGCCGTTTAAGGTACGAAATAATTATCCAAATTCAAAAGTATGGTGTTTTTCTGAAAGGGAGAACCTACGCTTTAATTTAGATATAAAATTATCGGCCTCCTTGAAAACTTTAAAGTTATTCCCAACCATAGAAATGTTTTTTTTGTAACACTGTATAGTGCTGTATTGTTTGCGGTGAAACCGCATGCAAGTTGACAGTATTTTACAGAGGGCTATGTGTCCATGGAGGCCGTTTAAGGTACGAAATAATTATCCAAATTCAAAAGTATGGTGTTTTCTGAAAGGGAGAACCTACGCTTTAATTTAGATATAAAATTATCGGCCTCCCTTGAAAACTTTAAAGTTACTCCCAACCATAGAAATGTTTCTTTTTGTAACACTGTATAGTGCTGTATTGTTTGCGGTGAAACCGCATGCAAGTTGACCGTATTTTACAGAGGCTATGTGTCCATGGAGGCCGTTTAAGGTACGAAATAATTATCCAAATTCAAAAGTATGGTGTTTTCTGAAAGGGGAGAACCTACGCTTTAATTTAGATATAAAATTATCGACCTCCCTTGAAAACTTTAAAAGTTATTCCCAACCATAGAAATGTTTTTTTGTAACACTGTATAGTGCTGTATTGTTTGCGGTGAAACCGCATGCAAGTTGACCGTATTTTACAGAGGGCTATGTGTCCATGGAGGCCGTTTAAGGTACGAAATAATTATCCAAATTCAAAAGTATGGTGTTTTTCTGAAAGGGAGAACCTACGCTTTAATTTAGATATATAAAATTATCGGCCTCCTTGAAAACTTTAAAGTTATTCCCAACCATAGAAATGTTTTTTGTAACACTGTATAGTGCTGTATTGTTTGCGGTGAAACCGCATGCAAGTTGACCGTATTTTACAGAGGGCTATGTGTCCATGGAGGCCGTTTAAGGTACGAAATAATTATCCAAATTCAAAAGTATGGTGTTTTTCTGAAAGGGGAGAACCTACGCTTTAATTTAGATATAAAATTATCGGCCTCACTTGAAAACTTTAAAAGTTATTCCCAACCATAGAAATGTTTGTTTTGTAACACTGTATAGTGCTGTATTGTTTGCGGTGAAACCGCATGCAAGTTGACGGTATTTTACAGAGGGCTATGTGTCCATGGAGGCCGTTTAAGGTACGAAATAATTATCCAAATTCAAAAGTATGGTGTTTTTCTGAAAGGGAGAACCTACGATTTAATTTAGATATAAAATTATCGGCCTCCCTTGAAAACTTTAAAAGTTATTCCCAACCATAGAAATGTTTTTTTGTAACACTGTATAGTGCTGTATTGTTTGCGGTGAAACCGCATGCAAGTTGACGGTATTTTACAGAGGGCTATGTGTCCATGGAGGCCGTTTAAGGTACGAAATAATTATCCAAATTCAAAAGTATGGTGTTTTTCTGAAAGGGGAGAACCTACGCTTTAATTTAGTATAAAATTATCGGCCTCCCTTGAAATCTTTAAAAGTTATTCCCAACCAAATAAATGGTTTTTTTTTAACACTGTATAGTGCTGTATTGTTTGCGGTGAAACCGCATGCAAGTTGACGGTATTTTACAGAGGGCTATGTGTCCATGGAGGCCGTTTAAGGTACGAAATAATTATCCAAATTCAAAAGTATGGTGTTTTTCTGAAAGGGGAGAACCTACGCTTTAATTTAGATATAAAATTATCGACCTCCCTTGAAAACTTTAAAAGTTATTCCCAACCATAGAAATGTTTTTTTTGTAACACTGTATAGTGCTGTATTGTTTGCGGTGAAACCGCATGCAAGTTGACGGTATTTTACAGAGGGCTATGTGTCCATGGAGGCCGTTTAAGGTACGAAATAATTATCCAAATTCAAAAGTATGGTGTTTTTCTGAAAGGGGAGAACCTACGATTTAATTTAGATATAAAATTATCGGCCTCCCTTGAAAACTTTAAAAGTTATTCCCAACCATAGAAATGTTTCTTTTGTAACACTGTATAGTGCTGTATTGTTTGCGGTGAAACCGCATGCAAGTTGACCGTATTTTACAGAGGGCTATGTGTCCATGGAGGCCGTTTAAGGTACGAAATAATTATCCAAATTCAAAAGTATGGTGTTTTTCTGAAAGGGGAGAACCTAAGCTTTAATTTAGATATAAAATTATCGGCCTCCATTGAAAACTTTAAAAGTTATTCCCAACCATAGAAATGTTTTGTTTTGTAACACTGTATAGTGCTGTATTGTTTGCGGTGAAACCGCATGCAAGTTGACCGTATTTTACAGAGGGCTATGTGTCCATGGAGGCCGTTTAAGGTACGAAATAATTATCCAAATTCAAAAGTATGGTGTTTTTCTGAAAGGGGAGAACCTACGCTTTAATTTAGATATAAAATTATCGACCTCCCTTGAAAACTTTAAAAGTTATTCCCAACCATAGAAATGTTTTTTGTAACACTGTATAGTGCTGTATTGTTTGCGGTGAAACCGCATGCAAGTTGACCGTATTTTACAGAGGGCTATGTGTCCATGGAGGCCGTTTAAGGTACGAAATAATTATCCAAATTCAAAAGTATGGTGTTTTTCTGAAAGGGAAGAACCTACGAGCTTTAATTTAGATATAAAATTATCGGCCTCCTTGAAAACTTTAAACGTTATTCCCAACCATAAAAATGTTTTTTTGTAACACTGTATAGTGCTGTATTGTTTGCGGTGAAACCGCATGCAAGTTGACGGTATTTTACAGAGGGCTATGTGTCCATGGAGGCCGTTTAAGGTACGAAATAATTATCCAAATTCAAAAGTATGGTGTATTTCTGAAAGGGGAGAACCTACGCTTTAATTTAGATATAAAATTATCGGCCTCCCTTGAAAACTTTAAAAGTTATTCCCAACCATAGAAATGTTTCTTTTGTAACACTGTATAGTGCTGTATTGTTTGCGGTGAAACCGCATGCAAGTTGACAGTATTTTACAGAGGGCTATGTGTCCATGGAGGCCGTTTAAGGTACGAAATAATTATCCAAATTCAAAAGTATGGTGTTTTCTGAAAGGGAGAACCTAAGCTTTAATTTAGATATAAAATTATCGGCCTCCTTGAAAACTTTAAAGTTATTCCCAACCATAGAAATGTTTTTTTGTAACACTGTATAGTGCTGTATTGTTTGCGGTGAAACCGCATGCAAGTTGACAGTATTTTACAGAGGGCTATGTGTCCATGGAGGCCGTTTAAGGTACGAAATAATTATCCAAATTCAAAAGTATGGTGTTTTCTGAAGGGGAGAACCTACGCTTTAATTTAGATATAAAATTATCGGCCTCCTTGAAAACTTTAAAGTTATTCCCAACCATAGAAATGTTTTTTGTAACACTGTATAGTGCTGTATTGTTTGCGGTGAAACCGCATGCAAGTTGACCGTATTTTACAGAGGGCTATGTGTCCATGGAGGCCGTTTAAGGTACGAAATAATTATCCAAATTCAAAAGTATGGTGTTTTTCTGAAAGGGGAGAACCTACGCTTTAATTTAGATATAAAATTATCGGCCTCCCTTTAAACTTTAAAAGTTATTCCCAACCATAGAAATGTTTCTTTTTGTAACACTGTATAGTGCTGTATTGTTTGCGGTGAAACCGCATGCAAGTTGACGGTATTTTACAGAGGGCTATGTGTCCATGGAGGCCGTTTAAGGTACGAAATAATTATCCAAATTCAAAAGTATGGTATTTTTCTGAAAGGGGAGAACCTACGCTTTAATTTATATATAAAATTATCGACCTTCCTTGAAAACTTTAAAAGTTATTCCCAACCATAGAAATGTTTCTTTTGTAACACTGTATAGTGCTGTATTGTTTGCGGTGAAACCGCATGCAAGTTGACGGTAATTTACAGAGGGCTATGTGTCCATGGAGGCCGTTTAAGGTACGAAATAATTATCCAAATTCAAAAGTATGGTATTTTTCTGAAAGGGGAGAACCTACGCTTTAATTTAGATATAAAATTATCGGCCTCCCTTGAAAACTTTAAAAGTTATTCCCAACCATAGAAATGTTTCTTTTGTAACACTGTATAGTGCTGTATTGTTTGCGGTGAAACCGCATGCAAGTTGACCGTATTTTACAGAGGGCTATGTGTCCATGGAGGCCGTTTAAGGTACGAAATAATTATCCAAATTCAAAAGTATGGTGTTTTTCTGAAAGGGAGAACCTACGCTTTAATTTAGATATAAAATTATCGGCCTCCTTGAAAACTTTAAAGTTATTCCCAACCATAGAAATGTTTTTGTAACACTGTATAGTGCTGTATTGTTTGCGGTGAAACCGCATGCAAGTTGACAGTATTTTACAGAGGGCTATGTGTCCATGGAGGCCGTTTAAGGTACGAAATAATTATCCAAATTCAAAAGTATGGTGTTTTTATGAAAGGGGAGAAGCTACGCTTTAATTTAGATATAAAATTATCGGCCTCCCTTGAAAACTTTAAAGTTATTCCCAACCATAGAAATGTTTTTGTAACACTGTATAGTGCTGTATTGTTTGCGGTGAAACCGCATGCAAGTTGACCGTATTTTACAGAGGGCTATGTGTCCATGGAGGCCGTTTAAGGTACGAAATAATTATCCAAATTCAAAAGTATGGTGTTTTTCTGAAAGGGGAGAAGCTACGCTTTAATTTAGATATAACATTATCGGCCTCCCTTGAAAACTTTAAAAGTTATTCCCAACCATAGAAATGTTTCTTTTGTAACACTGTATAGTGCTGTATTGTTTGCGGTGAAACCGCATGCAAGTTGACGGTATTTTACAGAGGGCTATGTGTCCATGGAGGCCGTTTAAGGTACGAAATAATTATCAAAAATTCAAAAGTATGGTGTTTTTCTGAAAGGGGAGAACCTACGCTTTAATTTAGATATAAAATTATCGGCCTCCCTTGAAAACTTTAAAAGTTATTCCCAACCATAGAAATGTTTCTTTTGTAACACTGTATAGTGCTGTATTGTTTGCTGTGAATACGCGTGCAAGTTGTAAGTATTTTACAGAGGGCTAAGTGTCCATGGAGGCCGTTTAAGGTACGAAATAATTATCCAAATTCAAAAGTATGGTGTTTTTCTGAAAGGAGAACCTACGCTTTAATTTAGATATAAAATTATCGGCCTCCTTGAAAACTTTAAAGTTATTCCCAACCATAGAAATGTTTTTGTAACACTGTATAGTGCTGTATTGTTTGCGGTGAAACCGCATGCAAGTTGACGGTATTTTACAGAGGGCTATGTGTCCATGGAGGCCGTTTAAGGTACGAAATAATTATCCAAATTCAAAAGTATGGTGTTTTCTGAAAGGGAGAACCTACGCTTTAATTTAGATATAAAATTATCGGCCTCCTTGAAAACTTTAAAGTTATTCCCAACCATAGAAATGTTTCTTTTTGTAACACTGTATAGTGCTGTATTGTTTGCGGTGAAACCGCATGCAAGTTGACGGTATTTTACAGAGGGCTATGTGTCCATGGAGGCCGTTTAAGGTACGAAATAATTATCCAAATTCAAAAGTATGGTGTTTTCTGAAAGGGAGAACCTACGCTTTAATTTAGATATAAAATTATCGGCCTCCCTTGAAAACTTTAAAAGTTATTCCCAACAATAGAATTGTTATTTGTAACACTGTATAGTGCTGTATTGTTTGCGGTGAAACCGCGTGCAAGTTGACCGTATTTTACAGAGGGCTATGTGTCCATGGAGGCCGTTTAAGGTACGAAATAATTATCCAAATTCAAAAGTATTGGGTTTTTGTGAAAGGGAAGAACCTACGCTTTAATTTAGATATACAATTATCGACCTCCCTTGAAAACTTTAAAAGTTATTCCCAACCATAGAAATGTTGTTTTTTTAACACTGTATAGTGCTGTATTGTTTGCGGTGAAACCGCATGCAAGTTGACGGTATTTTACAGAGGGCTATGTGTCCATGGAGGCCGTTTGAGGTACGAAATATTTATCCAAATTCAAAAGTATGGTGTTTTTCTGAAAGGGAGAACCTAAGCTTTAATTTAGATATAAAATTATCGGCCTCCGTTGAAAACTTTAAAAGTTATTCCCAACCATAGAAATGTTTTTTTTGTAACACTGTATAGTGCTGTATTGTTTGCGGTGAAACCGCATGCAAGTTGACGGTATTTTACAGAGGGCTATGTGTCCATGGAGGCCGTTTAAGGTACGAAATAATTATCCAAATTCAAAAGTATGGTACGCTTTAATTTAGATATAAAATTATCGACCTCCCTTGAAAACTTTAAAAGTTATTCCCAACCATAGAAATGTGTTTTTGTAACACTGTATAGTGCTGTATTGTTTGCGGTGAAACCGCATGCAAGTTGACCGTATTTTACAGAGGGCTATGTGTCCATGGAGGCCGTTTAAGGTACGAAATAATTATCCAAATTCAAAAGTATGGGGTTTTTCTGAAAGGAGAACCTACGCTTTAATTTAGATATAAAATTATCGGCCTCCTTGAAAACTTTAAATTTATTCCCAACCATAGAAATGTTTTTTGTAACACTGTATAGTGCTGTATTGTTTGCGGTGAAACCGCATGCAAGTTGACGGTATTTTACAGAGGGCTATGTGTCCATGGAGGCCGTTTAAGGTACGAAATAATTATCCAAATTCAAAAGTATGGTGTTTTTCTGAAAGGGGAGAACCTACGCTTTAATTTAGATATAAAATTATCGGCCTTCCTTGAAAACTTTAAAAGTTATTCCCAACCATAGAAATGTTTCTTTTGTAACACTGTATAGTGCTGTATTGTTTGCGGTGAAACCGCATGCAAGTTGACCGTATTTTACAGAGGGCTATGTGTCCATGGAGGCCGTTTAAGGTACGAAATAATTATCCAAATTCAAAAGTATTGGGTTTTTCTGAAAGGGAAGAACCTACGCTTTAATTTAGATATAAAATTATCGGCCTCACTTGAAAACTTTAAAAGTTATTCCCAATCATAGAAATGTATTTTTTTGTAACAATGTATAGTGCTGTATTGTTTGCGGTGAAACCGCATGCAAGTTGACGGTATTTTACAGAGGGCTATGTGTCCATGGAGGCCGTTTAAGGTACGAAATAATTATCCAAATTCAAAAGTATGGTGTTTTTCTGACAGGGAGAACCTACGCTTTAATTTAGATATAAAATTATCGGCCTCCCTTGAAAACTTTAAAAGTTATTCCCAACCATAGAAATGTTTCTTTTTGTAACACTGTATAGTGCTGTATTGTTTGCGGTGAAACCGCATGCAAGTTGACGGTATTTTACAGAGGCTATGTGTCCATGGAGGCCGTTTAAGGTACGAAATAATTATCCAAATTCAAAATATGATGTTTTTCTGAAAGGTGAGAACCTACGATTTAATATAGATATAAAATTATCGGCCTCCCTTGAAAACTTTAAAAGTTATTCCCAACCCTAGAAATGTTTTTTTGTAACACTGTATAGTGCTGTATTGTTTGCGGTGAAACCGCGTGCAAGTTGACGGTATTTTACAGAGGGCTATGTGTCCATGGAGGCCGTTTAAGGTACGAAATAATTATCCAAATTCAAAAGTATGGTGTTTTTCTGAAAGGGGAGAACCTACGCTTTAATTTAGATATAAAATTATCGGCCTCCCTTGAAAACTTTAAAGGTTATTCCCAACCATAGAAATGTTTCTTTTGTAACACTGTATAGTGCTGTATTGTTTGCGGTGAAACCGCATGCAAGTTGACCGTATTTTACAGAGGGCTATGTGTCCATGGAGGCCGTTTAAGGTACGAAATAATTATCCAAATTCAAAAGTATGGTGTTTTCTGAAAGGGGAGAACCTACGCTTTAATTTAGATATAAAATTATCGGCCTCCCTTGAAAACTTTAAAAGTTATTCCCAACCATAGAAATGTTTTTTTTGTAACACTGTATAGTGCTGTATTGTTTGCGGTGAAACCGCATGCAAGTTGACGGTATTTTACAGAGGGCTATGTGTCCATGGAGGCCGTTTAAGGTACGAAATAATTATCCAAATTCAAAAGTATGGTGTTTTCTGAAAGGGGAGAACCTACGCTTTAATTTAGATATACAATTATCGGCCTCCTTTTTAAAACCATTTAAAGTTATTCCCAACCATAGAAATGTTTTTTTTGTAACACTGTATAGTGCTGTATTGTTTGCGGTGAAACCGCATGCAAGTTGACAGTATTTTACAGAGGGCTATGTGTCCATGGAGGCCGTTTAAGGTACGAAATAATTATCCAAATTCAAAAGTATTGTGTTTTTCTGAAAGGGAGAACCTACGCTTTAATTTAGATATAAAATTATCGGCCTCCCTTGAAAACTTTAAAGTTATTCCCAAACATAGAAAATTTTTTTTTGTAACACTGTATAGTGCTGTATTGTTTGCGGTGAAACCGCATGCAAGTTGACCGTATTTTACAGAGGGCTATGTGTCCATGGAGGCCGTTTAAGGTACGAAATAATTATCCAAATTCAAAAGTATGGTGTTTTTCTGAAAGGGGAGAACCTACGCTTTAATTTAGATATAAAATTATCGGCCTTCCTTGAAAACTTTAAAAGTTATTCCCAACCATAGAAATGTTTCTTTTGTAACACTGTATAGTGCTGTATTGTTTGCGGTGAAACCGCATGCAAGTTGACGGTATTTTACAGAGGGCTATGTGTCCATGGAGGCCGTTTAAGGTACGAAATAATTATCCAAATTCAAAAGTATGGTGTTTTTCTGAAAGGGAGAACCTACGCTTTAATTTAGATATAAAATTATCGGCCTCCCTTGAAAACTTTAAAAGTTATTCCCAACCATAGAAATGTTTCTTTTGTAACACTGTATAGTGCTGTATTGTTTGCGGTGAAACCGCATGCAAGTTGACCGTATTTTACAGATGGCTATGTGTCCATGGAGGCCATTTAAGGTACGAAATAATTATCCAATTCATATGTATTGGTTTTTTGTGAAAGGGAAGAACCTAAGCTTTAATTTAGTTATAAAATTATCGGCCTCCTTGAAAACTTTAAAGTTATTCCCAACCATAGAAATGTTTTTTGTAACACTGTATAGTGCTGTATTGTTTGCGGTGAAACCGCATGCAAGTTGACGGTATTTTACAGAGGGCTATGTGTCCATGGAGGCCGTTTAAGGTACGAAATAATTATCCAAATTCAAAAGTATGGTGTTTTTCTGAAAGGGGAGAACCTACGCTTTAATTTAGATATAAAATTATCGACCTCCCTTGAAAACTTTAAAGTTATTCCCAACCATAGAAATGTTTTTTTTGTAACACTGTATAGTGCTGTATTGTTTGCGGTGAAACCGCATGCAAGTTGACAGTATTTTACAGAGGGCTATGTGTCCATGGAGGCCGTTTAAGGTACGAAATAATTATCCAAATTCAAAAGTATGGTGTTTTTCTGAAAGGGGAGAACCTACGCTTTAATTTAGATATAAAATTATCGGCCTCCCTTGAAAACTTTAAAAGTTATTCCCAACCATAGAAATGTTTTTTTGTAACACTGTATAGTGCTGTATTGTTTGCGGTGAAACCGCATGCAAGTTGACGGTATTTTACAGAGGCTATGTGTCCATGGAGGCCGTTTAAGGTACGAAATAATTATCCAAATTCAAAAGTATGGTGTTTTTCTGAAAGGGGAGAACCTACGCTTTAATTTAGATATAAAATTATCGGCCTCCCTTGAAAACTTTAAAAGTTATTCCCAACCATAGAAATGTTTTTTTGTAACACTGTATAGTGCTGTATTGTTTGCGGTGAAACCGCATGCAAGTTGACCGTATTTTACAGAGGGCTATGTGTCCATGGAGGCCGTTTAAGGTACGAAATAATTATCCAAATTCAAAAGTATTGGGTTTTTCTGAAAGGGGAGAACCTACGCTTTAATTTAGATATAAAATTATCGGCCTCCCTTGAAAACTTTAAAAGTTATTCCCAACCATAGAAATGTTTCTTTTGTAACACTGTATAGTGCTGTATTGTTTGCGGTGAAACCGCATGCAAGTTGACCGTATTTTACAGAGGGCTGTGTGTCCATGGAGGCCGTTTAAGGTACGAAATAATTATCCAAATTCAAAAGTATGGTGTTTTTCTGAAAGGGGAGAACCTACGCTTTAATTTAGATATAAAATTATCGGCCTCCTTGAATACTTTTAAAGTTATTCCCAACCATAGAAATGTTTCTTTTGTAACACTGTATAGTGCTGTATTGTTTGCGGTGAAACCGCATGCAAGTTGACCGTATTTTACAGAGGGCTATGTGTCCATGGAGGCCGTTTAAGGTACGAAATAATTATCCAAATTCAAAAGTATGGTGTTTTTCTGAAAGGGAGAACCTACGCTTTAATTTAGATATAAAATTATCGGCCTCCTTGAAAACTTTAAAAGTTATTCCCAACCATAGAAATGTTTTTTTGTAACACTGTATAGTGCTGTATTGTTTGCGGTGAAACCGCATGCAAGTTGACAGTATTTTACAGAGGGCTATGTGTCCATGGAGGCCGTTTAAGGTACGAAATAATTATCCAAATTCAAAAGTATGGTGTTTTTCTGAAAGGGGAGAACCTACGCTTTAATTTAGATATAAAATTATCGGCCTCCCTTGAAAACTTTAAAGTTATTCCCAACCATAGAAATGTTTTTTCTAACACTGTATAGTGCTGTATTGTTTGCGGTGAAACCGCGTGCAAGTTGACGGTATTTTACAGAGGGCTATGTGTCCATGGAGGCCGTTTAAGGTACGAAATAATTATCCAAATTCAAAAGTATGGTGTTTTTCTGAAAGGGAGAACCTAAGCTTTAATTTAGATATAAAATTATCGGCCTCCTTGAAAACTTTAAAAGTTATTCCCAACCATAGAAATGTTTTTTTGTAACACTGTATAGTGCTGTATTGTTTGCCGTGAAACCGCATGCAAGTTGACAGTATTTTACAGAGGGCTATGTGTCCATGGAGGCCGTTTAAGGTACAGAAATAATTATCCAAATTCAAAAGTATGGTGTTTTTCTGAAAGGGAGAACCTACGCTTTAATTTAGATATAAAATTATCGGCCTCCCTTGAAAACTTTAAAGTTATTCCCAACCATAGAAATGTTTCTTTGTAACACTGTATAGTGCTGTATTGTTTGCGGTGAAACCGCATGCAAGTTGACAGTATTTTACAGAGGGCTATGTGTCCATGGAGGCCGTTTAAGGTACGACGAAATAATTATCCAAATTCAAAAGTATGGGTTTTTTCTGAAAGGGAGAACCTAAGCTTTAATTTAGATATAAAATTATCGACCTCCTTGAAAACTTTAAAGTTATTCCCAACAATAGAAATGTTTTTTTGTAACACTGTATAGTGCTGTATTGTTTGCGGTGAAACCGCATGCAAGTTGACAGTATTTTACAGAGGGCTATGTGTCCATGGAGGCCGTTTAAGGTACGAAATAATTATCCAAATTCAAAAGTATGGTGTTTTTCTGAAAGGGGAGAACCTACGCTTTAATTTAGATATAAAATTATCGACCTTCCTTGAAAACTTTAAAAGTTATTCCCAACCATAGAAATGTTTTTTTTGTAACACTGTATAGTGCTGTATTGTTTGCGGTGAAACCGCATGCAAGTTGACGGTATTTTACAGAGGGCTATGTGTCCATGGAGGCCGTTTAAGGTACGAAATAATTATCCAAATTCAAAAGTATGGTGTTTTTCTGAAAGGGGAGAACCTACGCTTTAATTTAGATATAAAATTATCGGCCTCCCTTGAAAACTTTAAAAGTTATTCCCAACCATAGAAATGTTTCTTTTGTAACACTGTATAGTGCTGTATTGTTTGCGGTGAAACCGCATGCAAGTTGACCGTATTTTACAGAGGGCTATGTGTCCATGGAGGCCGTTTAAGGTACGAAATAATTATCCAAATTCAAAAGTATGGTGTTTTCTGAAAGGGAAGAACCTAAGCTTTAATTTAGATATAAAATTATTGACCTCCCTTGAAAACTTTAAAAGTTATTGCCAACCATAGAATTTATTTTTTTGTAACACTGTATAGTGCTGTATTGTTTGCGGTGAAACCGCATGCAAGTTGACGGTATTTTACAGAGGGCTATGTGTCCATGGAGGCCGTTTAAGGTACGAAATAATTATCCAAATTCAAAAGTATGGTGTTTTTCTGAAAGGGAATAACCTACGCTTTAATTTAGATATACAATTATCGACTTCCCATGAAAACTTTAAAGTTATTCCCAACAATAAAAATGTTTTGTTGTAACACTGTATAGTGCTGTATTGTTTGCGGTGAAACCGCATGCAAGTTGACGGTATTTTACAGAGGGCTATGTGTCCATGGAGGCCGTTTAAGGTACGAAATAATTATCCAAATTCAAAAGTATGGTGTTTTTCTGAAAGGGGAGAACCTACGCTTTAATTTAGATATAAAATTATCGGCCTTCCTTGAAAACTTTAAAAGTTATTCCCAACCATAGAAATGTTTTTTTTGTAACACTGTATAGTGCTGTATTGTTTGCGGTGAAACCGCATGCAAGGCTATGTGTCCATGGAGGCCGTTTAAGGTACGAAATAATTATCCAAATTCAAAAGTATGGTGTTTGTCTGAAAGGGGAGAACCTACGCTTTAATTTAGATATAAAATTATCAGCCTCCTTGAAAACTTTAAAAGTTATTCCCAACCATAGAAATGTTTTTTTTGTAACACTGTATAGTGCTGTATTGTTTGCGGTGAAACCGCATGCAAGTTGACGGTATTTTACAGAGGGCTATGTGTCCATGGAGGCCGTTTAAGGTACGAAATAATTATCCAAATTCAAAAGTATGGTGTTTTTCTGAAAGGGGAGAACCTACGCTTTAATTTAGATATAAAATTATCGACCTCTCTTGAAAACTTTAAAAGTTATTCCCAACCATAGAAATGTTTCTTTTGTAACACTGTATAGTGCTGTATTGTTTGCGGTGAAACCGCATGCAAGTTGACGGTATTTTACAGAGGGCTATGTGTCCATGGAGGCCGTTTAAGGTACGAAATAATTATCCAAATTCAAAAGTATGGTGTTTTCTGAAAGGGAGAACCTAGCTTTAATTTAGATATAAAATTATCGGCCTCCCTTTGAAAACTTTAAAGTTATTCCCAACCATAGAAATGTTTTTTTGTAACACTGTATAGTGCTGTATTGTTTGCGGTGAAACCGCATGCAAGTTGACGGTATTTTACAGAGGGCTATGTGTCCATGGAGGCCGTTTAAGGTACGAAATAATTATCCAAATTCAAAAGTATGGTGTTTTCTGAAAGGGGAGAAACTACGCTTTAATTTAGATATAAAATTATCGGCCTCCCTTGAAAACTTTAAAGGTTATTCCCACCATAGAAATGTTTTTTTAACACTGTATAGTGCTGTATTGTTTGCGGTGAAACCGCATGCAAGTTGACGGTATTTTACAGAGGGCTATGTGTCCATGGAGGCCGTTTAAGGTACGAAATAATTATCCAAATTCAAAAGTATGGTGTTTTTCTGAAAGGGGAGAACCTACGCTTTAATTTAGATATAACATTATCGACCTCCCTTGAAAACTTTAAAAGTTATTCCCAACCATAGAAATGTTTTTTTTGTAACACTGTATAGTGCTGTATTGTTTGCCGTGAAACCGCATGCAAGTTGACAGTATTTTACAGAGGGCTATGTGTCCATGGAGGCCGTTTAAGGTACGAAATAATTATCCAAATTCAAAAGTATGGTGTTGTTCTGAAGGGGAGAACCTACGCTTTAATTTAGATATAAAATTATCGACCTCCTTGAAAACTTTAAAGTTATTCCCAACCATAGAAATGTTTTTTTGTAACACTGTATAGTGCTGTATTGTTTGCGGTGAAACCGCATGCAAGTTGACAGTATTTTACAGAGGGCTATGTGTCCATGGAGGCCGTTTAAGGTACGAAATAATTATCCAAATTCAAAAGTATGGTGTTTTTCTGAAAGGGGAGAACCTACGCTTTAATTTAGATATAAAATTATCGACCTCCTTGAAAACTTTAAAAGTTATTCCCAACCATAGAAATGTTTTTTTGTAACACTGTATAGTGCTGTATTGTTTGCGGTGAAACCGCATGCAAGTTGACGGTATTTTACAGAGGGCTATGTGTCCATGGAGGCCGTTTAAGGTACGAAATAATTATCCAAATTCAAAAGTATGGTGTTTTTCTGAAACGGGAGAACCTACGCTTTAATTTAGATATAAAATTATCGGCCTCCTTGAAAACTTTAAAAGTTATCCCCAACAATAGAAATGTTTTTTTGTAACACTGTATAGTGCTGTATTGTTTGCGGTGAAACCGCATGCAAGTTGACCGTATTTTACAGAGGGCTAAGTGTCCATGGAGGCCGTTTAAGGTACGAAATAATTATCCAAATTCAAAAGTATGGTGTTTTTCTGAAAGGGGTGAACCTACGCTTTAATTTAGATATAAAATTATCGACCTCCCTTGAAAACTTTAAAAGTTATTCCCAACCATAGAAATGTTTCTTTTGTAACACTGTATAGTGCTGTATTGTTTGCGGTGAAACCGCATGCAAGTTGACCGTATTTTACAGAGGGCTAAGTGTCCATGGAGGTCTTTTAAGGTACGAAATAATTATCCAAATTCAAAAGTATGGTGTTTTTCTGAAAGGGGTGAACCTACGTTTTAATTTAGATATAAAATTATCGACCTCCCTTGAAAACTTTAAAAGTTATTCCCAACCATAGAACTGTTTTTTTTATAACACTGTATAGTGCTGTATTGTTTGCGGTGAAACCGCATGCAAGTTGACGGTATTTTACAGAGGGCTATGTGTCCATGGAGGCCGTTTAAGGTACGAAATAATTATCCAAATTCAAAAGTATGGTGTTTTTCTGAAAGGGGAGAACCTACGCTTTAATTTAGATATAAAATTATCGACCTCCCTGTAAAACTTTAAAAGTATTCCCAACAATAGAAATGTTTTTTTGTAACACTCTATAGTGCTGTATTGTTTGCGGTGAAACCGCATGCAAGTTGACGGTATTTTACAGAGGGCTATGTGTCCATGGAGGCCGTTTAAGGTACAGAAATAATTATCCAAATTCAAAAGTATGGTGTTTTTCTGAAAGGGGAGAACCTACGCTTTAAGATAGATATAAAATTATCGACCTCCCTTCAAAACTTTAAAAAGTTATTCCCAACCATAGAAATGTTTTTTTTGTAACACTGTATAGTGCTGTATTGTTTGCGGTGAAACCGCATGCAAGTTGACCGTATTTTACAGAGGGCTAAGTGTCCATGGAGGCCGTTTAAGGTACGAAATAATTATCCAAATTCAAAAGTATGGTGTTTTTCTGAAAGCGGAGAACCTACGATTTAATTTAGATATAAAATTATCGGCCTCTCTTGAAAACTTTAAAAGTTATTCCCAACCATAGAAATGTTTTTGTTGTAACACTGTATAGTGCTGTATTGTTTGCGGTGAAACCGCATGCAAGTTGACGGTATTTTACAGAGGGCTATGTGTCCATGGAGGCCGTTTAAGGTACAAAATAATTATCCAAATTCAAAAGTATGGTGTTTTTCTGAAAGGAGGAACCTACGCTTTAATTTAGATATACAATTATCGGCCTCCCTTGAAAACTTTAAAAGTTATTCCCAACCATAGAAATGTTTCTTTGTAACACTGTATAGTGCTGTATTGTTTGCGGTGAAACCGCATGCAAGTTGACGGTATTTTACAGAGGGCTATGTGTCCATGGAGGCCGTTTAAGGTACGAAATAATTATCCAAATTCAAAAGTATGGTGTTTTTCTGAAAGGGGAGAACCTACGCTTTAATTTAGATATAAAATTATCGGCCTCCCTTGAAAACTTTAAAGTTATTCCCAACCATAGAAATGTTTTTTTGTAACACTGTATAGTGCTGTATTGTTTGCGGTGAAACCGCATGCAAGTTGACGGTATTTTACAGAGGGCTATGTGTCCATGGAGGCCGTTTAAGGTACGAAATAATTATCCAAATTCAAAAGTATGGTGTTTTCTGAAAGGGGAGAACCTACGCTTTAATTTAGATATAAAATTATCGGCCTCCCTTGAAAACTTTAAAAGTTATTCCCAACCATAGAAATGTTTTTTTGTAACACTGTATAGTGCTGTATTGTTTGCGGTGAAACCGCATGCAAGTTGACGGTATTTTACAGAGGGCTATGTGTCCATGGAGGCCGTTTAAGGTGCGAAATAATTATCCAAATTCAAAAGTATGGTGTTTTTCTGAAAGGGGAGAACCTACGATTTAATTTAGATATAAAATTATCGGCCTCCCTTGAAAACTTTAAAAGTTATTCCCAACCATAGAAATGTTTTTTGTAACACTGTATAGTGCTGTAGTGTTTGCGGTGAAACCGCATGCAATTTGAGAGTATTTTACAGAGGGCTATGTGTCCATGGAGGCCGTTTAAGGTACGAAATAATTATCCAACTTCAAAAAGTATGGTGTTTTCTGAAAGGAGAGAACCTACGCTTTAATTTAGATATAAAATTATCGGCCTCCTTGAAAACTTTAAAGTTATTCCCAACCATAGAAATGTTTTTTTTAACACTGTATAGTGCTGTATTGTTTGCGGTGAAACCGCATGCAAGTTGACGGTATTTTACAGAGGGCTATGTGTCCATGGAGGCCGTTTGAGGTACGAAATAATTATCCAAATTCAAAAGTATTGGGTTTTTCTGAAAGGGAAGAACCTAAGCTTTAATTTAGATATAAAATAATCGGCCTCCCTTGAAAACTTTAAAAGTTATTCCCAACCATAGAAATGTTTTTGTTGTAACACTGTATAGTGCTGTATTGTTTGCGGTGAAACCGCATGCAAGTTGACGGTATTTTACAGAGGGCTATGTGTCCATGGAGGCCGTTTAAGGTACGAAATAATTATCCAAATTCAAAAGTATGGTGTTTTTCTGAAAGGTGAGAACCTAAGATTTAATTTAGATATAAAATTATCGGCCTCTCATGAAAACTTTAAAAGTTATTCCCAACAATAAATATGTTTTTTTGTAACACTGTATAGTGCTGTATTGTTTGCTGTGAAACCGCATGCAAGTTGACAGTATTTTACAGAGGGCTATGTGTCCATGGAGGCCGTTTAAGGTACGAAATAATTATCCAAATTCAAAAGTATGGTGTTTTTCTGAAAGGGGAGAACCTACGCTTTAATTTAGATATAAAATTATCGGCCTCCCTTGAAAACTTTAAAAGTTATTCCCAACCATAGAAATGTTTCTTTTGTAACACTGTATAGTGCTGTATTGTTTGCGCACCGAACTCAAGTTCTGGTGTTGCCAGCAGCAGGGTGTGGGTTCGAGCCCCGGTCGTGACACTTGTATCCTTGAGCAAGGTACTTAACCATAATTGCTTCGTCCTTCGGATGGGACGTAAAGCCGTAGGTCCCGTGTGTTGTATAATGCACGAAAAGTGGATTGTCGTGGCCGAGTGGTCTAGCGCACTGAACTCAAGTTCTGGTGTTGCCAGCAGCAGAGTGTGGGTTCGAGCCCCGGCCGTGACACCTGTGTCCTTGAGCAAGACACTTAACCATAATTGCTTCTCTCCACCCAGGGGTTAAATGGGTACCTGTGAAGGCAGAGATGGTTTGCTCTCTATGCGCTAGAAATGGCAGCAATTGAGCTGTATACTCCCCAGGGAGCTGAGATGGTTTCAGGAATGATTTATGAGCCTTATGAGCCTTATGAGCAGGGATAATAATATAATGCGCCTTGAGCGCCACTTAGTTGGTGGATACGTGCGCTATATAAATCTATACATTATTATTATTATTATTATTATTATGCAAGTTGACGGTATTTTACAGAGGGCTATGTGTCCATGGAGGCCGTTTGAGGTACGAAATAATTATCCAAATTCAAAAGTATTGGGTTTTGCTGAAAGGGAAGAACCTAAGCTTTAATTTAGATATAAAATTATCGGCCTCCCATGAAAACTTTAAAAGTTATTCCCAACAATAAAAATGTTTTTTTGTAACACTGTATAGTGCTGTATTGTTTGCGGTGAAACCGCATGCAAGTTGACGGTATTTTACAGAGGGCTATGTGTCCATGGAGGCCGTTTAAGGTACGAAATAATTATCCAAATTCAAAAGTATGGTGTTTTTCTGAAAGGGGAGAACCTACGATTTAATTTAGATATAAAATTATCGGCCTCCCTTGAAAACTTTAAAAGTTATTCCCAACCATAGAAATGTTTTTGTTGTAACACTGTATAGTGCTGTATTGTTTGCCGTGAAACCGCGTGCAAGTTGACGGTATTTTACAGAGGGCTATGTGTCCATGGAGGCCGTTTAAGGTACGAAATAATTATCCAAATTCAAAAGTATGGTGTTTTTCTGAAAGGGGAGAACCTACGCTTTAATTTAGATATAAAATTATCGGCCTCCCTTGAAAACTTTAAAAGTTATTCCCAACCATAGAAATGTTTCTTTTGTAACACTGTATAGTGCTGTATTGTTTGCGGTGAAACCGCATGCAAGTTGACGGCATTTTACAGAGGGCTATGTGTCCATGGAGGCCGTTTAAGGTACGAAATAATTATCCAAATTCAAAAGTATGGTGTTTTTCTGAAAGGGGAGAACCTACGCTTTAATTTAGATATAAAATTATCGGCCTCCCTTGAAAACTTTAAAAGTTATTCCCAACCATAGAAATGTTTTTTTTTATAACACTGTATAGTGCTGTATTGTTTGCGGTGAAACCGCATGTAAGTTGACGGTATTTAACAGAGGGCTATGTGTCCATGGAGGCCGTTTAAGGTACGAAATAATTATCCAAATTCAAAAGTATGGTGTTTTTCTGAAAGGGGAGAACCTACGCTTTAATTTAGATATAAAATTATCGACCTCCCTTGAAAACTTTAAAAGTTATTCCCAACCATAGAAATGTTTTTTTTTGTAACACTGTATAGTGCTGTATTGTTTGCGGTGAAACCGCAGGCAAGTTGACGGTATTTTACAGAGGGCTATGTGTCCATGGAGGCCGTTTAAGGTACGAAATAATTATCCAAATTCAAAAGTATGGTGTTTTTCTGAAAGGGGAGAACCTACGATTTAATTTAGATATAACATTATCGACCTCCCTTGAAAACTTTAAAAGTTATTCCCAACCATAGAAATGTTTTTTTTGTAACACTGTATAGTGCTGTATATTTTTAGGTCAAAACACATGCAAGTTGACGGTATTTTACAGAGTGCTATGTGTCCATGGAGGCCGTTTAAGGTACGAAATAATTATCCAAATTCAAAAGTATGGTGTTTTTTCTGAAGGGGAGAACCTACGCTTTAATTTGAGATATAAAATTATCGACCTCCTTGAAAACTTTAAAAGTTATTCCCAACCATAGAAATGTTTTTTGGAACACTGTATAGTGCTGTATTGTTTGCGGTGAAACCGCATGCAAGTTGACGGTATTTACAGGGGCTATGTGTCCATGGAGGCCGTTTAAGGTACGGAATAATTATCCAAATTCAAAAGTATGGTGTTTTTATGAAAGGGGAGAACCTACGATTTAATTTAGATATAAAATTATCGGCCTCCCTTAAAACTTTAAAGTTATTCCCAACCATAGAAATGTTTTTGTTGTAACACTGTATAGTGCTGTATTGTTTGCCGTGAAACCGCGTGCAAGTTGACGGTATTTTACAGAGGGCTATGTGTCCATGGAGGCCGTTTAAGGTACGAAATAATTATCCAAATTCAAAAGTATGGTGTTTGTCTGAAAGGGAGAACCTACGCTTTAATTTAGATATAAAATTATCGGCCTCCTTGAAAACTTTAAAGTTATTCCCAACCATAGAAATGTTTCTTTTGTAACACTGTATAGTGCTGTATGTTTGCGGTGAAACCACATGCAAGTTGACGGCATTTTACAGAGGGCTATGTGTCCATGGAGGCCGTTTAGGTACGAAATAATTATCCAAATTCAAAAGTATGGTGTTTTTCTGAAAGGGAGAACCCACGCCTTAAATTAGATATACCCTTACCGGCCTTCCTTGAAAACTTTAAAAGTTATTCCCAACCCTATTTTTTTTTTTTTAACACTGTATAGTGCTGTATTGTTTGCGGTGAAACCGCATGCAAGTTGACCGTATTTTACAGAGGGCTATGTGTCCATGGAGGCCGTTTAAGGTGCGAAATAATTATCCAAATTCAAAAGTATGGTGTTTTTCTGAAAGGGGAGAACCTACGCTTTAATTTAGATATAAAATTATCGACCTCCCTTGAAAACTTTAAAAGTTATTCCCAATCCTAGAAATGTTTTTTTGTAACACTGTATAGTGCTGTATTGTTTGCGGTGAAACCGCAGGCAAGTTGACGGTATTTTACAGAGGGCTATGTGTCCATGGAGGCCGTTTAAGGTACGAAATAATTATCCAAATTCAAAAGTATGGTGTTTTTCTGAAAGGGGAGAACCTACGATTTAATTTAGATATAAAATAATCGGCCTCCCTTGAAAACTTTAAAAGTTATTCCCAACCATAGAAATGTTTTTTTTGTAACACTGTATAGTGCTGTATTGTTTGTGGTGAAACCGCATGCAAGTTGACGGTATTTTACAGAGGGCTATGTGTCCATGGAGGCCGTTTGAGGTACGAAATAATTATCCAAATTCAAAAGTATGGTGTTTTTCTGAAAGGGGAGAAACTACGATTTAATTTAGATATAAAATTATCGGCCTCCCTTGAAAACTTTAAAAGTTATTCGCAACCATAGAAATGTTTCTTTTGTAACACTGTATAGTGCTGTATTGTTTGCGGTGAAACCGCATGCAAGTTGACGGTATTTTACAGAGGGCTATGTGTCCATGGAGGCCGTTTGAGGTACGAAATAATTATCCAAATTCAAAAGTATTGGGTTTTTCTGAAAGGGAAGAACCTAAGCTTTAATTTAGATATAAAATAATCGGCCTCCCATGAAAACTTTAAAAGTTATTCCCAACAATAAAAATGTTTTGTTGTAACACTGTATAGTGCTGTATTGTTTGCGGTGAAACCGCATGCAAGTTGACGGTATTTTACAGAGGGCTATGTGTCCATGGAGGATTATCCAAATTCAAAAGTATGGTGTTTTTCTGAAAGGTGAGAACCTAAGATTTAATTTAGATATAAAATTATCGGCCTCTCATGAAAACTTTAAAAGTTATTCCCAACAATAAATATGTTTTTTTGTAACACTGTATAGTGCTGTATTGTTTGCTGTGAAACCGCATGCAAGTTGACAGTATTTTACAGAGGGCTATGTGTCCATGGAGGCCGTTTAAGGTACGAAATAATTATCTAAATTCAAAAGTATGGTGTTTTTCTGAAAGGGGAGAACCTACGCTTTAATTTAGATATAAAATTATCGGCCTCCCTTGAAAACTTTAAAAGTTATTCCCAACCATAGAAATGTTTCTTTTGTAACACTGTATAGTGCTGTATTGTTTGCGCACCGAACTCAAGTTCTGGTGTTGCCAGCAGCAGGGTGTGGGTTCGAGCCCCGGTCGTGACACTTGTATCCTTGAGCAAGGTACTTAACCATAATTGCTTCGTCCTTCGGATGGGACGTAAAGCCGTAGGTCCCGTGTGTTGTATAATGCACGAAAAGTGGATTGTCGTGGCCGAGTGGTCTAGCGCACTGAACTCAAGTTCTGGTGTTGCCAGCAGCAGAGTGTGGGTTCGAGCCCCGGCCGTGACACCTGTGTCCTTGAGCAAGACACTTAACCATAATTGCTTCTCTCCACCCAGGGGTTAAATGGGTACCTGTGAAGGCAGAGATGGTTTGCTCTCTATGCGCTAGAAATGGCAATTGAGCTGTATACTCCCCAGGGAGCTGAGATGGTTTCAGGAATGATTTATGAGCCTTATGAGCCTTATGAGCCTTATGAGCAGGGATAATAATATAATGCGCCTTGAGCGCCACTTAGTTGGTGGATACGTGCGCTATATAAATCTATACATTATTATTATTATTATTATTATTATGCAAGTTGACGGTATTTTACAGAGGGCTATGTGTCCATGGAGGCCGTTTGAGGTACGAAATAATTATCCAAATTCAAAAGTATTGGGTTTTGCTGAAAGGGAAGAACCTAAGCTTTAATTTAGATATAAAATTATCGGCCTCCCATGAAAACTTTAAAAGTTATTCCCAACAATAAAAATGTTTTGTTGTAACACTGTATAGTGCTGTATTGTTTGCGGTGAAACCGCATGCAAGTTGACGGTATTTTACAGAGGGCTATGTGTCCATGGAGGCCGTTTAAGGTACGAAATAATTATCAAAATTCAAAAGTATGGTGTTTTTCTGAAAGGGGAGAACCTACGATTTAATTTAGATATAAAATTATCGGCCTCCCTTGAAAACGTTAAAAGTTATTCCCAACCATAGAAATGTTTTTGTTGTAACACTGTATATAGTCAGGGAGCTTATGCCCTGATATCAAGTCCCGTGGGCACTGAATGATTAGAACATACCACCTAGCTAGATACCTTATTTAGACTCTAAGGAACAAGAAAAAACATGTTGGCAAAATCTGAAGTGTTGCAGATGGCAGCCATCTTGGATTTCAAAATGGCCGCCATTTGTGAGCCCTTTTTTACTATAACTCAACTTGTGAATATCATATGAAATAAATTTTGGTGGCTATACACCCCAAATATTGTTTATACCAAAGGTTAAAAATGTACACTTTCAATTTTCATTGCTAAACAAATGAATGGCAGCCATTTTGCTTTTCAAAATGGCTGTCACGTATTATTTTCTTTTTAATTTAAAATGTATATGTTTCAGAATCTCAGGAATTTCCTTTTGCAAAAATACATGTACCTATAGATTAAAAAGAATTCAAAATATGTGTAAATTTATTAGGGGCAAAGTTAAAATTGGCAGCCATCATGTATTTTTAAATACCTGCACTGATTTTGTGGCCTATCTGGGTATCCGTAGTGACAAAACTACTATAGAGGGCGACATTGTGTCTGCAGACTGTATTTACTTAACACAGTCAGCACATGTTATTGGATGAAAGTTTATTGGCCCATTGTTATTACAACAAACAGGGGAAAAACCTACAATTTGTGGTAAGTTTACCTTATAAGGGTTGATTATGTCTTTGAAGTAGAGAAGGAATAGTTTTAGAATAGGAATAACTACGTATTTTACAAACATAAGTTTCCAGGTGTTACACACATAGGTTGTACTGTCGGTAGGCTTAATGAGGAATTCCTTACTATTGGTCCACACAGAACAAACAAATTTGGCATTCATTCTGGAAAAGTACCATTTAAATCATTACTGCTGCTATTATTATTCCCTATGAAATAAAACAAGTTCAAAGCAAAAATAAAATGTACAAAAATATTTGTAGTTGCAGATGTTAAAAAACTACGGAGGCTCATAAAGAACATCCGTCATTAAAACATTATCTGAGAAATTCATACAGCAATAATTAAATAATTGGAATCTAAAAAGAAGTGCCCTTGTCTCAGTTATTTTTTTCTTTTGCAGTGTAAAGCAAGTAAACACGACTTGCAGTGGTAACAAAGTAGGCATAATTGTAGTGATTTATGCAACATGGCTGGCTTAGACCCACCTTCTGCAAAAGTGCCACGAAAGGATACAAACTTTCTTCTTTGCCTTATATGCCAGCAAGAAACAAATGAAGATGTTGTTACTAATCCTTCCAAACACAACAAGGTTTTGGAGTACATTAGAGAGCGGGCAACTTATGGGGACCATAACTTTCCTGAAATCAATAGGAGGATTGGGGGAGCAACAGAAGAAACCTTACTTTCACAAAGTGCAACATGGCATAGGAGCTGCTATCAGGAAACCTGTCATCCAAATATGTGCAAGAGGGCAAAACAGCGTTATCAGAAACAAATAACTATAAAAGGAAAGTCTCAGCACCATCTCTCAGCACCAACTCCTTTGACTCCTGCTCCCACTTTCACTCGCTCCCAGTCTAATCCATATGACAGTACTCTATGCTTTTTCTGTGAGGAACAATCTTCCAGAGGAAATCCACTTTTTACAATTAGAACTGACAAAGCTGGATGGCATCTCCATTCAGCAATTGAAAAAAGCAATAATGACAAATACCGTGTAAAGCTCAGCACTGCTATAAATCCTAAGGATGCACATTCAATTGACATTCAGTATCATAACAAATGTTGGACAACACATGTTACCAATGTTCTCCGCAAACAGAGTCTGGTGGGATCAGAACAAAATGCAGTAGATGAAGTAGCAGCAGATATTGAATTTATAAGTCTGGTTGAAGAGGCTCTTCTTGATGGTGAGATTCTCAGTATGTCTGATCTACATCCAGCATATATAGATATTCGCTCTGCAAACTGTGTTAAGAGCCCTGGTTGTTCACGCAAGAAAGTCAAAGATCTCATTGTAAATGAAATCCCTGGAGTAGAATTTCATAAACCAAGGCAGAGAAATAAATCTGAATCAGTAAGTGTGAAGGATACCCGGGATAAAGTAGTCGAGATTGCTTCAGATTCATATGATAGGAATGTGACAGGTGATATGAAAATGCTGTTTGAGGCCTCCATCATTCTCAGAAAAGCTATTACAAAAGCGGAAAAGTGGAGCTTCAGTGGTTCCCTGACTGATATAACGGATGCACATGTACCAAAAGAGTTGTATACGTTCTTTCGCTGGGTTTTGCAAGGAGCGAAATCCAGTCTCTCATCTGACATGTCTAAAGGCAAAAGAGGTGTAGTAGATAAACACGCCATGACTCTTGCTGAGAGTACAGTTTCTCATTACCTCTCAGATCGTCAATCTGGAAGAAAATCTGATGAAGTGAGATACCGCCGTGAAATGCCGACAGAGCTTGGTATTGGTATTGCCATAAGACAGCTAACTAGAGGCAAAAAGATAATCAACCTCCTGCATAGTTTTGGGGTTTCGGTGGCTTATGATCGACTCCAGAAGCTAGAAACCCAAATAGCTAATACAGTTCTACACAGAATGCAATCCAACAATGGAGTCTATATTCCTGCAAACGTTGTCCTTGGCAGGCACATATTTTTTGCAGTGGATAATGTTGACTTTGCAGAGGATACTCCTAACGGAAAGCGCACACTTCATGGGGCAGTCATGGCAATATACCAGAGATGCAATCCAGATGACATAACCCCCAAATTACACCTAACGGGGGAAGCCAGGGCGAAGACCATAAAAGAGCTACCCTCAACAATCACCGATCTTCTTCCTTGTAAAATGCCAAATAAACCCAAGCCAACGAGCCCATCTTACCCAACATTTGCCCTCAACGATACCCAACCAGCTATTAGTTGCTACAAACATGACATAGTTTGGATGTTAGGACAGGCTCTGTCAAATCCGGCGACATTTACAGAGCAACAGGACCAACAACCAGACACACATGAAGTGGAAAGTACATATTCAGAAGCTGCTAATCACATTCCAAGTTGGTCAGCATACAACTCTCTGGTAGGCAATAACATGCCACTGACATGTATCAATACACCACCCTTGATAGCTGCACCAGCTCATGAATGGTCAACATTGCTTACAATATTGAAACAAGCACAAGGCATCTCAGCAAAGGTTGTTGGTGAACAGCGTAAAACGGTGATCACTCTAGACCTGGGTTTGTACAAACCAGCCAAGCAAATTCAAATGGCTCGAGATGATTGCAATCACATGATACTGCGTCCCGGAGAGCTTCATATGGTCATGGCTCAGCTTCGAACGATAGGATCATATATGGACTGTAGTGGCTTAGATTCGTGTTGGATTGAAGCCGATTTATACGGCACAAGTACTATAAAACAGATTATTGAGGGCCGGCATGTAAAGAGAGGAATTACAGCTCATTTGACTACCTTGCAAGCTTTGTTCACACTATATGCAGAAGCTTTCTACAAAGACAAAGCAGAGTCAATCCATGAATTTGCGGAAAAGGCCAGTAAGCTCAATAAGGCATGCAGAGATGACAACAATGAAGAAATACGGAGAGCTCATGAAGATATGGAACATGCAATTGAATCATTTGGATTCTTGATCCAGATGAGTGAATTTGATGACGTTGTAGCTAACAGACCACTGGCTAAGGCCATCCGTCAGTATATGCAGATGGTTTTGGAAATGATAACCTATATCAGAGCTGTACGGACAGGTGATTGGATATTGCATCTTGTTGCCACTGAAACATTTGTGAAGTACTTCTTTGCCCATGATAAGTTGAACTATGCTCGCCTTATTCCTGTGTACTTGGCAGACATGAAAGCTTTGGCCAACTCCGATCCTGAAATATGGCAAGAGTTTAAGGAAGGGAATTGGGTAGTCAACAAAAGCTCCATCCCCTTTTGTGCTATTGGTCCAGATCATGCCTTGGAGCAAGTGAATCGGATGATGAAAGTAGTTGGAGGACTCACGGGTATCACACTCAACCCCATTGCCCGCACAAAGTTTTTCCTTGTCGCACCTGATCTTGCCCGTCTAGCAAAAGAGGCAGAGACTGTTGGTGTGCCTAGAAACAAAACGACACAACACCATCATGAGAATACATATGCCAAAACCAAGCTTCAGCAGAAAAACGTAGCTGACCTGACGAATACTATCAACAAGTTCACAAACCCCTTTACGGATGGATGTGATCAGTTAATTAATATGGTCACCAAAGCAGTCATGCCAGAGAGAATCCAAAATGATATCTGCCAAAGAATGCAGATTGGGGAGGAGCGCTTCGCTGAATTTGTTGCAAAGAGAATCACAACAAATAATGTAAACCTTTGGGCTCCAATGAAGAAGCTTAAGCTACAGATGTGGTCATCAAGTGGGATGAAATCTCAGATAAAGAGTGAAGACAAAATTGTAGAACTCCAGGAAGATAGGGCACTCTTTGCTCGCATGCTAGTAGTATCCAAAGCAAGAGATATTGACCTGAAGCAAACTGTTGGTACCTATGAATTTTCTGTAGTGCCAAGGGCGTTGTTTGCAGCAGATGGCTCACTCCTATATTCCACATCAAAGAGTGACTTGATGTCGATTCTTGAAAACCTGCCAAAGAATGTAGCAGTTCCCCAGGAACACAATAACCAGTCAGATGATCAAGTCGGCACTAACTGCAAACGTGTCGCCATTGTCGATGCAATGGCTGATCTCCAAACATTGGACAAACCAGAGTGCATCAAAACCTGTCTTGACCTAGCAAACCACTTCATAGAACGTCACTGGAGGAAGTATGGCGACTATGATGAGGTGCATTTGGTGTTTGACCGTTATGACACTGGTGAATCACTGAAAGCTTCAACTCGTGAGAGACGTCTGGGTGGCAGGACGGCTGTTGCATATCACATCACTGATTCAACATCAATTGGAAAACTAAGCATGAGCCGTCTGCTTGCCCATGTATCTACGAAAGATGCAATAACCGCATACTTAGCTGAAAAATTACTGGGACATGCTATAACAAATAACAAGTGCCTTGTGGTTGCCTGGAAGGATAAGGCACAGGCTGCAAACAGAACAATAATTGACCTTGCAAGTATTCAAGAAGAAGCAGATACCAAACTTCTCCTGCATTCCGTTGATGCCACTGTAAGTGGTGCTACTTCTCTAGATATCCACTCACCAGACACCGATGTTCTTGTACTTGCCATCAGACGATACCCCAGTCTGTGCACAAATACTTCCTTCATAACAGGGGCTGCTAAGAAACGTAGGGTGATACCCCTTGAGCCGATCTACAGTGCACTAGGTTCTAAGAAAGCTAAAGCTTTACCAGGATTTCATGCCCTATCAGGGGCAGATGTTACTGGAAGATTTGCAGGGAAAGGAAAGGCCACATTCTGGAAGGTACTGCAGGAACTACCTCAACATGATGAGAGCGTAAACGCTCTTACACTACTAGGGAAAACAGATGAACTACCTGAATCCGTATTTGCAGCAATTGAAGCCTTTGTCTGCAAGTTATATCTCCCTAATACAGACCTATCAAGTGTAGCTGATGTTAGGTGGTGGCTCTTCAAGAAGAAGCAAGCTCAATCAGAGGGTTTGCCCCCAACCTTAGCTGCACTACGACCTGCCATCCTAAGAGCTCACTACCAAGCTCTAATTTGGAACAGTGACATCATTGCAAACCCAACATTACCAGAACCGCAGGACTTTGGTTGGGATTTAGTAGATGGCCACTATAAACCTGTCATGACCTCATTACCTCCAGCTCCACAAGCAGTGATTGATCTGGTGAAGTGCTGCTGTAAAAAAACACAATGTGCAACCAATCGCTGCAAATGCAAGAAGAATGGTTTGAACTGCACAGACCTTTGCAGCTGTTCTGAGGATTGGGAGTCATGTGACAATTCAGCTGGCACATTTATTTCAGATGATGAAGAGGGAGTAGTGACGCCGAAGATGCTCCATTTTAGAATGATATTCGACCAAACAACTGTCTCAACTTTCCATATCCAGAGATCACAGACCAAACACTCTTCACGCTATTTGGATGCTCATCCTCCATCAGAGCTATGACTACATAGAAGTGTCTGCAGTCACTGCCACCAGCTTGGTCAGTACTAATGGACTTGAATGAGAAGATACAAGAAACTTAAATACCCAACGTTTTACGGTTGTTATGACGGTTTTATACTCTTTCTGGATACACTACTCAAATATATGATAATGGCGGCCATTTTAATTTTCAGTATGGCTGACCATGGAGGTAGAATTAGACTAATTCTACCTCCATGGGCTGACAAACCAAACATAACTTACTCTGATCATGTCAAATATGTTTCACTACTTCCTTTTCATGGTAAATGTAGGTTTTGCCACCAAAATCAGCTTTGTACTACATTCGTAGCCAGAGTTATTGAAAAAAATATACCTTAAATGGCGGCCATTTTGAAATCCAAGATGGCTGCCCTCCGCAACACTTTCAAAATTGCCAACATTATTTTTTGTGTTCTCTAGTACCAATATGACATGTTTAGATAGGTGGGATCTTCTAATCATTCAGTACCCACGGGATGACATAACAGCCCTGACTAATAGTGCTGTATTGTTTGCCGTGAAACCGCGTGCAAGTTGACGGTATTTTACAGAGGGCTATGTGTCCATGCAGGCCGTTTAAGGTACGAAATAATTATCCAAATTCAAAAGTATGGTGTTTTTCTGAAAGGGGAGAACCTACGCTTTAATTTAGATATAAAATTATCGGCCTCCTTGAAAACTTTAAAGTTATTCCCAACCATAGAAATGTTTCTTTTGTAACACTGTATAGTGCTGTATTGTTTGCGGTGAAACCGCATGCAAGTTGACAGCATTTACAGAGGCTATGTGTCCATGGAGGCCGTTTAAGGTACGAAATAATTATCCAAATTCAAAAGTATGAATTGTTTTTTCTGAAAGGGAGAACCTACGCTTTAATTTAGATATAAAATTATCGGCCTCCTTGAAAACTTTAAAAGTTATTCCCAACCATAGAAATGTTTTTTTATAACACTGTATAGTGCTGTATTGTTTGCGGTGAAACCGCATGTAAGTTGACAGTGTTAAACAGAGGGCTATGTGTCCATGGAGGCCGTTTAAGGTGCAAAATAATTATCCAAATTCAAAAGTATGGTGTTTTTCTGAAAGGGGAGAACCTACGCTTTAATTTAGATATAAAATTATCGACCTCCCTTGAAAACTTTAAAAGTTATTCCCAACCATAGAAATGTTTTTTTGTAACACTGTATAGTGCTGTATTGTTTGCGGTGAAACCGCATGCAAGTTGACCGTATTTTACAGAGTGCTATGTGTCCATGGAGGCCGTTTAAGGTACGAAATAATTATCCAAATTCAAAAGTATGGTGTTTTTCTGAAAGGGGAGAACCTACGATTTAATTTAGATATAAAATTATCGGCCTCCATTAAAAACTTTAAAAGTTATTCCCAACCATAGAAATGTTTCTTTTGTAACACTGTATAGTGCTGTATTGTTTGCGGTGAAACCGCATGCAAGTTGACGGCATTTTACAGAGGGCTATGTGTCCATGGAGGCCGTTTAAGGTACGAAATAATTATCCAAATTCAAAAGTATGGTGTTTTTCTGAAAGGGGAGAACCTACGCTTTAATTTAGATATACAATTATCGACCTCCCTTGAAAACTTTAAAAGTTATTCCCAACCATAGAAATGTTTTTTTTGTAACACTGTATAGTGCTGTATTGTTTGCGGTGAAACCGCATGCAAGTTGACGTATTTTACAGAGGGCTATGTGTCCATGGAGACCGTTTAAGGTACGAAATAATTATCCAAATTCAAAAAGTATGGTGTTTTCTGAAAGGGAGAACCTACGCTTTAATTTAGATATACAATTATCGACCTCCTTGAAAACTTTAAAGTTATTCCCAACCATAGAAATGTTTTTGTAACAGTGTAGAGTGCTGTATTGTTTGCTGTGAAACCGCAGGCAAATTGACGGTATTTTACAGAGGGCTATGTGTCCATGGAGGCCGTGTAAGGTGCAAATAATTATCCAAATTCAAAAGTATGGTGTTTTTCTGCAAGGAGAACCTACGATTTAATTTAGATATAACATTATCGACCTCCATTGAAACTTTAAAAAGTTATTCCCAACCATAGAAATGTTTTGTTGTAACACTGGTATAGTGCTTGTATTGTTTGCCATTGAAACCGCTCAAGTTACTTTTTACAGGGCT
>CM055816.1:356373-404930 GCA_029582265.1 Zoroaster sp. YZ-2022
CAACGTAATCAAAACGTTTAACTAATAAAGAACGATTGATCGAAATTGATATCTGATGCACCCAACAATGACGTTACAAATTATGTTTCATCTACGTGTTATGTTCCTAAGTACAAAAGCAAGTTTCAAGTTCATAGAAGTTTGTAAGTATGTGTTTTTTGCAGGTCAAATCGATCCGGAAAAGAAGAAGAAGGAGAAGAAAAGAAAAAAAGAGAAAACTGAATAACAATAGGTGTTTCGCGCTGTAGCTCGAACACCTAAAAATGTATAATCCACATAGGATTTCAGTATCACATGTAATTCTGTGAAATCATATAATGCCATGTCCGGCAAAACTGGGCAAACATTCGGTGTAGGCCTAACGTTACAATTATTTAAACATGTTCAATACTCACAGAGATATCATTAAATTTTAGTCTTTGAGTTGTTTACAGAATTCAAAATTTACATGGCTTGATAGGCTATCTAATATTAATTCATGATGCTCATGGGACCTCTGAGCCCCCTATAACGTTAACTTTAGCCCATACTGTAGGCCAATTCCTATGACATTGCAGTAGATGCAAGTAGATTTATTAGCTGTGTATTAGTATGTGTCCTGGCATCATGACCAACATTGTGGAGGAGGTGGAGGTGGCATTGAGGTGGGATTGAGGTGGGATTTCACCCACCCCGCCTCCACAATGTTATCGTGATGCGCCAGACATAATGTTGGTCGATGCGCACACATAAGCCGGGACGAGCGTGCCTGGGCGCCTGCTGCCACAGCGAGACACGCCTGCTGCCAAGTGCTGAGGTGTGCTCTGTCCTCCTCAATGTTGGGCTCCACGCGTGAACACTCTCCGCAATCAGTTCCCTCCCTCATTGCTCCTCCTCCTCGTACTGGCTACAGACATCGCCTGGGCCAGGAGGTGTGCAGTTTGTGCGCAGGAAAGAAAAGTGCGCAATACAGCATCTCCAGGACACGCCTGCCGCCTGGGCCAAGGAGGTGTGCTCCTCCTCCTCAATGCTGCCGTCGTACGAACAAATCACTGCACCTGCCTCCTCATTGCCCTCCTCCTCAAATACCAAACCCAAACCGCGCGACTACTCCCCTCCACACAAACCGCACACAAAATACTGCACACAACTGCGCGCTACTACCCTCCATCATTAAAATCGCACACAAACCGTGACAAAATAGAGCCCACAAACTGCACACAAACATTGCGATTAACTGCGCACTACCCCTCCCATTAAACTGCACACAAAATTGCACGGCCGGGCGTGGTAATGTGAACATCACTGCACTGCCCTCCTCATTGCTCTAGTTGCAGTTTGTGTGTGGCAGTGGAGAAAAGCAGCGCAGCATGTTGATGATTTGGCAGTTGAATGACATCATGACACAGAAATATAAACACAAAAAGAACCTATTCAATCTCTTTTATTTTTTTATTCACTTCTTTTTAAATTCACGTAACAATGAATGGATTTATTAAATCACTATATAAAAGAACCCAAATTATTATTATAGGTAATCCTCAAAGTGACATGGCTAATTCCCAAGAAAATCCCCATTAAACAAGAATCCCTATATAAAACAATGTAAATCAAATATTTATTGGACTCTAGCTTGTCAATTTTGTACAAATTATATGGTGATTTTGGGAGAGGAAATGATAGGGATGGCAGATCAGGGAAATCGATGGTAAAATTTGGTTGGTATGAATATAACAGAATTAAAAGAAAGTCAACTCACTGAATTTACAGTTATGGTGACGGACACCCTTGCAATAAATGTAAATGACCAGATTTACACATCTCACTCGTTCATACCGACATTGGGACAGAAGTGTTTTGATTATATTTCCGCTTTCAATGAACACTCAGGGACACCTGGAATTTCGTTGGCCAGATGTACTCGCACGTACCACGCATCACGAAACCGCCTAAATGAAGCCGGATATTAGGCTCGTTAGAACCACAGTTGTCGTCAATCCAGTTCAACGAAAACGGAATTCGCCTGCTTTTAGAATATCAGGCCTGTACCATGAACACACTGCTCCTATTTAAAGAGCTCATGAAAGTCACCCAGAATTTATCAGAACACCATGCAGAGTACTCATTTTTTCAGCCAAATTGTTGTCACTGCCCTTGACAACGTAATAGTCGGTCATAAATAACCATACAAGGATTACTGTAAGATCAACAGGGTGGTTATTTTATAGATTTTTTATTCCTACCAAAACACTATTATACATGTTTTTTTTTTTTTATTTTAATTACAGTAGTCTTTCTGAAACATCTGGTCTTTCATTATACTCTTCCTCGTTCTCTTCATCCTCGTTCTCTTCATCCTCGTTCTCTTCATCCTCATTTAGTTGAAGTAGTAGTCCGTCAAATTTGGTATGGTGTTTAGTAATTACCTGTTCAGAGCTTTGTTTACTTCCATGCCTTTATTTACTTTTTTTTCTTCGAGATCTTCCGCAATATCCTGATGAGTCCCATTATCTTTCAGATGTAGGTAACTTGACAAAAATCCTTGTATTTGTTGAAAAAGATTCGCTTGACTGCCCAAAGGGTTTTCCTATTGGCTTTTTCCTTGGCTTGATCTTCACTTATACCCCCGTTGACGTACTTTTCATATTTTTCACACCACATCTCTTCAGTAGCCACTTTAGCCTCTTCCAACCAGTCTCGAAAAGTGGCATTGCCTTCCCAGTTCAGAACTAGACTCATCCTCTTCCGATGATTCGTCATATTCCACCTCCGTATCGGATTCTGAATCATCTTCCTCGAAATCTTCGTCTTCATCCTGCGTAGATTCAGTTTCACAAGTTTTATTCCGAATCTTCAAATCTACGCTTTTTAACATCGGGTTCAGAATTATCGATGTCAAAATTGTCAGATTGGATAGCTTTAATTTCAGAATCATCGTCAACTTCATCCATTTTAGATTTCTCTTCATTATGTACATTTTCTGCATGCCTCCGTAGGTTATATCTCCGTCCAAAGCTTTTGCCGCACTGGTGACAAGCATGGGGTTTGACAGCAGAAATAATATTCATGTTGAATCTCTGATGCTTAAATCTCCGATTGACAAGAAACGGAAGAAATAGTTTATATATAGGCTCATAATCTACTATTTTCGCTGCTCATTTGCTCATTTCGCTGCTCATTTGCTCATTTTGCTGCTCATTTGCTCATTTCGCTGCTCATTTGCTCATTTTGCTGCTCATTTGCTCATTTGCTCATTTTGCTGCTCATTTGCTCATTTCGAGAACCCATGCAGAGGCACTCATTTTCTTCGAAATTAAGTTGTCACTGGAAGACGAAGATTTCGAGGAAGATGATTCAGAATCCGATAAGGTAACTTGACAAAAAATCCTTGTATTTGTTGAAAAAGATTCGCTTGACTGCCCAAAGGGTTTTCCTATTGGCTTTTTCCTTGGCTTGATCTTCACTCATACCCTCGTTGACGTACTTTTCATATTTTTCACACCACATCTCTTCAGTAGCCACTTTAGCCTCTTCCAACCAGTCTCGAAAAGTGGCATTGTCTTCCAGTTCAGAACTAGACTCATCCTCTTCCAATGATTCGTCATATTCCACCTCCGTATCGGATTCTGAATCATCTACCTCGAAATCTTCGTCTTCCAGTGACAACTTAATTTCGAAGAAAATGAGTGCCTCTGCATGGGTTCTCGAAATGAGCAAATGAGCAGCAAAATGAGCAAATGAGCAGCGAAATGAGCAAATGAGCAGCGAAATGAGCAAATGAGCAGCGAAATGAGCAAATGAGCAGCGAAATGAGTAGTTATAGGCCTATATATAAACTATTTCTTCCGTTTCTAGTCAATCGGAGATTAAGCATCAGAGATTCAACATGAATGTTATTTCTGCTGTCAAACCCCATGCTTGTCACCAGTGCGGCAAAAGCTTTGGACGGAGATATAACCTACGGAGGCATGCAGAACATGTACATAATGAAGAGAAATCTAAAATGGATGAAGTTGACGATGATTCTGAAATTAAAAGCTATCCAATCTGACAATTCTGACATCGATAATTCTGAACCCGATGTTAAAAGCGTAGATTTGAAGATCTCGGAAATAGAAACTTGTGAAACTGAATCTACGCAGGATGAAGACGAAGATTTCGAGGAAGATGATTCAGAATCTGATACGGAGGTGGAATATGACGAATCATCGGAAGAGGATGAGTCTAGTTCTGAACTGGAAGGCAATGACACTTTTCGAGACTGGTTGGAAGAGGCTAAAGTGGCTACTGAAGAGATGTGGTGTGAAAAATATGAAAAGTACGTCAACGGGGGTATAAGTGAAGATCAAGCCAAGGAAAAAGCCAATAGGAAAACCCTTTGGGCAGTCAAGCGAATCTTTTTCAACAAATACAAGGATTTTTTGTCAAGTTACCTACATCTGAAAGATAATGGGACTCATCAGGATATTGCGGAAGATCTCGAAGAAAAAGTAAATAAAGGCATGGAAGTAAACAAAGCTCTGAACAGAGTAATGCCTAAACACCATACCAAATTTGACGGACTACTACTTCAACTAAATGAGGATGAAGAGAACGAGGATGAAGAGAACGAGGATGAAGAGAACGAGGAAGAGTGATAATGAAAGACCAGATGTTTCAGAAAGACTACTGTAATTAAAAAATAAAAAAAATAAAAAAACATGTATAATAGTGTTTTTTGGTAGGAATAAAAAAATCTATAAAATAGCCACCTCTGTTAGTCTTACAAGTAATCCTTTATGGTTATTTTACACTATTACGTTACATCAAGGGCAGTGACAACTTAATTTCGAAGAAAATGAGTGCCTCTGCATGGGTTCTAAACTTCTGGGTGACTTTCTATTCATCTTTAAATAGACAGTGTATTGTGAACTACAGGCCTGACATTCTAAAGCGGGCCGTTGTTTCATGTAAGTTAGACAACTGTATTATGAGCCCTAATATCCGACTTCATTTACGGTTTCGTTGACAGTACACGCAACGAAATTCCAAGTTCCTGAGCAGTTCATTGAAGCGGAAATATAATCCAAAACACTTCGTCCCATGTGCTCGGTAATGAACGAGTGAGATGTGTAATCTATCGTGTTACATTTATTGCAAGGAGTGTAGACTCTTAATCCCTGTAAAATTCAGTGTGAGTTGACTTTCTTTAATTCTGTTATATTCCTTATAATTCACTTGACTATCTATTGATTTCCCTAGTCCCTATACATCCCTCATCATTTCTCTCCCAAAATCACCATATAACGTGTACAAAATTGACAAGCTAAGTCCAATAGATATTTGATTTACATTGTTTTTATATAGGGATTCTTGTTTAATGTGCATTTTCTTGGGAATTATTAATACTTTGAGTTATAATATTTTGAGTTTTCTTTTATATAGTGATTTGTATCGGTAATCCATTCATTGTTACGTGAATTTTTAAAAAAAGTGAATAAAAAAGAATAAAAAGAGTTGAATGTGTTCTTTTGTGTTTATATTTTTGTGTCATTATGTCTCAACTTGCCCGAAATCATCAATATGCATGCTGCGCTTGCGCACTACTCCCTCCACCACACAAACTGCAACTAGAGCAATGAGGAGGAGCAGTGCAGTGAGAGTGTTCCGCATTACGACCAACATTGATTTTTGTGTGCAGTTTGTGTGGAGGGAGTAGTGCGCAGTTGTGTGCAGTATTTTGTGTGCAGTTTGTGTGGAGTATTTTGTGTGCAGTTTGTGTGGAGGGAGAAAAGTAAGTTGTGTGCAGTATTTTGTGTGCAGTTTGTGTGGAGGGAGTAGTGCGCAGTTGGTTGAGTATTTTGAGGAGGAGGAGCAATGAGGAGGAGCAGTGTAGTGAGAGTGTTCCGCATTACGACCAACATTGAGGAGGAGGAGCACACCTCCACGCGCGCGCCCAGACGTGTCTCACGGAATGCTGCGCTTGCGCACTACTCCCTCCACCACACAAACTGCACACCTCCACGCGCGCGCCCAGACGTGTCTCAACCAGTATTTTGAGGAGGAGGAGCAATGAGGAGGAGCAGTGCAGTGAGAGTGTTCCGCATTACGACCAACATTGAGGAGGAGGAGCACACCTCCACGCGCGCGCCCAGACGTGTCTCACGCGCGCGCGCCCAGACGTGTCTCACGCGCGCGCGCCCAGACGTGTCTCAACCTATGTGTGCCGCATCACGACCAACATTATGTCTGGCGCATCACGACCAACATTGTGGAGGAGGTGGAGGTGGGAAATCCCACCTCAATCCCACCTCAATCCCACCTCCACCTCCTCCACAATGTTGGTCGTGATGCGCCAGACATACTACTTGTATTACTATACTTTTCGTCGTGCAGTGGATTTAGTTTCCAGACTTGTTCATGGAGTACATACACTCTCTCCTGTGATCTGATTGAGATTTTAACAGCTATGCTTATAACACAAATAATCCAAGCACGGAGAGGCCCGGGTAGTTATAACCCATTCTTATTTTAAGCATGTTTTAAGTATATCGCGCGTTCGAGAAAAACATCTTGAGTGATGGGTAGTTCTTAAAAATAATCAAAAATCACTTTATCTCTGTGGATGGTAAGTCCTTCAATAGTCAGCTTTTGCGATAACAATAAACACGAAAAACTGCCTCTCAATAGCGTAGACGTAAATAACCATCCATATCCGAATATTATGATGGTCCTTGAAGATTTAATCTCTCTTTGTCTAAAACACACTGCTTAATTGAAAAATCAAGAGGGCGAAAAAAAAATTTCAAGCTCCGAAAACCTAGGATTTCTTAAATCAGCTTAATATAATATAATCTTAATATAATGAATTGGCTAACGGTCCCTGATATTTCATTGGCTGACGAAGGTGCTTTGAAACAGTATCGGCATACTATTCATGCATCTGGTTTGCCCTTCAGAAATACGTGTCTTCTGCTGTATGATACACTGGACAGTCTCAGTTAACAGCGAATCCAGCTACCAGGCAGTCATATGCACTGCATCAGTGTGCAGTAGTCATTCTAAACTCATGTACTTCATTTCACAGCACGGTCCTTCTTAGCACTCTTTCGCCATAGGCTGTGTAACTGTACATAATAATTCTGCCGACATGGATAAAGTCGCAAATTACATCTCTGAGACACAGATTATGAAACTCTGTATTGGATTTGTTTTAGTGTTAGTTATAGTGAATGGCTCCAAGGGAAATGGTTGTGGTAAACTAACACAAACATTTACTCCCGCTGAAAGTCGGGCACTTAAAAATTGTACGTTTCGGAAGGACTTTGTCAGTTCTTCAGTCCGCTGTGTTAGGTACTGTCATGCAGATCGTCGCTGTAAATCGGTCAATTATAATGTAATTGATCAACTCTGTGAGCTGAACAATGCTACCAGAGCTCAGTTTCCTGACAACTTCATTGCACACTATGGCAGTGTGTACTATGATGCCGATGTAAACACGCCTCTCTTCTCTCTACTTGACAAAGCACCCTGTACACAGCCTGACACACCTCTCCCCTCTCTGCCTAAACAATCACCCTCAACGCAGTCTTACACACTCCACCCCTCTCTACCTGACCAATCATCCTCTACGCCGCCTGACACAACTCTCCCCTCTGTGCCTGAACAATCACCCTCTACGCCGCCTGACACAACTCTCCCCTCTGTGCCTGAACAATCACCCTCTACGCCGCCTGACACAACTCTCCCCTCTGTGCCTGAACAATCACCCTCTACGCCGCCTGACACAACTCTCCCCTCTGTGCCTGAACAATCACCCTCTACGCCGCCTGACACAACTCTCCCCTCTGTGCCTGAACAATCACCCTCTACGCCGCCTGACACAACTCTCCCCTCTGTGCCTGAACAATCATCCTCTACGCAGCCTGACACACCTATCTCCCCTGCGCCTCGTTACAGCAGTTGTAAGAAGCTACTTGAGGCAGGTCATGATGTGAGTGGTATCTACACAATATATCCTGCTGGATTCAATAATGACCTGCAAGTCTACTGCGATATGGACACTGATGGCGGGGGATGGATCGTCATTCAGAGGCGTCAAGATGGCAGCGTTGACTTTTACCGCAACTGGAATGACTACCGGGTTGGATTTGGGAACTTGTCAGGTGAGTTTTGGTTTGGAAATGACAATATACGCGCCCTGACTGAATCTGTAGGTAACTGGCAATTGCGCGTTGATATGAAGGACTGGGGAAATAAGACAGTCTGGGCCGATTATGGATTTTTCCAGATTTCAGGGGATAGATATCAGCTCAATGTTGACTCGTACAATACTGACAGTACAGCTGATAACTCACTCATGTACACCGCCCTGTTCGGTAACCTTTTACACAACGGAATGCCGTTTACCACAAAAGACAACGACAATGACCAACGAGAAACAGGTAATGAGCTTAATTGCGCCATCCTCATGAGAGGAGGATGGTGGTATAATAACTGTTACCAGTGTAATTTAAATGGTGTATATTATCAAGGAGGATCAGATTCTCTAGATAGCTCAATATGGTTCACTGGGAGGAAAATTAAGGGAAAATACGAGTACTACTCAATAAAAGCATGCACTATGAAAATTCGCCTTTCCGTTTAAAGAGATCAAAAACAACTCGTTCAACATGTTGTTAGGTTACAGAGACGAACTAATCTGAGCAATTAACACATTATTGATATTATTTATGCAGTAAAATGCGAACAAAATTTATTTTAAATGGAATTGTCTAATCAAACCCATTCGGCCAAGTGGTAGTGATGTTTTATTTTTAAAAGGCCTTTAATTACCCGAATAAATTCAGTTTAATAATGTGAAATGCTAAACAATAATATACACTGTTACGGCCAGCGATTCCCATAGCGATATAATTTCCGCGCGCTCCAAAAAAATCTAGACCCAACAAAGAACTCAAACAAGGTTACACTTGATATTTGTAACAACAACAATTATTCAAATGGTTTAATTAACACAAAGTAATCAATTTTACACGCTTGAATCAAGCTTAATACAATGATCGTAAATAGTCAAAATTACAACTATTAAAAGTGGCTTACACCCTCCAATGGCAGTCCTCTCGTCCGGCGATTTTGATGTACTCAGAGGCTGTCTTGGTGCCTATTATAGCTTGGTGACATTAATCGGCGATAATACGGTGATTTTAAAATATACACGGGAATCACTAAAATTCACTTCAATAATAAGAGTCTCTTCGTAGACTTCTAACTGTATTATTTTTAGTTAAAGTTAAAACTGGATGACTCGCCATAAAACTACCGTCCGCAGGGAAATCACAAACTACCTTTAATAATAAGGATAATGGGGGTAGCCTACGTCATTGATGGAAATCCCACACACAGGTCAATGAAATAAAATTATGCAATAATTACCGTATGTTATCCGAAAAATAATTGGGGACAAATTTCCATTGCTGTCCATCAATAATAAATATGTGTAAACCTTGTGTAAATGATTCCAAATCTTGTTCATAATAAGTCAATGATAGATCCTGCTTTTTAAACGGATAAAAGTGGCTCATAAAAACCCTCTGACCCTCTACTGTATTTCTTAGTTTTGCAAATTTTATAAGCAATATTTCTTATTTCTATTTTTAATTGAATTCACGTCAATTACGTGTATGTAAGCTTACCGGTATACTATAGCTTGATTTCGTCAGGCATAACATATTTGGTATTAACTTAATGGCTAAGCAACAACTTAATTATCATGTGGACATTTCTATGTAAATTAAATGCCAATAATATATTAATATATTTTGAGAACAATGATAACAATTTAACCTAAACTACTTTATGCTGTTACAATGCGCTTTTGGAAAATACTGAGCTAATTATTTTCTGTATAATACTGGTATTTAATATTTAAAAATATCAAAGTTCAGATTGTTTGTTAAGAAAATTGTGAATTCCTTTCCCGAAGTTTCTACTGACGTTGATAATGAAGATAACCAACTTTGCTGTTCAGTATTTACATTCTAAAACATAATCCGGTTCAGAATTTAACCGCAATAAGGATCTGTAATTAGAGCGGACACAATTTGTTAAGTTGGAAATTTTCGAAAACGTTTGGCGCTAGATGATTTTTACCTCACCACAAAATTGGCAATCCTGGCATCCAGGACCTTTTGTAAATATTAGCGCAAGACACACTTTGAATAGTTATCTATAGTTGCTATCTTTACCAATATAACACTCGTAATGTGAATATGCAGTATGCTGTTGATTCGTGCTTTTAATGTAAAATAGTACCGGTACTTTCAATCAATGATAGATCCAGCTTTCATTCAACAATTATTAATAACCGTGAAAACCTCATACAAGTGAGATTGATAGAGTGGGGATGATTTTATCGGCCAGTCTGGATCCATCAATGATTTTTGTAAATAACAACACAAAGTAAAACTTAAATATTTATTATCATTTATGTCATTATCGCAATTTTAGCTTTAAATGTGAATTACACTAAATGTTTTGATTACAAATTTTAAATAAAAGGTAAGAGAGACTATATTGATTGATCCATCTGTCGTTCAAAATTGTTGATAAAGGTAAAAACATAAATAAGCGAGGGTGGACACAAGTTGGTACTTTGAATTTCGTTTAAATAAAAAAAAATGTTTTAATTTTTCGAAAACGTATGGAACCAGAGGCATTTCATTTTACCCAGCCAGTCTGGATCAGGGTCTTTGTAAATATTAGACAAGAATTCAAATAAACATTTATTGTAACTATAACCAATATTGTACTTTGAATGTGAATATTAACCACACATTGTTTAAATTTATAATTTTAAAAGTATAGTATATTATAAAATCAATGATTGATCCAGTTAAGAATTCAAAAGTATCAGTAAATGCGAATACCAGCCATAAATTATTAAAGCACGAACAGTTCGTTGCATTTTGTTCTTTATATTCAAAATGTTTTCAAAACAATTTCATGCCGGAGGATTTTGTTATACCCAGCCGAACTGGATCCATCAATGATCTTCGCACATTATATTTGCGCAAAATAAAACTCAAACATGTAGCCAGTCAGTTGTGAAATGTATTTTGATAAATTTAGTTATTCTGATTCAATTATAAATACAAACGGTTAATGTTCAAGTACGCTTACAAGTTTGCTTTGTTGCATAAACAAACAGTGAATATTTGTGACCTTACATTATAGTGAAAAAGTAGCCTTGCGAAATTTACCCAAACAGCCATTTATAGCCAAGATCTTCGAAACTAAACAAGTTAAATTTGCCAAAATTGCCTAAGCTCTCAAAGATAAACAATACGGGCACTCCTGAGTGTCAGAGAAGCTTATGTTCTCCTCAAAACAATCACATCAAAATCTAAATTTTGGATGAGATAACAGGTTCCTTAATGGTTTCGAATACAAGAGAATAACGTGGTGACAAACGAGGATTTGAAATCAATTACATAAATAGTAATAGTGCATAATTGGTGTGTAGAAAAAATCCATTCTGACTGGTTCAAACTAGACTTTAAGCATACATCGAGTGTGTTATTCAATAAAAGCAGTGATTCACAACTTTGTCATTTACATATCCAGATACATAATAATCAAATAAATAAGCAGTTGATACTAGTCAGGTATATTCGTTTCCAACACCTGTCTGTTAGTTTGTTGGTCTTCATTATGTCAGTTGATCGTGCCCTTATATCTGCCCATGTATATGCCAACCTGTTTGCCCTTCCTGCCTGGTCATAATTCAATAAATAATTGATACTTTTAGTCAAGTATATTTGTTTCCAACACCTGCCTGTTACTTTTTCGGCCTTAATTCGTCGGTCGATCGTTTCCCTGTAATTTTGCCGATGCAAAGATTTGCAACATGTCTGCAGCTCAGCTTCGTGAATTCCCTTCCCTTAATTATAAAACTTCATCACCAATCCTTCAGACATCCTTCAGAAATATCGTATAATATTCATATTCCTACAAACATCCAGCCTGCTCCACTCACACGCGTGTGGCGAAGCCACGAGCGCCTTTACCAGGCCATTCTGTGGTCTCTACTACTGAATTATTCATAAACCTCGTGGAGCATGAGTAATTTTTGTATGGTAATTTATTTTAACCAGTCACTAAAAACAAAATGCTGGGCTCACATCAGTGACGTAGCCAGTATTTTCAGAGTGGGGGTATGTATCCACACAAAACTGAAATGAACAGACAAATTATGTCAATCAGAAATACCAAAAAGTTTGTGAATTTACCGACAGACACTAGTTTGCCAACGAGTGGGGGAGGCCGCTTATACTCCTGCACCCGCCCCCTTATCTACGCCACTGACTCATCTATATGTACATACTTATGTGATATCAAAATAATTTATTTACCTAATGCATTACACATTAACATTTATCTCCCAAATCGGTAGAGAAATATAATGAAAAACATAAGACCACAGATCCGACGATTTTTTTTTCTGGCATAGTGTTCCGGGTGCCGCGGGCGCCTTGACTAACATATCTTCCCCGAATCCCCTCACGTCACCCAGCCTCCCCTCCACTTGTGCACTGCCGATCATCCATATTGAAGATCGTATAATTATAATTCACCAAGTCCCCCCCCCCCCTTGAAATCCCCTCACGTAAGTGCACATAATCTGCCCTGTTTTGCCAATATACTGTCCGGATATGTTATTATATAGAGAAAGGTGGTTATTACCAAAGGAAGATTCTTCGATGTACATGTATATATACCAGGCACTGTCATGTGAAGTTCAAGGACTTATACACCATAGCATTATTTCATTTATATGTTAACACTTTTCCAAAAATGTTGCCACCGTCAGCATGGTATAGTATCAAGTTTATTGTCGTTACAGATTTACTTTTAAAAGGCTATGGAAAGCAGTTTTGATGAAAATACATATTTTACCAAATATCCATGTTTCTGGGGAGCTTTAACAAAAATTGAAACTTCATTAGCATAAATACCAAAAAGTGCCAAAAAGAGTACCAAAACACTCTCAAATTGGCAAATAAAAATTGGAAAGTAATCTCAGCATGGACACTTTAATACTTGCTTTGTTGCATTCAAATCCGAAACCCGAATGTCATGTTTTTTGGTCCGTTTAATAACGATACTATCTTTCAAAATTCGTTCGCATTTTAAATTTTATTTTTGGGTCTCTTGAACCAAACACGGACGATATAAATTAAGAATGTTTTTTCTTTGTTTTTTAAAAACGGACACTTGTAAAAATCGTGAGCATCTCTTACAACGATGTTTGTACAAGTTAGTTAAACGACATTTTGAAAATGAACGTTCACCACTTCAAAAAAAATTGTTTGTATAATATAATATGTCTGTGTCAAAATGTCTGGCTCTTTGAAAAGTTATACTGGCATTGTTTTCTCTGCAACTGTCCAATATAGGCAATAGTCCTTTTTGTCATTATTTTTTGTTTGTTCTGTGTTGTCTGGATTAAGATTATTTATTTAATTTCATTTAGTTATGTAGGCCTGTCTTCATTAAAATATTTTGCCTTTAAGATATGGGATTGGTAATAGAAAAATAAATTGAACCTCAATGTAAAGCTGTTGATAGTTTTAATCTTCACTTTTTTTTGTTCGAATTTAAAGAATTTTCACTATTTTCTTGTTTAAATATAAGCAGTTTGGCCAACATTGACAATGTTGTACCTTTATAAACCTGGATACCCTGCTGAAATTTTTATTTTCAAAAGCTTTAAAGATACAGCAGAAGAAGAAAAACAAAATTAAAGCCTGTTGTGAACGAAATAAACGTAATAGATAAATTAACTGAGCTACTATATTATGTTAACATATTCAGTCTATTACTGGAAACCTAGAAGGCCTATTGTGTATACAATTATAAATTCAAACAATCTTCAGTGAAAGGACGTGTACATAGCTCCAGTCGTCCAATTAATTCCGGTATAACTGACCTCATTACTCTCAGTTTTAAATATAGGCCGTTAAAATCTACCGACTGTAAGGAAATGCACACACCGTTACTAATCGGTAAGAACTTATTAAATTAGGCTGTTTCTACCGGCCTTGATGTCAGTATGGTGTTTAGCCTATCACTGTCGACCATGTCCATGACGTAGGTGTAAGCATGGAACCATGTGACAAGAAACCAACCAACCACTGTCAACCACATCCACAGAGTGTGTGTGCACATACCACTGCGAAACTGCGAAATATTAAATTTTAGTTACAGGACTATACGTAGAGACCATCACAGAGAGCTTATCGGTGATTTGAAGCTGAATTGCGTCCACGATGGCCTCAAAAGCAGAATTAATTCTTGCAATCATCAGTTTTACTTCGAATCTTATAACTGCGTGCGCGTACGGGGAACCTAATTCATGTTTTCATCAGCTGATGACCAGGGAGTTTCTACCTGCAGGAAATAAGGTTGTACAACATGTTTCTTATCGGAAGAAGATCACACTATCTCATGTCATCTGTGTGAGATATTGTCACTCTGATCCTTACTGTAAATCAGTGAATTACCACATCAGCAATAACATATGTGAGCTAAATAATGCTACCAGGGCCCAGTATCCTGACAAATTCATCACACACTATGGCAGTGTGTACTTCGATGCCGATGTAAACACACCTCTCCTCTCCCTGCCTGACCAAACGCCCTCTACGCAGCCTGACACACCTATCTCCTCCGTGCCTGACCAATCACCCTCCACACAGCCAGACACCCCTATCTCCCCTACGCCTCGTTACAGCAGTTGTAAGAAGCTACTTGAGGCAGGTCATGATGTGAGTGGTATCTACACAATATTTCCTGCTGGATTCAATGATGACCTGCAAGTCTACTGTGATATGGACACTGATGGCGGGGGATGGATCGTCATTCAGAGGCGTCAAGATGGCAGCGTTGACTTTTACCGCAACTGGACTGACTACAGGGTTGGCTTTGGGAACTTGTCAGGTGAGTTTTGGTTTGGAAATGACAACTTACGCGCCCTGACTGAGATTGGATCCTGGCAATTGCGCGTTGATATGAAGGACTGGGAGGATAAGACAGCCCGGGCCGATTATGGATTTTTCCAGATTTCAGGGGATACATTTCAGCTTAAGGTCGGCTCATATAATACTAACAGCACAGCAGGGGACTCACTCATCCTGTCTACTGATTCTCGATTCTCACACAATGAAATGTTATTTAGCACAAAAGACAGCGACAATGACCAACATGAAAGTGTACACTCCGAGAAGTCAAACTGTGCCGTCATCCGTAAAGGCGGTTGGTGGTATAATGACTGTTACTCTTGCAATTTAAATGGTTTGTACTATCCAGGTGGTTCAATTTCCAAAGATTCTGTGATATGGCTCTCTTGGAAAGGAGAGAACTACTCATTAAAATCATGCGGTATGAAAATTCGTCCTGTGTAAAATAAATGTATAATACTTCATATGTTAAACACAGAGTCAGGTTATATCTCCCTTGCCAATAATGGGGTGTTTAAAACATTGGTGTCCAATGCAGTCTGTCATGGCGTTCATATTGGGCAGTGTCCGACATGAACTGAACAATGAGTGTTGAAAAACAATATGAGCCATTGCATTTCACTGGAGTTCTTTATTTAACAATGGGTAATCATTTCAGTAGGAATTGTTTCTGCAACTATATTCGGCCAATTAGACGGAGTGCCGCGATATTAATTTGATGGGCCTATGATACCCAACAATGCAATATTTAAAAAAATTCTAGTTCTATTTTTCATTTCTATTTTTAATTCAATTCAGTCGTTTTGTTTATGGCCACAAGTAGTAATTTGTGACCGATCTGTACAGATTAAAAATTGTTTCGCTTTATTTTACCGGTAACTAATATGTTTAATCGGAACATTTCTAAAATAAAATTGTAAGGAATACAAACACTTTGAAATGATATATTTCTCAAAATAATTGTCAAAGGCTTGATTTGACAGTCATCAAAAGCCCAAATAAAATAACACCTACCATATGTTCGTTTCTGGACATATTTACTTTCATGTTTGTGACAAATATTTAGGGAAATATGTCATTTAAAGGTTTCTGCTATATTTTTTCTTAGTAAAAAAACCGTTTTCCTTCATATAGCAAAATACACAGGCGATACAACTTTAACATGCTTGTCTTAGTCGGTCAATAAACAATGCTTCATAATTTTAAATAATATTTATGATCATTTACATGTATAACGTATACGGTAGGCTCTTTGAGCGTGTAATTTTGATTAGTGTTTATTATATGATTGTAGCTAATTCTGAAGTTTGATTTTGGTTCGAGACTCCAACAGCAAGTCAAAAAGTGCAAAACCCTTATGCTAATAATATGATAATGTTAGAGGTCATGACCCTGCTAGGTAGCATTCGAGTTTACTTGAAACCTATTTTTGGTGTACAGTTGATGGTGGCACTGAATAGTCTTTGAAATGTATACGCGTAATAATTTAAAAAAAAAATCTAATTTATTTTGTGTTCAACAAATAACTAATAATTATTGAGTGTACCACGGAAATAAAACCTTGTTGTGCCATGCGCCATGCCACGTATAGACAGTCCCAATTACGAATGCAGTTTAGCATTGATAATTAATTACAGCATAGCCGTTGTGTGGTGGCGCTACTGAAGATCAGCGGGATATCTTTTAAACTAGCATTTCACATTTGATGATAGGCCTATTATTTTCTGTTTGGAAATGTATGTCTGAATGCATTAAACTATTCCATGCCCTGTTGAAAGTCTGCTCTGATCGTGACGATACTGTCCCTTTAAATATTCAAAGCATTTTTAGTATATGCAAGTAGTACATTATAGGACCTTTATTTATAAATTAATGATTGATGCAGCTATTCATTTTAAATTCAGTAAAAGTGAACAAAAATCTTAATGGATATACATATTAGAACAGTTATTTGCATTTTGTTTTAACTAAAAATGCTTGAATTTTGTTTCTAAAATTTGTTTGTGCCAGATGATTTTATTTTAATTTATTTTTAACTGGTCAGTCTGGATACATCTAATGATTTTTGTAAATATTAGCGCAAATGTTTACAGTTACATCGGTGATTCTGATAAACAAATTTAATTAATAAATAAAGATCTTTTAAAAGTAAATTGGTGTGTGGAAAAAATTTAAAACCTGACTGGTTAAACTATAGGCATACCAACTTGTTATCAATCAAGTATAGCAGTAATCCACAAGGCTGTCATTTACTGATCAAGATGCATCGTAAATAAATAAGCAGTTGATACTAGTCAGGTATATTCGTGTCCAACACGCGCCTGTTAATGTTTTCGGCATTAATTATGCCAGTCGATGGTGCCCTTATGTGACCAAGGTTGCCATTGCAAGGATTTCCACAAATCTGCAACTTCCTCGCTCCTCCTATAACCCTCATACCACGTTCCGCCCTTCTCCCATGCCTCGCCCTACCCTCATCGTATATGTCTGTCCTGCCTCCAAATATCCTGCCTGACCATCCAAACTCAACTTCTCCAAATCTTCTCCATAAATCATCACGTCACTTATTATCCCCTCCCATTATTCTCCACCCTATGCCACGCCCTATGCTACGCTTTATGCCACGCTTTATTTAGAAAATTATATAAAGTTAGGCCTATATAGTGGACCGCGCCCCATACTGAACTCCCTCCCCCCTCCCCATTGCTTTTTCTACCTACCCGGCACCTTAGCCTACTTTTCACTACGCCCCAACCCAACCTTCGTGTCTTGGTTCAATACTGTGTTTGTATGTTTTTGATACACGATACATCACCGCACGCCGCAAGAGGGCGCTGTCTCTAACCGCTGTGTCGAAAAATGGGGGTCGGGATGATAATATTATTGAAATTTGTTTCCATAATGTGCAACAAAGTACTGGATCTCGAACATCGCTCAACGGGGGGATGCCCCCCCCCCCCGACACCGCTTGAAACATCACTTTATGTACCATATCTCTTCTCTTTTTTTGTTTAAATATTCTGGGGGTGATCCTATGGACCATCCCCGGGGCCAAAAAGTGGAGGATAGCCTATTATATCCCCCACAACCCCGGGCGGGATTTATGCCTGTGCGTTATTACTTCCTTGTTGCACACATTCTTCCCATGTCCTATCAACCACAATGTACGTACTGCCTTGTTCTTCTACCCGTTCAGTCTGTTTTTATAAGAGAAATTAACCACATTGTATAATATCTACATTGTTGGTAACAGCGTGATTGTAACGTTTAAACCGAGCCGATTGAGTGTTTACCTATTACATAATTATTACAGTAACTAGAAGAATAATGGTCGTTCCTAACACGTCACAATGAATTTTGCTGGGAGATCGTTTTTGTAAATTTCGGGAGCGTATACATTAGGCCAAACATTTTTTTTTTGAGCTGCCCTCCAGTGAAAATATTTGAAGGGGTCGGTCGGTCGGGATTTTTTTTTTCTCCTTGACTGTCATTTTAAGATTGAAATGCATTGGAACTGAAACCACATACCATGTTTTTCAAAGACAATGATCTAGCAGTATGCACAAGTACCTAAAGAATAAAAAGACATCACACATTCAACTTTATAATAATCTTTCAACAACTTTATTTCAACATTTCATACACTTGTTTCTAGCACTTTTGTTCTTAACAACTTTATGCATCCCATTGGTTGACATATGATATTAAGACATTTGTATACCTATCAGCAAGGAATTTTGCTTCAGAATAAAAGTATCCCAAGCATTTTTGTTGTACTTTTCGCTGTGATTGACACAGCAAATTCATCCATATTGCGTGCAATGCTCAACATGCAACAAGTGAGTGGCCATTCGATTTGAAAACGTGTAGATCGAGTCGCAATCGTTGACACACGTACAGTGCGGGGAGCCAGTGCACAACGTGTGAGGGCCATTTGATTTGAAAACGTGTAGATTGAGTCGCAATCGTTGGCACACAGTGTGTGCGAAGGCAGTGCACCATGTGAGGGCCGGGGCCATTCGATTTGAAAACATGTAGATTGAGTCTTGGGTACCGGTAAATTTACCGGTAAAAAAAGTGGAAAATTTCACAAATCAAACGTATTATGTTTTATACACAGAAAATTGGTAAGTTTCATTAATAAATAGGCCTATGAATGACGGGGGAAAAAAAAAAAAAAAAAAAAAAACAAGAGGTGTTTCGGGCACATACCCGAACACCTAAAAAACCCGACCCGAGATTTCAGCACTTTTGGGTCGGTCAGTGGAGGGCAACTCAACATTTTTTTTTTGCCTTATGTGCGAGCATGTTTACGTGTGGTCCAAAGGCCAGTCTGGGGGCCAGTGTGCCGGTGCCGGGGTCCAGAGTTGGGGAAACCCTGAAAGATGTTCGATTTTTTGGGGAATCAATTTGTTCAGAGCACAAGATTTCCCTTCCCCCCCCCCTATAAAAAGGGAAACGAATATCAATACAATTTTAATCAAAAAGAGTTTGCATTGTTCCCCTAAGCGCCCTCCCCCCCGCCCCCCCCCCCCCCCGGTGATGCGCATGGTTCCACACAAACAAAAGTCGGTTTAGGGAGAACAAGAATTACCACATCAAAAATTTTAAACTTTGCACTCATAATGTTTTTTCATCGATAAAGTAGTCACCAATGCTCCGCTGTAGTTCTGATGCACACGTCATCCACGCCTCCCAAGTGATATCAAGGTCTTAGTCTATATAATTACTCGTTTGATGTGGAGGCAATGTTGTTATTGAATTCTGACTGTCAAATTGTATGCAATTCAAATTCATTGAATCAAATATAACGCTTTTCCGGACAAGTGAGAACAGGCTTTTGAAGTAGAATTTTCATATCCGTTGATGGATGGTAGAAAACTATCAAACCAACTGTTAATATTACTTATGAGGGCCACATATAGGGGTTTGAGCGTAATTAATCATGTGACTTGAACTGACCAATCACTTGCTTGAACGACCATGGGGAAAATAATGCATGCAGCTTGCGGCTGCAATATTTTCAGCTGTTAATATTGAGATCATCATCACGGGACACATGAAAAAACACAGCCACTATTACCGCCATACATTGATGGATCTAGAGGGCGCAGACCGAGGCATAGTACCTCTATCCCTTGTTTTGCGTGTAAATTTACCACACGTTTTTGTCTTCCCGTTTGTTTTTATTTTTTATTTTGATAGTGTCCCTCCTTGTTACCATGTGCTCTCCCTTGTTTTTCGAGACTCTGAATCCGTCATTGATTTCCGCATTAATGGAATACGTTCATTTTTGTTTACAGTTACTATGATAACTGCTACTTAATGAGGCACATTTTTAGGCCATTATAATTATAATGAGGACATTAACCAAAGTAGATATTTCTTTAATACACACATTAACCCATAATTAATGATCAATCAAACTTTTTAAAATGATGAACCGCCACAAAACACTCATTATTGTTGTGTGTGTCAGCGTAAAAAGTATTTTTTGAAAATACAAATTATATAGGCCTTATGCATTCGGTGAAAAAACAAAACATCATTCTATAATATTGATACGCACAGTGAAATTTTTCCATATACACCACACTTATATCGTCTATTGTGAATATTCAGTTTATATGTGCTTAATTTTTGGTCGAGTAATGATTAATTGTGAAACCAAATATCAGTAATTACAGTTTTGACTTTCTGTGCTTGTTGTGGTCAGATGTTCATTGCATATCAGCTTGTGATGCATAGCTGGTGCCTGGTCAACAAAATATTTACATCTCCAAATATTTATGTCATAAAAGTGAACGTTTACCGAAACATATTTAAGGTGTCCAGTCAGCCCAAACCTTCCTCGCTCCATCCTTCCTTCTGTTGTGTCCAAATCCCCAACCTTTCACCTTTGTCAAGACTACCATCCATTTCCTTATGCCGCGCCCTGCGTTCTAACCCTTAGCCCCATCTTTGTACCTATATCCCTACCCATTGTTTTCCCTAAGCCATTTGTTCTCATGTTCATGTCATGCCTCACACAGCCTTCCGCATGGCCCGCCCACCATCTCTTGTATTGTCAGATACTTAATTCCCATAAAGTCTGTTTTTACACATTTTTGCGACAGCTTGATAACACATGTTAATATCAACCTGTAGCCAGTAATTTGCCGCATGTTCCGATGGAGTTATCATCCAATGATGTTAATTAACAGCCAAATTTACCCCCGTTTAATATTTTGTTTGTTTATTGACTTTTATCATGGTGCAGCCATCTTGTTTTTCTTCAATAGAAATCATTGGACCCAACCGAGGCTGGAAGGGAAAATAGTCTGAGCCCTTTTATGTAACGAGAATCATTATCATGCATACAGTAAATCTGACAAAGACGGCCACAGCATGATAAAGTTCTTTACGCACCAGCCTTGAATTGCTTTTTAATTAAGGATCTCTACGCGTTACAATTCTCATGTGCACTTTGTTAGAATCGCCCAAATAACTTGTTATATTACATTAAATCCACCATGTGCGTTTTGTATTCATTACCGTACATTTCTCTGTACATAATAATTTAGTGAGAAACAGTACTGGCTAACTGTAAACAATTCAAATTCATTGAATCAAATATAACGCATTTCAAGGCAAGTGAGAACATTTCTTTGAAGCAGGATTCTCATATCCGTTGATGGTAGGATTCAACCAATTGTTACTGATAATGTTAACAATAATTATGACGGTCCAGGGTTTGAGCCCTGGAATTAAACATGTGACTTTATATAACCAATTACATCCATGCAAGTCTAGTCCATGGATGAAGATATGCATGCAGCATGGGCATGGCTGCAATTTTTCAGCTTTTCATATTGAGAGCATCCTAGAAAACCTTTATGACAAACGCATGGGCTAGTAGTCTAGCAGCTAAGTTCTTAAAATCCTCTAAATAAGGAGTTGGCACAACAACTCGCTATATCTAGGATTTTACTGCACAGGATAGTAGAACATATCCTCTAGACCAACTGTAGGTAGTGTGTGGCTTCAAATTATGGTATAAATTTTTTTAGTGTCAAAGATTACCTAATTGTGCAATTATTGTTTTCGGCATTGTTTATATACAGCAGCCACTTTCATACTTTCATGTGTTTATTTTTGTGATTGTTTAATTTTTTTTTAAAGGTATGTGCTTGTAATTTTTGGTGTACCTGAGAACTGATTTGAGAACTGTAATAAAAATGAGATACTACATCACAATTATGCTGAATTATGCATCATAAGTCATAAAGATTCCATGGATATCGGTCGGAGGGGGAGATTCCCCCAGCGCCCACTTTTAGAACGGTTGGTTTATGGTGTAAACCGAGGACTTAAAACAAAAGGTAACAATGGGTTCACAATGGGCGGCTAGTGTTTGCAAATGTCCTTGGTTGAAAAACATCAAATTGGAGATGCTTTACAAAAGTTTGGGTCAAAAGTTCAAAGGGAACAAAAGAGGAGAACAACAGGAGGTCATCGGTTTAAACCATAAACAAACGTGATTGATCAGCTGGCCCATATTGCCAAATACCATATTATTATACAATTTCCTTTTAATTTTATTTCAATTTTATTATACAAATTCTTTCAATATAAAAACGTGGAAGAAGTTCTCATAAAGCATTCAGAACAACCTCACAGAGTATCTAGAGCAATATTTAACGCTGCAACTTCACACTGCGCACGCTCACATGTGCCCCCCCCCCCCTGCCCCACTTTTTAGAAGCAATCCACACCTCAGTTAGCCTTGACTCAAGGCCGTTGTCGTAGTGCACACTTACCACGGTATTCCCACACCCGCACAGTGTGGGCCAGGGCGAAACCAAAGTGCGCCAAAAGGGGTCATTTGCCGCGTATGTTCCAGATTTTATTTCTTTTACATTTTTAGGTTGCTAAGACCCCATATGACTATTTTATAAACAATTTAAAGTCAAATTAATATTTACTGACTGTAGGACTGCCTTGCAATCTCAAAAAACTAGAATTTGTTTGGATAAAAGCTGGTTGCTGATAATAAATTTTATAATTGTCATTGTGGGCTTTTGACAGAAGCTATCGGTATGTAAATTGACGTAAACCCAAGGACATTTGCAAACACTAGCCACCCATTGTGAACCCATTGTTACCTTTTGTTTTAAGTCCTCGGTTTACACCATAAACCAACCGTTCTAAAAGTGGGCGCTGGGGGAATCTCCCCCTCCGACCGATATCCATGGAATCTTTATGACTTCAGCATAATTGTGATGTAGTATCTCATTTTTATTACAGTTCTCAAATGAGGTACACAAAAAATTACAAGCACATACTTTTTTCTTGTTTTAGAAAATAAACAAAATTAAAAAATAATCACAAAAATGAACACTTGTATGAAAGTGGCTGCTGTATAAAACAACAATTGCACAATTAGGTAATCTTTGACACTCAAAAAACGAAATTTTCTCAAAATTTATACCATAATTTGAGACCACATACTACCTACATTTGGTCTAGAGGATATGTTCTACCATCCTGTGCAGTCAAATCTTAGATGAAGTGAGTCTTGTGCCAACTCCTTATTTAGAGGATTTTCAGAACTTAGCTGCTAGACTTTAGATCATGACGATATTTATAGTACGGTTTCAGTCATCCCAAATCCTCCTCGATCCACGATCAAGCCCCCGATTTATTCAGTGGCGTAGACATGGAGGAGGGGTCCCGGAGTTCAAATCCCCCTCATCCATGGGCCTGTGGATTTTTTAATTTACTTTTTATATTTTGTTTAAAGAAGAAAAAGGGGAGAAGAGAATAATTTATGGTACATAAAGTGTGAGGGGGAAATTACCCACACCTGGGCACTCGTGCAAGAATTGAGCTCACAAATATAATTGGCACATCTGACATCTCGGACACTGATTCCATGCCCTGTCGAAAGTCTGCTCTGATTGTGACGATACTGTCCCTTTAACGGCATTTTATTTTTCATTGGAACATTGCCATAGTTACTTGTGAATACAAATGCTGTAAAATGATACATTTCTCAAAATAATCGAAAAGAAACATGGTTTTACAATTCATATGTACCAAGTACATGGTGGGTCCCATCATAAATTCGTTTTGGCAGTTTTAGTATTTTACTGTTAAACGAAGCTTCTGATGACAAGTATTTTGTGAAATATATCATTTCAAAGTAAAACAAAAATTGCTGACAAATGGGCGATACATCTATAACGTATTTTAGCTTTAATTTTTGATGAAGTTACAAAATCATGTTATCGGATGGAGTTATTCGATAATTATTATTCATCTCAGTTCACAGTGGCTCCGATCGATACCAGACGCATAGCCAGCAGGTGTGGAGGATGCGGTCACCGCCCCCCCCCCCCGGACCCGTATATTTATTTAATACAATTTGAGACAAGTACCGGTAATGTGCCCCACACCGTAAGGGGGTAGTTGTTATGTGGCCTCGATAAAAATATTTTTTTCCGAGCGAAAGTTTTCCGCGACTTTTTTTGCTGACCTTCCCTTGATAAATTTCTGGCTAAGCGTCTGGTCGTGCTGGACAAAACTGATTAAAATTGTGAATTTTACATTGTGCATGTGCGAAAATAATATGTACAATCTTTGCTGGTGAAAACAAATTTAACACATCTGACTTGCCTGGTTTGATTTTGTGTATTGCATTGGTTATTGCGGAAAGAAATTCAGCCCTCAATAACATTTCAATGAAGGAACTAGTTATTACCCGTTACAACCCTAATCAACACTTCCATGTCTCATGTATGTAAATTATGTATATTCATAATTGTCGCTTCGGCTAGGAGACGATATATTAGTATTACAAATACGACTGCCAAACTGCTAGAAAACAGGCCTCTTAATTAAGTAAGATTTTCATATCGTTTGATGCGTTGATAACGATGGTATAGCAAATGCAAGCAACTGTTATTGATATGCTGATAATTTATGGCAGTCTTATATCTAGGGTTTGAGCAGAATAAATCATGTGACTGGATTTAACCAATCACTCTCTGGCACGAGTAGACCTATAATAGCAAATGCAGCCGTATGTACTGAATGATATGCTGATGACATTATTATGAGGTGCCGTATATGACTAAATGAGCATTTACAAATATATAAGACTAAACTAAATATAGAAGAGCAAATCCATATATTTAAGAGCAAATCCATATATTTAAGAGCAAACCCATATATTTAAGAGCAAACTCATATATTTAAGAGCAAACTCATGTATTTAAGAGCAAAACCATATATTTAAGAGCAAACTCATATATTTAAGAGCAAAACCATATATAAAGGACAAATACAAATATATAAAGGATCACAGACAAATATAAAAAGGATCAAAAATATATATATAAAGTGTCAAAAACAAATATATAAAAGACCAACACAAATATAAAAGTTTTGAACAGCGCCCTCTGTATAATGGACGTAACTTCAAATATTGAAGACATGGACATTTCATATAAATATTGAAGACATGGACATTTTCATATATTGAAGACATAAGTTTCATATAAAGGACGTCAACAGTTGTCAACGAAGATCGAGCCGATTTTCGTCCTGGCCGAAAATTGAGCTTTAGTCTGGTACCTTGTGTAAAAGCTGATTTTTCGTTCGAGACGGTCGGTCAGATACGTACACACACGTACACATCAAACGTCTCGCCTGTTATTGATGTGCGATGGGTGAAGCTTTTTCAGCAATTGTGTGAGTCATATACAGGACGCTGAAAGGCATATATGCACACCGAAAATGTAAATATTATTGAAATAATTAAAACAAAAGACGCCTCGAAGATTGTCTTGTTGTATTGGGAGTTTTGTATTCTCACTCGGAGGCAGTAGCTTACTACGAGGAAGTGCATTTTACTTCTACTTCTAGTATAAGTTAACGTACATTTTGCGACCGGCGTAAAGTTGGTTACTTATTCGACGTTTGACATTCAATATCAAACAAGTAACGGTTACTGGTTTGACATTCGATTTAATGCATGTCCTAGTATATGGGACAATTGCATTCGGTCAGTTTCTAGTGGTCAGACCCTTTTGGCCGGGCACTGTTAGGTATCAATGTATAGAGGATGACCCAAGGATGACCTCAAAGGTCACCTTGATCCGGCCATTGGGGTCCTTATATTTTTTATTAATTTTTAAATATTTTTATTGTCATATATACAGTGTACATGCTGTTAAAAACGCCCCAAATGTAATGGTCAGTTTCTAGTGGTCAGACCATTTTGGCCGGGCACTGTTAGGTATCACTGTAAAGAGGATGACCCAAGGATGACCTCAATAGTCACCTTGACCCGGCCATTGGGGTCCTTATATTTTTTATTAATTTTTAAATATTTTTATTGTCATATATACAGTGTACATGCTGTTAAAAACACCCCAAATGTAATGGTCAGTTTCTAGTGGTCAGACCATTTTGGCCGGGCACTGTTAGGTATCAATGTAAAGAAGATGGCCCAAGGATGACCTCAATAGTCACCTTGACCCGGCCATTGGGGTCCTTATATTTTTTATAAATTTTTAAATATTTTTATTGTCATATATACAGTGTACATGCTGTTAAAAACACCCCAAATGTAATGGTCAGTTTCTAGTGGTCAGACCATTTTGGCCGGGCACTGTTAGGTATCAATGTAAAGAGGATGGCCCAAGGATGACCTCAATAGTCACCTTGACCTGGCCATTGGGGTCCTTATATTTTTTATTAATTTTTAAATATTTACTATATACAGGGTACATACTGTTAAAAACGCCCCAAATGTAATGGTCAGTTTCTAGTGGTCAGACCCTTTTGGCCGGGCACTGTTTGGTATCAATGTATAGAGGATGATCCAAGGATGACCTCAAAGGTCACCTTGACCCGGCCATTGGGGTCCTTATATTTTGTATTAATTTTTAAATATTTTTATTGTCATATATACCGTGTACATGCTGTTAAAAACGCCCCAAATGTAATGGTCAGTTTCTATTGGTCAGACCCTTTTGGCCTGGCACTGTTAGGTATCAATGTAAAGAGGATGATCCAAGGATGACCTCAAAGGTCACCTTGACCCGGCCATTGGGGTCCTTATATTTTGTATTAATTTTTTAATATTTTTATTGTCATATATACCGTGTACATGCTGTTAAAAACGCCCCAAATGTAATGGTCAGTTTCTAGTGGTCAGACCCTTTTGGCCGGGCACTGTTAGGTATCAATGTATAGAGGATGACCCAAGGATGACCTCAAAGGTCACCTTGACCCGGCCATTGGGGTCCTTATATTTTTTATTAATTTTTAAATATTTTTATTGTCATATATACAGTGTACATGCTGTTAAAAACGCCCCAAATGTAATGGTCAGTTTCTAGTGGTCAGACCATTTTGGCCGGGCACTGTTAGGTATCAATGTAAAGAGGATGACCCAAGTATGACCTCACAACTTTTCCAAGTTCAACAGCCAATATCTGAAGAACTAAATGACCTATTAGAAAACAAAAAACACAATTGAATTCCTTACATTAATAGCTTGTAATTCTTGTGAAATGAGTTACCATAAATGCTTTGATGGTCAAATTAGTGGCACACTACGATTTTAAAAGGTTATATCTCATAGCTTCAATTTGATGTATAATTTGACAAATCTGGGGGAAAAAATAAAAATAGGGTGTTAAAGCTATATAATGTAATCTTGCCTGCTCAGTAAGGTGGAGAACAAATGGATGATGATGGACATAAATTATGTATACTTCAAATTTTTCCAAGATATTTATTTCATGAAAAATCAGGCCTCGTGTTGAGATTTGGAGGCAATGTGAATGGGAATGTTGACATGGTTCCTGTGCATGAAATGTTCTTTGAAATATACTGAAACGCAAAAGAAACTTACCACCTTTTAAACCTTTAAATATCAACAATAACACTGCGTGTAGTAAATGTGTGAACTTATTTGTGGACAATAGTGTCCTCACTGTCAGACAAAACGGTCACGCATGGTCACTTGAACCTTCAATGGTCACTTCATGGCACAGCTGTTAAACAGCTGTTTTGACTGTCAGTGATTAGCCAAGGGGTATGGGATGATTTTAATGAGCTGCACTTGATGTCTTGATATTGGCTTTAAAAAGGCCAGTGCAAAATGGGCATTTCAATGAACATGCCACGATTGTCAAGGGATCAACGGCAGCGTGCCCTGGGCATGCTGCAAGGCGGACTGAGCTACCGTGAGGTGGCACGTCGCCTTGGCTGTTCACACCAGACGATATCGGCCCTGGTGGAGAGAGACACCCTCCACAACTCTGCAGATGACAGACCTCGATCAGGGAGGCCAAGAGTCACCACTGCAAGGCAGGACAGGCAGATGGTCCTAAGTCACCTGCGGGATCGATTCCGTCCAGCATCCCGCACTGCGGCAGAAACTCCGGGGCGTGCAAACCCACGGATCTCCAATGATACTGCACGAAGACGACTGCATGACTATGGTCTGACTGCCAGAAGACCATACAGAGGCCCCGTGATGACGGCTGCCCATCGCCGCAACCGACAGAGATGGTGCCAGCAGCATCAGCGGTGGACCTTGGCGCAGTGGAACGAGATCGCTTTCAGCGATGACTCAAGGTTCTGTGTGGACAGTCCTGATGGGCGTGGGCGTGTCTGGAGAAGAACTGGCGAGCGATATGCCGATTGTTGCGTGCGTCAAGCCAACAGGTGGGGTGGCCCAAGTGTGATGGTGTGGGCCGCCATATCAGGCCGGTACAGGACGCCACTGGTGGTTGTGGATGGGAATCTTAACGCCCAGCGGTATGTGGATAACATCCTGCGACCTCATCTGCTGCCATTCCTGCTAGACCACCCAGAACTGAGAACCTTTCAGCATGACAACGCTCGTCCCCATGCTGCTCGCTTTACCACTGCATTTCTCCAAGGCGAGAACATCAACACCATGCAGTGGCCTGCGCTCTCCCCTGACCTGAATCCCATAGAGCACCTGTGGGATGAGCTTGGGAGACGCGTAGTTGGCAGGGCCAGGACACGGGCAGAGCTGCTTGAGACATTGAGGACTGAGTGGGACAGAATCCAGCAGCAATCCATCCAAAGACTGGTAGGCAGTATGCGCCGACGATGCACTGCCTGTATCCAAAACAATGGTGGCCACACACGCTATTGAAAGGGGACTGACTTTGCACCCTCTGCTGTTATGTACTGATGAGATGGTTTATCGTGGTCAAAAACTTGACATGTCATCAATAAAATGCCAATGTTTCAATTAGCAATTGTTGGTTTGTTTTATTTTGAACTGTTACAATTTTATTACATTTCAAACAAGTGGTAAGTTTCTTTTGCGTTTGAGTATATATACATGGGTCATTCCATGAACGTGGGACCCAAAAGTGTGACATGGAGGTCAAAATTTAAATAAAGAAAAAAAAATCAGTTTTGTTACCTTATTTATCATAGTTTTGTAGATTGTCATCTTTTAAAATAATAGATACAAACATTAAAACTAGTGTCATTCATTTACTTCCTGCTTCACCTGATAAGAGGTTAACGATGTAACAAAATTACAAGGGGACACCGTGTCTTGTTAGGTTGCGTATTATACTGACTAAAGTTAATGGATCAAAATAGGGGAGACCCAAGAAATTTTTGTTTGTTGTCATATTAGGTCTGCATGAGATGCAACAATAGGTGAAAGTTATAATCATCAGCTCGTACGATGTAAGTAATAACACAGGCCCCAATATCTGAAATACATGGAAAACAAAAGTGTCCCACGTTCATGGAATGACCCACATATCAAAACTATGATCAATGACATCATTACTACGTCACTACGGAAAATTGAAACGGGTCGAAAAAAATTATTTCTCTATTTTAAAAATTTGTTTAGGTTTCACCAAGAGACACATATCTTTGACTAGTTACTATGGCAATTAGCCAAAATTTTAAAATAAATTAGTTAGTCAATGGAAAGGTTAAACTTGTACAGAATTATGTAAGGGGTTTTAAACTGCAAACCATATTGTAGATTTGCAGTTTTAAGCTAAGCACAGTATAAAATGTAAATCTCAATCACGCCATTTGAGATATGTGGCGCTTCCTGAAAACGGTGACGAATTATATATTGTTTTGGCAAATTGTATTTGATGCTTTTATTTCATGACAAAAAATACAGCAAAGGTCAAAATGATCAATCACATTAAATTACGCCATATCTGGCCGTGCGGCTGCCATATTTTCCCCGATGTTCAACTTTGACCTTGGTTGGTAGCTAATGCACAAGCCTCGAAGTGTGACGTGGAAAACACGATGGTAGTGCATATTTAAGACAGGTGAGAAAAATAACTGTATGATTCAGAGGAAATAATGCATTTAATAAAAATGTAATTAAATAATTTAAAAAAATTCACACAAATGTATGATACAATCAAACTAAACTTGGAATAGTGTCCTTTGGGAGAGAGAATGCTAACCTCTATAAACTTGTGTGGCAAAGTATGAACTAAAAGATTTCTCTGAAATGAGCAGATCAATTTAAAATAAACTAAGGAAAACTTTTACACATAAAGGAAATAAAAATTGTACTCCTGTGTAAGAATGTTTAAAAAAATATTGAATCAGCCTTTTACATATAATAATTATTTTTGAATGTACTCTTTAAACTTCCTCCAAACCCCTGTGGCTGTCCCTTATTGGCCTCGCCCTCCAGTTTATCTCAACTAGCCTGAATGCTCTCAAGAGCATTGCAACCTGTGTAAACAATCCGCCTAAGATGTCAATCAAAGGTTTGAAAATTGTCCTCAGCGCCAATCCCAGGTTGTAAATAAAAAACACGGCCAGCGGTTGTAATACACTGTTGAACAAGGCAGCCAGGACAGGCTTGAACAAGTAATCTCCGAACGTCGTGAGCAGGCCAACGCAACGAGGAGCAGCCGGACCTAAAACGTTGTAGGCGAGAAAGCGGAGAAACTCTAGAAGGAAAATTTAGGAAGAAATCAACGATGATTCGGAGGGCGCTGAAGAACTCCCTTGCGCCCCTGCGGACAAGTTTCTCAGATCTTGACAAAACAAAATTAAAAATCACAACATTAATTATAAACATTAGAATAATAACAGTCCGAGTAAAAAACAAGACTTACACTGGGTTTGAACCTACATGTCAACATTAGTATCCGCTAGACCATTTGCTGTTTAATTATAAACCTTAGATATAAACCTTAGAATGATATCAATCAGAATAAAAATAAACAACACTAGGCTTGTACTTAGGACCTCCTACTTACAAGTCAAAAGTGTTATCTACCGGACCACTTGCTGTGCTTAAATTAGTTGCATTTGAGTTTAATTATATACCTCTTTTATTATTTACTGTGTTAACAGTAGTGTCATCATTATGTGTTGTACCATGGAGGAATGGTTGTACCAAACATTATAGACTCTTTCTTAATCTCGTGTTTTTATCATTAAGTAAGCAAATAATTACTGTTATTGTGTTTGAGTTTATTTATAAACCTCAGACATAAACATTAGAATGACATCAGTCAGAATTAAAATAAAAAACACTATACTCGAACCAAGACATCCTGGGCTCGAACTTATGACCTCCTACTTACAAGTCAAGAGTCTTATCCACTAGACCACTAGCTGCGCTTAAGGTAATGGCGTTTGAGTTTAATTAATGCTAAGTCAGAATAAAAATAAAAATCACTGGGCTTGAAATTGGGACCTTAGAATGACATCAGTCAGAATAAAAATAAAAAGCACTGGGATTGAACTCAGGACCTCCTACTTATAAGCCAAGAGTGTTATCCACTGGACCAATTTCTGTCATTAGAATGTTTGTGTTTGAGTTTATTTATAAACCTTAGACATAAACATTAGAATGACATCAGTCAGAATAAAATAAAAAAAACTAAACTCAAACCGATGACATCCTGGGCTCGAACTTATGACTTCCTATTTACAAGTCATGACTCTTATACACTAGACCACTAGCTGCGCTTAAGATAATAGTGTTTCAGTTTAATTAATTAGAATGACATCAGTCCTAGTCAAAAAAAAAATTTACACTGGGTTTGAACCTAAAACCTCCTGCTTACAAGTGAACATTAGTATCCACTAGACCACTTGCTGTAGTTGGTACAAATGCGTTTGAGTTTAATTATAAACCTTAGATATAAACCTTAGAATGACATCAGTCAGAATAAAAATCAAAAACACTGGGCTTGAACTCAGGACCTCTCACTTATTAGTCAAGAGTCTTATCCACTAGACCACTTGCTGTGCTTAAAATAATTGCATAAGTCCATATTCCATGAGACGACTTCCAGATAGAGGGTGCTAAAGTATAGACTTTGAGGTTTATATATTAGCATTTTTGGGGTGGTGGTGGGCACAAGAAGTGGCTCAACTGGTTAAATCACTTTGAAATAGAAACCGAAGATTCCCCAGATGGGTTCGAGACCCAACGTGGTAAGGAGTCAAGTTTTTTCCCCGGAGCGGGGGAGAGCGGGGGAGAGCGGGGGAGAGCGGGGGAGAGCGGGGGAGAGCGGGGGAGAGCGGGGGAGAGCGGGGGAGAGCGGGGAGAGCGGGGAGAGCGGGGAGGCGGGGAGAGCGGGGAGAGCGGGGAGAGCGGGGAGAGCGGGGAGAGCGGGGAGCGGGGAGAGCGGGGAGGCGGGGAGAGCGGGGAGAGCGGGAGAGCGGGGAGAGCGGGGAGAGCGGGGGAGAGGGGAGAGCGGGGAGAGCGCGGGAGAGCGGGGAGAGCGGGGAGAGCGGGGAGAGCGGGGAGAGCGGGGAGAGCGGGGAGAGCGGGGAGAGCGGGGAGAGCGGGGAGAGCGGGGAGAGCGGGGAGAGCGAGGGGAGAGCGGGGAGAGCGGGGAGAGCGGGGAGAGCGGGGAGAGCGGGGAGAGCGGGGAGAGGCGGAGAGCGGGGAGAGCGGGGAGAGCGGGGAGAGCGGGGAGAGCGGGGAGAGCGGGGAGAGGGGAGAGCGGGGAGAGCGGGGAGAGCGGGGAGAGCGGGAGAGCGGGGAGAGCGGGGAGAGCGGGGAGAGCGGGAGAGCGGGGAGAGCGGGGAGAGCGGGAGAGCGGGGAGAGCGGGGAGAGCGGGGAGAGTGGGGAGAGCGGGGAGAGCGGGAGAGCGGGAGAGCGGGGAGAGCGGGGAGAGCGGGGAGAGCGGGGAGAGCGGGGAGAGCGGGGAGAGCGGGGAGAGCGGGAGAGCGGGGAGAGCGGGGAGAGCGGGGAGAGCGGGGAGAGCGGGGAGGCGGGAGAGCGGGGAGAGCAGAGGGGGAGAGCGGGGAGAGCGGGGAGAGCGGGGAGAGCGGGGAGAGCGGAGAGCGGGGAGAGCGGGGAGAGCGGGAGAGCGGGGAGAGCGGGGAGAGCGGGGAGAGCGGGGAGAGCGGGGAGAGCGGGGAGAGCGGGGAGAGCGGGGAGAGCGGGGAGAGCGGGGAGAGCGGGAGAGCGGGGAGAGCGGGGAGAGCGGGGAGAGCGGGGAGAGCAGGGAGAGCGGGGAGAGGGAGAGCGGGGGGAGCGGGGGAGAGCGGGGGAGAGCGGGGGAGAGCGGGGGAGAGCGGGGGAGAGCGGGGGAGAGCGGGGGAGAGCGGGGTCTTCATACCAATGATGAACATTTCATTTCGTTTTAATAGTTGTTTATTACAAAAAATTAAGGTTTAGTATAATTTGTTATTATTTTTTGCTATCACAGTACTGGCATTTCAGTCCAAGAGAAGGGGTGTATCTGATGACCACCTTTCCAATCCATGTCAGTTAAACAACATTTATTTAAGTCTAAGCCCTTTTTTAGAAAGAGTATAGAAACATCTTGCAACTTCAGCTAGGGAGAATTGATGATGGGTGTGATTTTCGACATATAAATGAAGCACCAGTCGTCAGTCAATGGAATTGGTAATTTGGGGCCCTTATACTTTTATTGCTTGTTTGCCCCTCCCCTTCCCTAGTTCTTGGATTATATTGTGCTGCAATGATAGACCAATAAATTTTAGAAAACAAATGTGTGGCAGTACATGCCATCACCAAGAACTTGGGGGAGGGGGCAGGCATTTTATTCCAAAATTACCGATTCCAATGACAACCCCTGAATGTCACCCATTCTGAACTGTCACGAAATCGTACATACAGAGCGTACATTTATTATAAATGCAGATTGATTCTGTTTTCTTGTCAACAAAGGATCATGGTTGGGTTCATTTACACTGAAGTCATTTCACTTGTTACATGTGTAAGACCATGCACACTCATTTCTAGACTGGTTACAAGTAGGTTAAACAGGTCAACAAAGTGGTTTCAATTGATTGTGGGGGAGGGAAGTGTGTAACCACAAAGGTCAAGTCATGAAACCCAACAGACAGTTACAATAAATATATATTTCATTGTTTTATTAGCAATTTACAAGCACCCATACAACTCTTTGATTATTTCAATGTCTAAAAATGTATGTACAAAATGGCATCTTTAGGTTGTAATTCTGTAGTATGGATGCAGCTAAAGACATTTTGCCAATCATGTGTACAACCTTGAAAATGTAAAAATCAATGTAGAATTTGTTTTCAAATTTTATAAATTATTTTTTAATTATTTGCAGTATAGGTGAAAACAAAGACAGTTTATAAGCATGTCACAATAAGGAGATCCTTGATTACAGTATTACTATCATTGTCAATTTATCATTATATTTTTGTTATAAACTTGACCTGAAAGTGAAGTATATGATAAATAAAGATCACTCAGTATACAAACATGCAGTCCATCAGTTAAATTTATTTTTGTACAAGACTTAATACCAAGAGATAAATACCAATGTTGGCTTCATTTAAATCTAAAATTGAAAGGTTTTTCCATAAACAAAATGAAAAGGGCAACTAATTATCAGATTTGATCCAGTGGATATAATTACATTTAATTTTGTTTGAATTGGGAATTATTTACTTTTGAGAACTCTTCTGCGGGGGGGGGGAGGGGTAGATGGAAAGCACGGATGCAAGCTTTCTTCCAACTTTTTCATGTAGTAGTTATAAGCTCGTTTTCGTGAAAGGCTATTAGCTGGCTGATATCCATACAAGCTTTCAAGACTGCAGACATCAGCTATTTATGGTGTTCTAAAGACGCCATATGTGCGTCGCGTCGTCCCGTCGCGTTGCCTGTGCCGTCGTCCGTCGCGTCGTGCCGTCGTCCGTCGCGTCGTGCCGTCGCCCTTCGCGTCGTGCGTCGCGTCGTGCCGTCGCCTGTCGCGTCGCCTGTTTTTCAATTGATTTATATAGTGGCTGTGGGTTCCGTCGTCCGTCGCGTCGTGCCGTCGTCCGTCGCGTCGTGCCGTCTTCCGTCGCGTCGTACCGTCGCGTCGCCCGTCGCGTCGCACGTCGCGTCGCCCGTCGTCCGTCGCGTCGTGCCGTCGCGTCGCCCGTCGCGTCGCCCGTCGCGGCGTGCCGTCGTCCGTCGCGTCGTGCCGTCGTCCGTCGCGTCTTGCCGTCGCGTCGCCCGTCGCGTCGCCCGGGTGGCGCTGTTGTGCCTCTGGGTGGCGCACTTCTTTCCTCCATTGATTGCTAGTGCAGTAGTAAATAGGTGGTGCAGGTCGTCGTCGTCGTCGTCACAATAGGCTAGCGAAGATGATGGCACAATCCTCGGAGAGGTACCAGAGGCACAACAACCACACCCGGGCGACGCGTGCGACGGGCGACGCGACGCGCGACGGGCGACGCGACGGGCGACGCAACGGCAAGACGCGACGGACGACGGCAAGACGCGACGGACGACGGCACGACGCGACGGGCGACGGCACGACGCGACGGGCGACGCGACGGCACGTCGCGACGGACGACGGGCGGCGCGACGGGTGACGCGACGGGCGACGCGACGGTACGACGCGACGGAAGACGGCACGACGCGACGGACGACGGCACGACGCGACGGACGACGGAACCCACAGCCATTATATAAATCAATTGAAAAACAGGCGACGCGACGGGTGACGGCACGACGCGACGCACGACGCGGAGGGCGACGGCACGACGCGACGGACGACGGCACGACGCGACGGACGACGGCACAGGCGACGCGACGGCACGACGCGACGCACATATGGCGTCTTTAGAACACCATAGCTATTTGACATAAGCTGTATTTTTTCTTCTTCACCCAACTACTATACGGCTATGCTTTGAGTAGACTATGTGGTACCCGCTACATGAACATGGATGAAATGCACAAGTATTAGGTAACTTTCTATTATGTTCCATGTAGGGAAAAATTAATCACAACATGGACATGGAAATCTCAGGAGTGTAAAGACTCTTCTCTCACAGGGTAACTTTTCCTTGGTAAAGTTGGAAAAACAAGGAAAGGGGAAATATTTATATACTTGTTTCGGCGAGTTTTGTTTATTATGAACTGTCTCTTGAGGGCGCTATACCTGGCGACCTTTTTCCGATAAATGCATCAGAAACTGTACATTTAGATAGTTTTACAGGTGTAAAAGGTTAGCTAAACTACTAAATTTTGTACTGATACTGCTTAGAGTTACTGATCGGCGTTTAGGGTGAGTGTTATAGAATTGTATTGTTGGATTAGACTTGTCATATTTACAGTAGTTTTCGTAGTATTAAAGATAATTCCAACGTATTTCTGCTCACTTGAGAAGTTGTTCTACTGTTAGTGATACATGGACTTGATGCATGCCAAAGGTCAAAGGTTAAATGTTGGATGTTTAGTAAATCGGTTTTCTAAGGTTTTCAAGTTACAATTTCTGCTTTATGAGAGAATTAGTGAATATTCTAGAGCAATTAGTATCGTCGAGGCCAGGAGTTGTTGACTGTTAATCAGTTTTGCATATCTTTATTGATTTTAAAGGTGATTATTGTAGTTTCAGAGTAAATTTAGTATGCATGACATGTTCCTGTATTTAGAATGTTTTTCATTATTTGTTTAGTAGGGGATTACCGTTTTGCATTAACTGAACTGTATGCTGTTTACTGGACTGAACTATTGTTGCTGAACTGTTACTGATCTGCTAGTTGTATCCGGTCACAGTAGTAAGTTAATGTTTCCGTTTAAAAATATGTGCTTTCTGGAAGACTTTAAGAAATCACTTCTAAGATAAGTTGCTTTTCACTTGATTCAGATGTTTGGACTGTAATAATCTTTCTGTTTACACGTGTTAAGACTGTTATTTAGCAGTAATCTGAGATATGGAATGTACACTCATACATGTACTTGGTTTTTGTTTGGTTTATTACAGAATTGAATGCTGATTTATTATTAAAATCTTCATACATTAAGACCGGGTGCGACTCCATTCTTAAATCCTCTGGCCTTCCAATACTCTTCCATGCTTGAGTGTCTTCAGTAACCCCCAGCTCCCCCCCAAACAATTTAACCCACACATCCTCATTTTCATATGAGTGATTTTACATGTTGATTTATCATCTAGCGTGGTTTTTGAAAAGCATGTGTTGGACTAGTGTCAATATTTAAAATAAAAAAGCATAGTGTTCCAAGTCACACTTGTTAATTTATTGCTTAAATCTCACAACTTTTCCAAGTTCAACAGCCAATATCTCAAGAACTAAATGACCTAATCGAAAACAAAAAACACAATTGAATTCCTTGCATTAATAGCTTGTAATTTTTGTGTAATGAGTTACCATAAATGCTTTGATGGTCAAATTAGTGGCACACGAAGTAACGATTTTGCAAATTTTAAAAGCTCATATCTCATATCTCATAGCTTCAATTTGATGTTTAACTTGACAAATCTGGGGGGAAAATAAAAATAGGGTGTTAAAGCTAGTTTATAATGTAATCTTACCTACTCAGTAAGGTGGAGAACATAATAATGGATGATGATGGACATATGTATACTTCAAATTATTCCAAGATATTTATTTCACGAAAATCAGGCCTCATGTTGAGATTTGGAGGCGATGTGAATGGGAATTTTGACATGGTTCCTGTGTATGAAATATTCTTTGAAATATATACATATCAAAACTATGATCAATGACGTCATTACTACATCACTACGGAAAATTAAAACAGGTCGAACAAAATTATTTCTCTTTCACAAAAATTATAGATCCGAATTTTGTCAAATTTAGAATATAAACAATCTATGTCAATATGAAGACAACTGGAAAGTTTCATCTTAATCACGTGACCAAAACTTAATATATGAGAATAAAAAGTAGTTTACGATACAACTTTAAAGGTTAATAAACAGATTAGGCGATGCTGTTTCCTGCGCCAATAATTCAAACTAAAGAGGGCGCTATGCACATTTAGCGGTTGGACATAATTATTATGTCCAACCACTAAATGTGCATAGCGCTCTCTTTTAAACTAGAAGACGAAACCATTGTTGTGACATTCATTTAGGCTTTTACAGATCTCTGATATTGTAATCAAATTAATTACTGGCATTACTTATTTTAAATTGTGTAATTGCAATTTTGACAATCTGTTATTTTTTCCCTTTCTCCTCGATGAGACTTATCGAACAAAAAAAACAGTTCCAAAGTTCACAGAGCCTTCAAACTTGACAGATACTTGTCAATAAATTTATGACATATAGTTTCAGGTAAAGTTGTGACGTCATCAGATAGCGAAATACACTAAAATCAAATTTTAATATTTCCAAAAATCATATCTCATGAACCACAAAAGATATTTTCACAATCTTTGCATCATCTTACAGATCTTGAATTATGTGACATTTCGTCCACAACCATGACCCCAATCAGACCTCTCTTTCCGGTCGAAACCGGATATGGTGTATGCCTTCCGTGGACGAAATTACTATTGACGTGACCTTTTTAAAAATGTGAAGGATGACGTCATTACCTGTCACAGTGCCATCTTGTGGCAGGTTTAGAAAAATAATAATCTCAAAAATCATAGGAAATTTGAATATGACTTCTGCGAATAAAGTGATAGTGACATCTTATATTCTCAAAAAATATGTTTGATTACATAATCAAAGTTCAGAGCGCCCCCTAGTGGCATTTTAAAAAAATGGATTATTTTCCAATCTCAGAAATTGAACCAAAGCAAGTACTAACGTTATTTTGTCATGATCATGAGGAAGTTTCATTATGTCATATATATGACCTTCAAATCACCTGTTCTGACCTTTACTTCCGGTCTAAACAGGAAGTCCAAAGTCAACACATTCTAATGCAAAATTGATATATTTTTGAATATGAAATTGATATTGTTATAATAAAAGATGATACGCCTTTGCAAAATATGATATTGACATCATCGTTGATAATTTTATTGAACCGGAAGTGGACTCGAACACCGTGTGTTTGTTCCAACAAACACTTAAGCTCTAGTTAGGTGTTCGGGTTTGTGCCAGAAACACCTATTGTTTTTGTACGGTTTTTTTTATTATTATTTTTTAGGTGTTCGGGTATGTACCCGAAACACCTATTGTTTTTGTTCGGTTTTTTAGGTGTTCGAGAGCGCAGCGCGAACACCTATTGTTTTTGTACTGTTTAGGTGTTCGAGAGCGCAGCGCGAACACCTATTGTTTTTGTACTGTTTTTTTTTTTACTTCTCAGTGGCGCTTGTCCGGCAACAAAGGCATCCTTGCTGAGCATTTACAGTTTTCAAACTTAACACATGAACAGAACATATCAAGCAGACGAAACCGTTTGCTGTGACGTCATGATTACGTCATCAGGTGTCGAATTACGCTAAATCAAAGTTTAATATTTCAAAAATTCATATCTCATGAACCACAAAAGATATTTTCACAGTCTTTGCATCATCTGAAAGATGTTGAATTATGTGATTTTTCGTTTTTAGAGGTGACCCCAATCTGACCTCTCCTTCCGGTCGAAACCGGAAGTTGAAATTTCAAAATTTCAAAAAAATCATATCTCATGAATCATAGAAGATATTTTCACAATCTTTTTATTATCTTAAAGATCTTGAATTATGTCACATTTCGTTTTCAGACGTGACCCCAATCTGACCTTTCCTTCCGGTCGAAACCGGAAGGTTAAGTGAAACAATATGCTGAATTACTATTCCCTGTATGTACGAATAGACATATCGCGTGTGCACAGAATACGTACGTACACACAGCAATATACGGAGTTTAATATTGGCCTACAACGTAAAGGCCTTGTCACACGGGGCAATTTTCGGGCAATTTTCAGGCAATAAAAGTTGCTGGCAATGAGATTGCTCGGAGATTGCCCTGTGTGGCATTTCATGCAATCCAGTGGCAATGAGTAGACTAGCTGGCTTTCTACTTTGAGGCAATCTGTCGAGGCAATCTCCAATCACATTGCGTATCAGTGATCACGTGACATTTTATCACAAGCAAAACATTTTCAGCGGCGGCCATTTAATTCTCGTTCACATGAAAAAATACAGAGGAATTTTGCCGTTCTTTAACTCCAAAGCAAAATACAAGAAAATAAAATGGGTTACCGAGAAAGAGGAAAATATAATTGCATTATTAAGAGGTAAGTAGACATTATTTAGAGGTTTATTGGCCTAGAATGTGCGTTTGTAAAGTAGGCCTATCGTAAACATAATTATTGCATGCACAATCCAATGGAGGTTCGTGACGGACGAAACTGTTGTACTGCATCTATTTCATGATTTCGTAAAAACTATACTGAGTCTACTCTTTCGCTGTTTTTGCAGTGTACCTACATGATTTTAAGTTTGCATTTTAACTAAGGATAATGACTGAGCATGGATAGATTATTGTCCAAAAAGTTTAAAACTGCCATGCAGTCAAAGTCAAAAGAGCATCGTAACTCGCCTACATATATGTACAGTACATATACATGTATGCAAATCCATGTAAATATATACATGTTCGTGTGTTGTTGTCTCTTCTGCAATTCTGCATGTTCTTCGTGTCAGCGAAATATATCCCTAACTCAACCTAAAGAGATGCTTTTACTTGATTAGTCTGCTAGTTGTAGCCACAAAATTGTCATAGGGGCACCTGTTTTTCTGAGCTAGGTTACATTTGTTGTTTTGTTATTATTAAGCATAAAAAGTCTGTCCCTCTATGCTTTAAAGAAAGGTCAGGTCTTATAACATAAAAAAAAGATGAAGAGCCTGCATAAAAAAAGAAAACTAATAAATGAAGAAAAAGCTGCAGAGGGATGAGTTAATATGAGTTTTAATTGGAAAATGAACATGCAGGTGTGTTGGTGGACAACATGTGTACACCAATTATAGAGGGCATTCTCTTACTGGAGTAATACATGTTGGCCTTTCCCCATTCAGAATTAATTGTTTCACAGAATCATTTGAACATTTATTTATATTTTGTATTTTAGCTCTCCGGTATGCCGAGTAATTGGAATTAGATGCAATGGCTGGCATCAGTGAGAATCAGTTCAACAGCCTAGAAAGCATCTAAAACACAAGCCCCAAGGTAACCAATAAATCTGTGGTACAATTATTGTAAATGTGTGTGTGTGTGTGTGGATGATTGCATTCCTCCTGACTGCCCTATGATCCACTCACATGACCCCACCAACCTACATTGAAGATTGTGATTTTATTTTCAAAAAGCAATTCTTTTAAACTTTATCCACAATGTTGTATTCTTTCCCAGTGAAAACAGGTCAACTCGTATGCGTGCCAACTCGTACTATTACCAACTCATACTCATTTTGGTCAACTCGACCCGTAAAAATATTTATTACTGAATATTTACTGGCATGTGTACGGGTTGACATCCGGTTAATTTAGCTACACTATAGTGTCTATAGTTCCTCATAATACTAGTAGTGCTTATGTCTTGTGGTGATGGATGCATTGCAGTTTACTTGATACTAGCACTTAATTTTCTCACCAAAAGTAGTCCAGAAACAAATATCAGCACATTTATTGAGATAATGAAACAGTCACATCATGGAGGAAGGAAGACGTCACATGTAACTTTCTATTCCATTGTAAAACCTAACTTAAAGGCATTGTTCTGAAGGGATCATTTTTCTAAAGTTGCATAAGTTTTCTGAAAGTTACATCAATCCATCATCCTGATAATAACATATGAGGGCATTCTAAGTTATGTGTGTTTTGTTAGCATGACCCGAAAACATTTAATATTGTTTTTACATGATTAGTTTATATTTCAGATCATCGGTATCCATTTGTGCTACTGCTACAAGGTGTGTCAGAGTCTGTGTAACTTTGTGATCCAATGGCCAGCATTTGAAGTTTATCCATTCATCAAAGGAGTTAATGTATGATTTCAAATTATTTTATATGGACTTATCCTATCTGTGGCAGTCTTTACCCTCAAGAGAATTGATTTTTAGGACCTCAAGACATATCTAGGTCTTTCTAGGAATTTCTTTAACATGTTAGAACAAAATTAGTACTGAGGAATTCTTATTATATTTTTGACTGGACTCAAACATCCTCACAAAATGTAGTTATTAAGCAATATCTGTTGGTGATCTAGTAAAATGTATATTGCCGACAGTGAATCCCTGGCAGTTGGGCCATATAAACATAGTAAACATAACCCCCAATCTTCATTGCATGGGTGTGTCAGCCTTGGAATACATTTTGCCAGATCACCCAATTATCAAATTTGATCTAGTGGATATAATTACATTTAATTTTGTTTGAATTGGGAATTATTTACTTTTTGTGGGGGGCAGGGGAAGATGGAAAGCACGGATGCAAGCTTTCTTCCAACTTTATCATGTAGTAGTTATAAAGCTTGTTTTCTAATGAAAGGCTAGACAGCGTATCCGCTGCAGCCCCAGCCAATTTTAATCCAGTTACTATACATGGTCCTTCTGCGCTAAATAAACTTTGGGGTGACTTTATGCCCATAATAATGCTGAATAGGTTGATCTGGCTGCCTGACAACCCTGGCAAACTATTTTCATGAGTGATTTTTAATGTTGATTTAACTCATCGAGCATGGTTTGAAAAGTATGTGTTGGGCTAGTGTCAATATTTAAAATAAAAAACGGTGTTCAAGTCACACTTGTTAATTTCTAATTTATTGCTTAAATCTCACAACTTTTCAAGTTCAACAGCCAATATCTTAAGAACTAAATGACATTAGAAAACAAAAAACACAATTGAATTCCTTACATTAATAGCTTGTAATTCTTGTAAAATGACTTATCATAAATCTTTGCCAATGGTCAATTAGTGGCGCACAGAAATACTGATTTACAAATTTAAAGGTCATATCTCATAGCTTTAATTTGATGTATAAGTTGACAAATTTGTTATTTTTTCATAATCATGAGAGTCATATATGACCTTCAAAACCACTAATACGACCTTTGACTTCCTGTCAAACAGTAGTTCATTCAACAACATTCTAACACCAAAATTGATGTCTTTTGAATATGAAATTGATAGTTATTATAAAGATGACAAACCCTTCCACAATATAATATTTGTCATCGTTGAAAATTTGATTGAACCGGAAGTGGACTCGAACACCGTGTGTTTGTTCTAGCAAACTTATAGCTCTAGTTTTTATATTCTTCTTCTCCCCGTGACTGTCCGCAAAAAAAACACATACTGAAGCCACACGAACAGAAACTTGGCATGTGCTTGGCAGGTGTGGTATTAGAACGACCTTCCTGTCCAAACCCGGAAGTCAAGGTTGTATTTAATCATATCTCAACAACCACAACAGGTAAATGGAAATTTTGCACTATTGTATAGATTGTTGGTGTCGAAAATATTTACAAAAACATGACTGGTGTGCTTACTTCCTGTCCAAACCGGAAGTCAAATTTATTTTAAAAATCATGTCTCAACAACCACAAGAGAAATTCTGAATTCTTCACTATTGTACAGATCGTTAATTGTCAAATAATATTTAGAAAAGGTGACCCCAATTTGACCTTGCTTCTGTCCAGAGCGGAAGTCAAATTTTAATATTTAAAAAAATCATCTCAACAACCACAAGAGTGAAATTAACATTTTTAAGACCGTTGTACAGATTGTTAATTGTCAAAATATTAGAAAACATATTTAATTTGACCTTTACTTCCTGTCCAAACCGGAAGTCAAATTTTATCAATAAAAAAAAATCATATCTCAACAACCTAGGGGTAAATTCACGAATTTTTAAACCATTGTACGGGTCGTTAATTGTAAAAATATTTACAAAAGGTGACTGATTTGACCTTACTTCCTGTCCGATCAGGAGTCAAATTTAATATTTAAAATTTCATATCTCAACAACCACCAAAAGTAAAATTAAAAGGGCTGTGCCATTGTACCAGATCGTTAATTGTCCAAAAAATATTTATACCCCAAATTTGACCTTACTTCCTGTCAAAACCGGGTAAAGAAGTTTAATATTCAAAAAATCTTATCTCAACAACCCACAGGAGGTAAATTGACATTTTGTACCATTGTACAGATTGTTAATTGTCAAAGTATTTACACAAAAGGTATTTAATTTGAGCCTTACTTCCTGTCAAACCCGGGAAGTCGGTTATCAAATAATTTCTAAATTCAGTATTGTGTGTATTCAACTAAACTACTCACGAAACTTCAACAGACGTTAATTTATTCTCCAGCACTTCAATTATTAGTAACCATTTAACTTCAACCGAACACCTTGTTTTGTTGTGACAAAAACTTATATCTAGTTTTCTTCTTCTCCCCCGCGTCTGTCCCAAAAAATCACATGCCTGAAACTTCACATGAACGAGAGCTGGCATGTACTAGAACTAAACAAGTAGATGGAAAACACGAACTGTGAGTGACCCCAATTTGACCCTTCCTGTCCCAAAACCCGGAAGTCAAAAATTTTAATAATTAAAAAAATCATATCTCAACAACCACAACAGGTAAATTGTTTTTTGCACCATTGTATAGATTGTTAATTGTCGAAAATATTTACAACATGACTGATTGTGCTTAGCCTGTCCAAACCGGAAGTCAAAGTTTAACTGTTAAAAATCATATCTCAACAACCACAAGAGGTAAATTCCAAGGTTTTTTGCTGTTGTACAGATTGTTAATTGTCAAAAAATATTTACAAAACATGACCCCAATTTATTTTACTTCTGTCCAGAGCGAGTCAAGTTTAATATTAAAAACATCATATCTCAACAACCACAAGGGTAAATTGACATTTTTGCCATTGTATAGATTGTTGGTGTCGAAAATGTTTACAAAGATGACCCAATTTGACCTTGCTTCCTGTCCAAACCGGAAGTAAGGTTTAATATTGAAAAATCATATCTCAACAACCACAAGAGGTAAATTCACAATTTAGTACCATTGTACATATCTTCAATTGTCAAAACATATTACAAAAGATATTTAATTGTTATTACTTCCTGTCCAAACCGGAAGTCAAAGTTTCATATTTAAAAAAATCTCAACAACCCAAAACAGGTAAATTCACGAATTTTTATACTGCATTGGCATGCAGACCATTGGTGTCAAAAGATATTTGCAAAAGATGACACCAATTTGTGCTTACTTCCTGTCCCAAACCGGAAGTCAAGGTTTTAATATTTAAAAAATCATCAGCATTTAAACAAAGAGGTAAATTCACAATTTTGTACCATTGCTGGGAAAATCATAATTATCGAAATATGTTTACAAAAGATGACCCCAAATTTGACCTTACTTCTGTCAAACCGGAAGTCAAGTTTAATATTTCGAAAATCATCTCAACAACCACAAGAGGTAGAATTAAAAATTTACAGATATTCTTTTAAGATCGTTAGGTGTCTGAAATATTTAAACAAAGTTGACCCCAATTTTGACCTTACATCCTCCCGAACACCTTCGGTTTGTGTCGAGACAAACTCTGAATCTCTCTAGTTAGGGGGTTCGAGCACAGCAGCTTTCGAACACCTCTTGATTTTATTCAGTTTTTGTTTGTTTTAGGTGGTGATGGGTATATTGCTTGAAAACACCTATTATTTTATTCGGTTTTTTTTTTTTTTACTTCTTCTCCCCCAATAACTGTCGGTAACAAACACATACTTGCAAACTTCACTAATTGAACTTGAAACAGCATGTACTTAGAACTTAACAAGTAGACGAAACACCGAGTTGTGGTGACCCCAATTTGACCTTACTTCCTGTCCAAACCCGGGAAGTCAAAGTTTAATATTTAAAAAATCATATCTCAACAACCACAGGAGTAAGTCCCCAATTTTTGTATAAAATTGTACAGATCGTTAATTGTCAAAAATATTATTTTACAAAAGGTGACCCCAATTTGACCTTACTTCCTGTGTCAAACCGGAAGTCAAAGTTTAATAATTTAAAAAATTATATCTCAACAACCAGAAGAGTAACTTCACAATTTTTGTACCGTGTACAGATCGTTGGTGTCAAGAAATATTTACAAAACGGGGACCCCAATTGGTTGTTAACTTCCTGTCCAAACCGGAAGTCAAAGTTTAATATATTTTAAAATCATATCTCAACAACCACAGGAGGTAAATTGACACATTTGTTGCACCATTGTATAGATTGTTAATTGTTGAAAATATTTCCCACAAGGTGACTCCAAATTTGTACTTTCCCCTGTCCAAACCGGAAGTCAAAGGTTTAATATTTAAAAACAATCATGTCTCAACAACTACAAGGAGGTAAATTCACAATCTTTGCACTATTGTACAGATCGTTGACATACAACAATTTTACAAAGATGATTTAATTGACACTTACTTCCTGTGCAAACCGAGAGTCAAAGTTTAATATTTAAAAACAATCTATCTCAACAACCACAAGAGGTAAAATTCATAATCTTTGCACTGTTAACAGATTACTGTTGTCAAAACAATTTTACAAAAAGATGACCCCAATTTGACCTTACTATATCCACCGGAAGTTGAGTTTAATATTAAAAAATCATAATAATAACTACAAGAATTAAATTGACATTTTGTACCATTATTGCAGATTGTTCGTTGTCAAAAGTATTTACAACAAAGGTGACTAAGTTGACCTTACTTCTGTCCAAACCGAGTCAAAGTTTAATATTAAAAATAATTTCTAAATTCAGTATTGTATTGTATTCTGCAACTTCTCGAGAACTTCAACGAACGTTAACATTTGACTTCTCCAACACTTTGAATTGATGACATAACCATTTTAACTAAGCCAAGAACACACCCTTGTTTGTGTGACAAGAAACTTATATCTAATTAGGGAGTTCCAGGCTGGCTGTTTTATTGTTTTATTCAGTTTATTTGTTTTTACTTCTTCTTCTTCTTCTCCCCAATAACTGTCGGTAACAAACACATACTTGCAAACTTCATGAACTTGGAAACTTGGCATATGAGGCTAACAAGTAGATGAAACACGAGTTGTGATGACCCCCAATTTGACCTGCCGCCCTGTCCAAACCGAGGTAAAGGTTTAACAAAAAAATCATATCTCAACAACCCACAAGAGGTAAATTAAAATTTTTCCACCATTGTATAGATTGTGAAATTGTCAAAAAATATTTAACAAAAGGTGACCTAATTTGACCTTGCGCCTGTCCAAACCCGGAAGTCAAAGTTTAATATTTAAAAAATCACATATCCTGTAACCACAAGAGTGAAATTCCTGTGTTTGTACCCATTGTACAGATCGTTAATTGTCAAAATAATTTACCACTCAAAAGAGAGTCAAAGTTTAATATTTAAAAAAAAAATCATTTCTCAACAACCACAAGAGGTAAATTCACAATTTTATGTACTATTGTGCTGAATTGTTAACTGTCAAAAATATTTACAAAACTTGTATTTAATTTGACCTTTACTTCCTGTCTAAACCGGAGTCAAAGTTTAATATTAAAAAAAAACATCTCAAAACCAAGAGGTAACAATTTTTGTACCATTGTAAGACTTAATTGTTAAAGATATTTAAAAAAATGCCCCAATTTGCCTTTTACTTTTCCAAAACCCGGAAAGTAAAATTTTTAATATTAAAAAACCCCAACAACCACAAAGGTAAAAATTTTAATATTAAAAAAAAATAAAAAATTTTTTTTAAAAACTTTCTGACGTCATCACCCTGCCCTAAAAAATGAACACCATGTTTAATACCCAAAACACTGTTAAAAGGGTTCGAGCGCACCCCGAACACCTATTGTTTTGTATGTTTTTTTTTTTTTTGGGGGTTGGGGAAAGGGAAACCTTTGTTTTTTTTCCCTTTTTTTAAATTTTTTTTTTTCTTTTTCATCTCAGTGGCGACTGTCCGGAACAAAGGCATACTTGCTGAGCATTTAACCTTCAAACTTAACACATGAACAGAACATAACAAGGGGAAAAAACCCTTTTTGGGCGCGATTCCTCGGTGTAATTACGGGGTTAATTTTTAAACGTTTTAATTGTTAGAATAAAAAACGTTGCTAATAAATTAAAAATCGTTTGCGCCCCAAGGGGGAAACATGTTTTTTAACGTTAAAAGGGGACCATTAAGTGTATTGTAACCAAAATTTTACTACCATATTTGGTTTCAATGATTTCAATCGAAACGGCTGTTCCGTATATTAAAAAAGTGTTTCCCGTGGATCGCCAATACGGTCATAAAGAGTAAGTATCTTTTTATAGGTTACTTTTTATAG
>CM055816.1:405430-459907 GCA_029582265.1 Zoroaster sp. YZ-2022
ATTATTTTAAAAAATATTTAACCCCCCTATTATAAAAATTTTAATTACTTTTATAAAAATATATTAACCCTCCTACTATTATATATAACTATATTAACCCTCACTACTATTATATAACAACTATATTAACCTCACTACTATTACATATATAACTATAACAACCCTCCTGCTATTATGTATAACTATTTTAAACCTCTGCTATTTATATATAACTATATTAACCTCTACTATTATATATAACTATATTAACCCTCCTACTATTATATATAACTATATTAACCCTCCTGCTATTGTATAACTATATTAGCCCTCCTACTATTATATAATAATATTAATAATAATAATAAAGATTTTAATGTACAGCAATCCACCTGCTGCTGGGCTCAAGGGCGTGAGAGCAAGAAAAGAAACATTAATACAAACAATATACAATGATAGCATGGGGAAAACAAATTATGTGCGAGATGTGGCACTTTACAATGCAATTACAAATACCATCATCTTTGAAGAGTTGTGACATAAGATGAGTTTTAAGCATCGACTTGAATCTGGTTATACTCTGACAAGATTTTGAGTTTGGTTGGGAAAGATGATTCCAGAGTCTACGAACTGCGACAGAAAGCGACCTATCACCCCAGTTCCGTTTTGAGTTGCTTCCTTGAGGGTGACATGTTGCTGGAAGCGCGGTGCGTGATGGGTGTAGCCAGACTTTAAGTGGTTCAAGAAATATAAATTGGAGCAATGTTATTAAAGATTTGAACAATTAGCATAGAAAGTTTAAAAGCAATTCTCTGTGAAACAGAAATCCAGTGCAGTTCTTTCAAGATTAGTGATATGGCATGACTTTCTGGACAAAGTCTGGCTCCACGAGAGCTGCTGTGTTTTGTATGTGCTGAAGGCGAGATATTTGATTCTGCGGAAGACCGTGAGGAGAGCATTCCCGTTATCAACGTGATGTGACAAAGCGCGTGTATAATTTGTTCAGCAGCACTTTTATTCAAGTATTTCCCTAATTGACATATTTCTGATATGAAAGTGATGATATAGAACAATGTTGGAGATATGTGGTTTGAGTCATTGTCGGTCAAATATAACACCCAAATTCGTGCATGTGGGGGAGTTATCTCTGATCCTGGTGTAATAAATGGAAGAGAAACTTTGGGCAATTACAATGATCCGAACAAATTCTGTTTTTCATCGGTTTAATTTCAGGAAGTTTTGTCTCATCCAACTTGAATCTCTTGAATACATTTCTCCAGTGTTTTAATGCAGGAATCAACGGGTTCTTGAGAAGATTTAAAAGTAATGTAAAGCTGCGTGTCATCGGAAAATGTGGTAATTTTAAAATTATACTTCAAAATATTATCACGAACTGGAGAGGTATAAACAGTAAACCACTGTGGGCCCGAGCACTGAGCCTTGAGGTACAGGAGAATGGTCAAAATGCTTGAGCTCAGGAGATAGCGTTACCAAGCCTGCATTTAATACTCTGAGGCCCTATTTAAGGTGGGACTTACACCAATCCAAGGCTGTGTCATTATTCCAAGATGATATTAAAGGGCGGGAGAGAAGGATTTTATGATCGACAGTGTCAAAAGCGGTAACCAAGTCTAACAAAACTAATGCAGTGATTTTCCCCTCATCCATAGCAGATAAAAATGTCATTGTTGGCCTTGACAGTTCCGTTTCCCATGAAATGGTTTTGTAAACTGACTAGAAATGTGTCCGACAGGGTTATTAACAACATGGTCGAAGTCCGTGATGAAACAACTCGCTCGGTGTTTTCAAGGTACTTTAAACCGCTACTGGTGGTAATTTTTGAAAACTTCCTTGTCAAGTGGGTTTCTTTCGGGTGGTTTAACATGGGCAACCTTCTGGCTATTAGGGAAACAACGGAAGAAGATCTGTTTACAACAATTGTGATATGCCAACAAACACATCAATATTTTTGTTTTATTAAGCAGTTGGCACTGGATCAAGTTCACATAATTTTGATAAGCGATTTCATGATAGGTTTCTTGATCGTAACCACTAGTAGCTCAAACATGAACAGTCTACATTGTGGATCACTTGCGTGATGGTGTTTGTGATAGAATGACAGGAACTGTGAGAAAGAAACATGGATATTCAATTTTTGTGACAAAAAAGTCACGAAAAAGCATTTGCGAGGTCCTGATCGGAGTGTGTGTAGATGGGCTTACTAGACTTTTGGGGTTTGTAAAAACAGCTTTTCAACAATGTTAAAGTTTTCTGATCACCAGAGCTATCTTCCACAAGAGATGATGTGATTATTTTGCCTGGTTAATCATATTCTTCACAATATCCGTTGGTTACAGTATTCTTGCGATGTGCTCAAGTTTCCCATTCACGCCATCTTCGCTCAAGTTGTTGATTTTCCTTGCAACACAGTAACATCATTGAACCCAGGGGTTTCAGTTGTAGTTTAACAGTTAGAGTTTTTGCGAACATGATCATCCAGATATTGATTGATAGATTCAAAATAGACTGACACAAAGAATCCCAGCTCACCATCTTCAAGGTTCACATTTTCCAGTTGAAAATTCAATGTCTTGACATAAATCTTTAATATTTACTTTTTCCAGTGGCAGTGGTTACAGAGAAATGGTAGGTATGGGAGGGTTTTTAGGTTCAAATTTACCATGATTACATAATGATCAGATAAGCCAGGATGAATAGTTATATTTTCGAGATAAGAAATTGAAATATTTTCTGGCGTTATCATGAGAGTCAAGACAGTGACCATACCGATGAGTGGGTGCTGTGATGTGCTGTATAAGTCCATGAGCTGAGAGAGCAGATCTTTAAAACTGATTTTGCATAATTGTTTGAAATAATGTCCGCTATGAATGTTAAAATCGCGGTTAAAATAATATCAGATGGGTGCGAGGATAATCGACAATTAATTTTTCAAATTCCTGCAGAAGCTTGGAGGTTTTATGTTTACCATCAACATCATCCCTTTCTGGTCGATAAATATTAACAAAAGGTGAACAGATCTAGTGTTGCGTTACCTCAACATGCAGAGATTCAAATGTTGGGTAGTCCAATGGTAACACTTTTCATACTGACAGATAAACCCCGGACCTAAAAGGTAGTGCAACCCCTCCACGGTCTTTATTGGTCTGGGGATATGATGGAGAGAAGTAGCCAACAGGAGTACACTCACGGGGTGGCAAGTCATCGACAAGTTTAAACGCCATCTCGGTTGTAACAGATCCAAAGTATTTTTGAGTACAAAGTCAACAAATTCATCGATTTGTTACATATGGATTAATTATTCAAGACACAGAGCTGAAGTTTAGACTCATCGTGAACATTTGGGTTGAGATTATGCCAATGTCGCTTGTTGATGTGATTTTGAGTTCACTGCTGAGGGTTGAGTGAGCTGGAGTGCTAGTTGTGTAAGTCTCGGCGACCAACACACCTCTGTATTGATAACGGCGGTATGTTTTGAGGTTGATTAGCAAGTATTCAAGACAGTTCATTGACTCAATCCTAAATAAGATAAAGCTACATCAGTTACGTAGACGTGCGAAGAATTGATGGATTCATTAAGGCTGTAGGAAATTTTTATGGAGCTGAGTGGCGTTTGTGCGGGTTTTGTTGATCAGTGTTTCAGGTCCGGGGTTTGGGTTTATGTCACCAGAATTAAGGTTCAGGTGGTGGCAGATGAATTATCATGAGCATGATATGGGCGTCTCAAAGAAGTTAAGATGGCGGTTTTTAGTTGAACAATCTGGTTGCATCTTGTAGCCATCACTGATGAGTCATTGAGACACCATGGTCTGGATAGCAGGAGTAGAATAAACAGGATGTAGACCTCCATTGTCTGATCACAAAGTTGTTGATCCAAACAAAAAGGCTTGTGGTCAAGCTACAGGTTAATCTCTAGCTACAGGCTATAATCTAAATCAGAGTTGACTGTTTCATCTGAAGTGAAGATCCCAAAATGTGTATACACTCAACATTGAAATTTTACTGCTGAACATACAAAACAACAGTTTTCACTTATTATAGAAAACAAATGTAAATACTACATAAAACGTCCAGTAGATTCCAGGTGTAATAAAAATCACTAGTATAAAATGAAGATAAACTTGGCTACAAAACCTTGCCTTTTAAAAACTGGAGGCTGTATGAGTTGCTTGTAAGTCCCTCACTCAGGATGTATATAACTATGTGCCCTCCTGCCTATTATATATAACTATATTAACCCTCCTGCTATTATATATAACTATATTAACCCCTCCACTTATTATAACTATATTAACCCTCCTACTATTATATATAACTATATTACTTTACTCTTTTAATATGCCTTTATATTAGCCTCCTACTATTATATAGCTATGTAAACCCCTCTACCTGTTATATATAACTTACCTTGTTCCTACTGTATATATAACTATGTGGCCTCACTACTATTATATATAACTATATTAACCCTCCTACATTATATAACTATATGTAACCCTCTACTATTATATATAACTATATTAACCCTCCTACTGTATATATACTATATTATACTCCTACTATTATATATAACTATATTAACACTCCTACTGAAGTGCACTATAATTGGGAAGTTGCTACAGTCGAAATCAGTCAACTGCCTGTTTGACTGTTCACCAATACTTTTTGAAATTTTGAAGCTGGTTTTGACTGTCATTTTGACCACCCTGAGCATTACAAGACAATGCTTTTACCAGTCAAAAAAGGTTGACTCATTTTGACTCGTCCTCCTTACTGCCGTAAGGTTTGACAGTGTTTGACTTTTAAGTGCACTAGATTATACCTTGTAACAGTATATCCAACATTTTGACATATTTTGACCCTTGCAGTAGTAGGAGGTTAAGTAACGTAGTATGTATCTATAGACCATGTCACATGTTTACACTGGGGTTTCATATACTTAGAAATATACCAAAATAAAAATTGTGTTCTCAAAATATAATATTTTTAATATCTGCCACAACAGCGGTACAGTTTTGGCCGACTCAATTAGAACCATAGAGGTTCTTTTGTAAACTTATGTGTGATGTCATAATGTGACATGCACTTTTCCGTTATTTTCATATGTCTTTATTGACCAGGCAAGAAAACATTAACAAGCCTGAGTATTTCACGGGAGGCCATAGCAGGGTTGTTACTTTTTACTTAGATAATTCCATGACTTTCCATGACCTTTACAACAAGTATTCCGCGACTTTTCCATGACTTTTTCGATTCGCGGCCAACTTGTAACAATGTCGAATCTAAGTAGATTAGCATAACACCAGTGTTCTAGCCAGGCATGCCCGATGTACGCTGTAAAAATGATCACGATGCTGCTATAAAACCGGCCGATCGCTGTCGATCGCTATAATTTTATTCCATGGTGAAAAAAAAAAAATAAAATTCCTTTTGTTCAGTTAGAGAACTAATGGTGAACAACAATAATTTGTTGCCAGTGATTTATTTGTACTTGAAGGAAGCTTTATTGATACATTTTAATTGGCGGCGCTTTGTTTTCTTTTCAAGAGAGATGTTTTGATGCACACGCATTTTGTAACTATCAAAACTGCTGCGATTGTATAAGCGTTCAACGTTAGCGACACTGGTTCGCTGCCACTCTGCTTAGGCAAAAAACCAGATGAGCGGTGCCAGCGTGCCGGGCAAAGTGGGACCTGGCGATGTTTAGGTTATAATAACGTAAACCAGCCAAAGAACCGGGTCCCAGAGGTTATTGGCAACCTGCGAATTCTGGGAGTGTAAAACCACAACCTGTCAGTCATTGTCAAGTGAACAATAGCCCTAACTCTTGTCTGGCTCTAATCCCAAATTGATACATTCAACATTCCAAAGTCGGCAGACATTTTCTTTGATGATGTTTTCCCTTCCTCCATGATGTGAACTTGTGTACCCCATTGTGTCTTTTGGTTTGGTTGTCTTGTTTCTTTTCTTTTAAAACCAGTTTGCGTTGGGAATAAAACAGTTTTCTGGGCCCCTGGTAGTTTCTTTTCACACTAAACACGTTTTTGTTTTTCGTGAATTTTTTTTAGTTAAATCAATGAAGCTAGAGCAGAGACACCCCCATTTAGCTTATTAGCAGATAAATTGGCGAGTTTTCACGTGCGAATTATAGCCAGGAGGCGTGTTTGGTGTTGCGTCTTTAGAAGTCTCACGAGCCCTCGAAAAGAATTCTTAAGTCGTATTTACATGTCAACCGAGCATGGAGGAAGGATTCCTTCCCATTATCCGAGTGGCGTGGTGCCCGGTAGCTGTGGGACAATGGTGCCGCGATGGTGGTCTATAGAAATCTTAGTACACGCAGCTTTGAGATTTCAATGGAGACAAAGACAAAAGGTGTGGAACAGGTTTACAGGTGCCCACAACCACCCATGTGTGAAGCGGCGGCGTTTACCACTGACCCGCTCTTGTGGCGAACAAGTGTTGCACAATAACACGTCAACGAAGCCGCGAGCTCTGCTGCAAAATAGCGTGTTTCCACATCACCCGAAAAGGACAATGAAGGCTTCCACGGCGTTGGTCACGTCTTCTGGTGCCGTCACGTCCGCTGCCGTGGCTCGTTATCACGCGTCAAGCGGGCATGCATACAAATGTTCCCGAGTTTCCTATGGCGATGTTTGGCTTCCTCCCGATCGAGTGATGCGAAAGCGAACTGGTTTTAACTAAGTCTTAAAATTCCATGACTTTCCATGACTTTTTAAAGTTCACCCTTTTCCATGATGACTTTCAAGGCCTGCTGGAAAATGCAAAAGCAAAATTCCCTGACTTTCCAGGTTTTCCATGACCCGTACGAACCCTGCATGGCCTCCGTTGCCCTGTTCTTGGCCTTGGTGCCCCTTAAAAAATGTTCCCACAGATATTCTGATATTCTAATGGACTGGAAGTGCCCAGTCACTTAGGGAAAGTGGCCTTACCCCTACAAGAGATGAAGTGCCATGCCTTTGTGTTTTATTCTTGATGTATTTCATATATAATGTGAGGGCCCAACTGATCCAGCTGTGTGCTGGATGGGTTACTCCTGTTAACCCTACTACTACTACAAGGGTCCAAAAAAATCAGTCAAAATGTTAATATACTTGCCAAAAGGTACATCTCGTGCACTTAAGAAGTCCAAAGCAGATTTTTAGCGTCGTGTATTATTAAAAACATTTACAGGTCAAAAATGGAGTCGAAACTGTTTTGTCTGGTATTGTTCAGGGTGGTCAAATGTGACAGTAAAACCAGTCAACAATGCCCCTGTGTGCATTTAGAGTCATAACAGTCAAAACAGGCAGTTGACTGGTTTTGACCTGTATGTAACTTCCACTAAAGTGCAGCAATAATAGGAGGGTTTAAGATGGTTTTAAAAAAAAAAATTTTTGTAAATAAATTGGTTTACTCATTCATTATTGATAAGACACACGTATATAACTTACTCAAGACAATTGAAAATGATTATTTTTATGGAAATGAAAAATGTGCTTGCTCTAAAATAATCTCCCAGTAGAATCTGTCAGTCCCGTGTTACAGCCTTGATACAATCCCATCCCAACATCAAATCAGGCGTCAAAATCTGACATCAAATCCAAACTGGGATGAATTTCACCAGCAGCCAGCCAGAAGAACATACCTTGAACCTGGAAAGATTCTCTGGGGTGAAGAGTGCAGGAGCTGCTCTGATTGATGTGTGCTTTTCCCGTGCCCCAGGAATGCCTGGAGTTGGTTTACTTGGCAATGATGGCATCCCGTTCGTACACCATAGATGAGTCGGCATCAGCAGAGCACTGGATATGCTCATCAAATCAGCTCGCCCTAAACACAAACAACAAAATATTTAAAGAACTGCTATAACAGGTCACCCATTTTTCTTTTTATAAGAAATGTGATGCCTGGTTATAGGTGGAGTGTTCGTGAGCGGTCTGGTGCGATAGGACTCAAGTTCTGGTGTTGTCAGAATGTGGGTTGAAATCCCGGCATGGCGGTCTCGTCTTAATGATTAAGCAAGACCTTCTATAACTGGTGCTTTGTCGCCGGATGAGACGTTAAGGCGTGGGTCCGATGTACTAGATTAAGTAATACATTAAAGAACCCAGAACACTTATAGGTGGAAGAGTAGGTGTTTACCCGGTGTTTCTAGTTCACCTTAAGCGCGCTTCACGCAGCAACACCCTGGGAACCTTTGAAAAACAGTGTTTCACTGAAGGTCTCCCTAGGTTAAAGACCATACAAAATGGTAAATATTTTAAACCCTAATTTTAAAAAAGTAAGTAATTCTAAGTAGGAATCACCAAAATCGAACTTTCATTATTTTTCTTTAACCCTCAAAAACCTGTGAAATGTGCCATACCACTACCGCGAGCGACGGGCCCGAAGCAAAAGCAAGTGGGGACACTGCTGAGCCTTATTTGATGGCGTACATTCACGGAGGTGACGCAACAGCATTTACTGCGGTGCGGTTTTGTACCAAAGCATACTACATCGTACAGCTGCAAAATAAGTTTACCAACTCGACTTTCGAAAGTGTTTTTGAAGTTTCCAAAGTAGTACCCCGACCAATTGTGTTGTTCATCGCCGTCATTTGATGGAGATTATACTGATGCCAAAGTTAGTGATATAAGTGACATAGAATTGTAGTAATTAAGCCAGGAATGGGCGAAATTTGGAGATATCAGAGCGAAAATACAAACCGAGGAAGATCTGAGGTCCGGCATGGCGCACATAATGGTACCCTATTTTTCTTGCTTTTTCTGTTCATAAATATTCTAAGACAAACAGCAAAGTTTTGAATGTCAGTATTTGATTGGTTGAATTTTTATTATCAGGAAAGTTAATCTCACTGCAAAAATGTGTCCATTGTTCTTGTTTGTGCGATAAAAATAATCCTTTGGTGATCTTGCGGTGGTGTCAACCAGACTAATAGCCCAATGACAGGCCGGGCCCCATGTGGGTATCACGTATGTCCACACTGCACTGGGACACCATGCACAGATGCACACATACATGAGTTGAATGTCAAGGGGAATCCAACACGCACATGTACATGTCGTGACCACAGATATGTGGCGGCAGCCAGACGTTGTTAAAGCGGCTCCTTTAGAGCTCCGTAAAATCGCATAAAGCTGGAAAAATGTTTGCTGCTGCCCCCCCACGAACAAAGTTTGACAAAATGAAATCACCAACACAGGGCTGAATAGCTCCATTGCTTGGCATATAAACCAGTAATAGAGTTAGTAAGCAAGGTTCTGAAATCCGGCTAGTAGTACATTTTGGCAGTACTCTATAGATGATGTAATCTACAACATCACATGTTTACAAAAGAGCCCCAGGGGTTGTGATTTGACAAGTCAAAAATTCTTTAAAAATGGGTAGCGGGCCTGGGTCTCCCTTTAGTCTAAATGACATAGCCCCCTGGATGTTTAATTTTTGGAGGATTTACAGACTCTCCACATCCCCAACAAATAAGAAACTATCCGAGGTTTGGACACAATACTTCTTTCATTCAGGAAAATAAAGAGGCAAAGGAAGATTTGTAAAAATTAAAAAATCACAATCAGGAAAAATCTGAGGAATCACAGGCCTGCACATGGTTTCTTGAGTTCACGTCCGGAGGCTGTGCCCTTGCCAATTTTTTTTTTGCACCCGCGGATCGGAGAGCGTCTAAACACTCGCGGAAACTCCGATATATTTGTATACGTGCTCGGTTGAGTAAGCGTGTACGGTGACATGCTCGGAAGCAGTGGCCACACACTGTGGAAGCTTCCATTAACGTGTGTGTGGGAAAAAGAAACCGCACAGGGGTCCAGAAAACTTTTTATTCCCGGCGAACTGGTTAATAACCATCCCTACAATCGGTGCAATTTTTGAAACAACCCATTCAGGCCACTCCAAGCCATTAGCTGTACGCAGTGGCCTCCTATGAACCACCGCTTCTGTGCACTGTCACACCACTGAGATTGCAAGTGGGTGGTCTCCAGCCGATGCATTACAGAGCCATACTAATATGTTCAAACATTAAAAGTGGCCTTGGGTGGTACACAGTTCATTTTTGTAGATTACTTGGAGAGGACAGCAGGCTTTTGCATGTATGTACTGAAAGGTTGCTCAAGAGCAGAATTTTGTGGATCGGGTGAATTGCTCCGTAATGGCCAGGAGGGGTTAAAAAAAAAATTCTGTGTTCACTCTATATATATAGTTTTATGTTTTCTTATTTGTCATGTGGGGTCACATGCCTTGTTGTTGCTGCTGCTGTTGCTGTTGTTGCTGCTGCTGTAACTGTGATGATGTGCAAATGCTTAGATAGATCACCACCTACACCTACACACCACCTACACCTGCCTGCCCTGGGCCACCAAGCCCTGCAAGCAACAAGAACATGTCGCTGGCCAACTTCTAACCATGCTTGGGTAACTTTCTTATCACCCTGCTGAATGCAACGACAGTGAATAAATGACCGAGACCATGGGCGCGCAAGATCCATGTGTGACATCTTGTTACTAACAATAACAGTGAAGGGTTCAGTAAGGGTGGACTGTGGTTTTTCAAGCACATTTAGTGTCTGTAACATACATGTACAAGGGGGATTACCCAGTAACTGCACAAGCACATGCTTCTCTGCTATATATTAATCATCATTGTCTTTTCCCTTTATTTATGCTTGTTACTTTTTATATTTCTGTTTTCTTTGCTTCTCCGTTTCTTCATTTACATAAAAAGTAACTTTCTTTGTTTCCTTCTTTATTTTACATGTTTCTCTTTTCTACTGTTTACATCAAAGAAACTTTCTTTATTTCCTTCTTTCTTCACATATTGTAATGCTAAATGCAGCCAGACCTACACGGCACTGAGCTATTTATTATAAAAGCTTGGTCGATGCAGTATGCAACAGCATACAACAGATTGAGTCATCCCAGTACTGGCTGCGCTGAATGCAACAGCATCAACGTCCAGTAAGACTTTGCAACTGTTGCATCCTGTTGCATTTAGCATGGTTGGAATTTCATCAAGACATGATTTCATATGGCTAAATAAAAACAAATGCCATTGCTGAGGTTGTTTTCCAATGTGGTGAAGACTGGAATTCATGTCAGGCTGATCTTGTCAACTCCCGTTGGTGATAACTGCGGTCATTACAACCCACGTACATATGCAGTAGCAGCTATAATAGAGTTCTTCTAACACCTGAAGGAAGATTTTTAGAAGGAAAGTCAAAACCATTGTAAAAGTGGAGTTTAAAGCCAGTTTTCGCTAACTGTACCCCCAAAAATTGATGGAATCATTTTAACTGGTTTGTGGTTATAAAACATTCCAAAAAAAACACTGTAAAAAGTGGCGGCTGAATTTTTAACATTCTTTCCGATGTTTTGTTCAAATTTGGTGGAGTTTTGAGTTTGTGCATGCTGAGTATGTGTTTATATGTCAGCTATCATAAACCCTATAAATATGCTCAATACAACAAGATACAACTAAATATAAAATATTGTTTGCATCTTGTTACCTCAACAAAGAACAAAAGAACCATTGTTCTGACTGAAAAGGTGGATCTTGTTTGCACAATATAATAATATAATATTTAGACTTATATATGCGTATCCGCAAACTGGGTCATGGGTGCATTCACATTATTACCCCTGCTCATGGGCTCGTCATTCCTGAAACCATCTCAGCTCCTGGGGAATATACAGCTTAATTGCTGCCATTTAAGCACATATGAGCTAATCAAACAACCAACTCTGCCCTCACAGGTACCCATTTTACCCCTGGATGGAGAGAAGCAATTATGGTAAGTGTCTTGCTCAAGGACGCCGGCTACAGTTGCGGTCGAGGTTCCGAACCCACATTCATGACTACGTACATCAGAACACAAGTCTGATCACTAAACATTTCGACCATAGCACTCCACTGAGCAGCCTGCACACTTTTCTGTTGTTGCGTTGTGTTTGCATTTTAGGAGGTGTCTGAAATACCTGTAAGGGGAGGAGGTAGGAGATAATCTGTCGATGATTAAGACACATGTGATCTTGTGATCTAAAGGTGCCATGGTCAGCGGTTTGAGTGCACTTCCAGTTTGTCTTCTGGTGGCGAGTCATCAGAGATGTGGTTGAATCCGGCCCGTGACCGTGGAACATGCTTCAATATGAGCAAGACACTTTACCATAGTGCTTCTCTCCACCCAGGGGTAAATACTGGGTGCCTGTGAGGGAGGCAGAGTTAGTTGTTGTGTTTGATTAGTATATGTGGCTGAAATGGCGGCAATTGAGCCCCAGGGGCTGAGATGAGTTTCCCGAGAATTGACCTTCTGATGAGCAGAGGCTAACCTGGCAACTGTGCAACTTGTCTGTTTAAGGCGCTTTAAAATGCCCGACGTGTGTTACTTCACCTGTGGATGAGTTCCGGTTCCCAATCAAAACCGCTGCTGGAAGTGGTTGTGGTGGTCGTGCGAAGAAAACCTCCAAGAGAGAGAGAAGAAGCTGTGGAAACTTGGTGGTTCCAAAGCCAAATGCTAAAACAAAATAATGATTTGGATCTAAGTCAAGTTTGTTTCTATTTTGATGTTATTGAAAAAAAATTATCACATTGATGAATTATTTCAGCCAGTGGCTTCAAATTATGGAGTAGTTAAAGTAAATAAGGAGATAATAACCCTTCTGTGACTGCAAGGGTCCAAAATCAGTCAAAGTGTTGATATACTTGCCAAAGGTATATCTAGTGCACTTGAAAGTCAAACACTGTCAGAGCTTACCCGTAGTAAAGTACATCTACAGGTAAAAAGATCGATTGTTTTTATCTGGTAAAAAGCATTGTCTGGTATTGTTGAGGGTGGTCAAAATGACAGTAAAAAACGCTAGTCAAAAAAAAATACCCTTTTATGTGTGCATTTGGGTCAACAGTCAAAATAAGCAGTTGACTTAGATTTGTACTCTGTAACAACTTACCACTAAAGAAGTTACTGACAGCTATAGTAGGAGGTTATACCTTTCTCTATCGACATAAATCGTAAATAAGGATAACAAATGACTTGCAGAAATTTACTAGTGATGATTGATTAACCTAACCCCTGGGTTAGGGTTATTCTGTAGGAACCAGAATGATAGTTGCCACTCACATGTAGAATGACCGTGTTGATGCTAATGGGGAGTTGACAAGATCAGACTGACATGACTGAAGTCATTGTACAAAAATGTCGAGATTTTTTGAAATACGTATCCTGGAATAATTTGAAGTATATCCATCTGTCCATCCATATGTTTCTCCACCTGGGTAGGTAAGATTACATTATTGGTTATATTGAATGAAAAAGTGGCAGTTGGATACAGCATTCGATAATTTCCTGAATTGGAACGTCCTTGATTTCATTATAAAGGAATTTAACAAATTCTTTGAAGAAGTGATATAATTATGTCATAGAAAAGCTTGGTTTAACGTTAACAGCAGTAGCGCTTAATGACTGGGACATTGTACTGTAAAACCATATGCTTCTTATTTTGAAAAATATGTAATGACCCGATGAAAACAAAAGAAAATGTTTAAATGCCATTGAAATAACAACACTATTTGGACATGCATTCCTTTCTGGCGAATTTCAACCCTTTTTCATTAAATTAATTCACTCATTCAGCAAAAGATACATTCAAATTCATAGAGGATTAGCATTCTATGGAGTCATTTAACCCAACTCAACTCAGCTGACATTGTGTTGACTGCATCTAATCCTTATCCGTAGGTGTGACAAAAACGAAGTGCGGTTGACAAGGTCGAGTTGATGAGGTCAGTTTAGCCACAGGGTCGAGTTGTCTTGGCTATACTGTAACTGCAGCTACTGTGTGACTGGTGTAGTGTAAAGATAAAAAAAAATATTATGATGATGATCATTACTTGGTGCAGTTTATCTCATTCTGGAGGTACTCCCAAACCCGAACGCTGGTTTGAGTAGCAGTACAAATCAGAAATGCAAATCCAGAAACAACATCGTTAATTTATGTTTATAAAAATCGATACATAGATTCTTCGTAGGGGCCAAAAAGAAATAGAAAAAAGTAAAAATTAGTAAAATAAAGGACCGCGCTCTCTCAATATGTGCGCCACCAACGCGTTTGCATACAACATCAGATTCTACAGACTAGACTGGTACCTTTTTGATTTTCTGTTTTGACGTTATTGGAATGTATAAAATGGTTTTCAGACTTTAAACAAAAGAAAATAAAGGGTATGACTATAAAGCGGGCACTTCGTGTCACGTCTGACGTCACTGTGTTGGATCTGGTTGTGCGCGCCCAGTTGAAACCATTTGCAAACTTATATAAACAATATGCACACGTGTGCGTGCTTATATCGAGTCACAGTGTTTGCTACTGGTGCCGTATATGACTAAATATTACAAATATATAAGACAAACTAAATATAGAAAACAAATCCATATATTTAAAACAAATCCATATATTTAAAACAAACCCATATATTTAAGAGCAAACTCATATATTTAGAGCAATTTCATATGTTTAAGAGCAAAACCATATATTTAAGAACAAACTCGCCTATTTAGGCAGAAACCATATATAAAGGACAATACAAATATATAAAAAGGATCTGAACAAATATAAAAAGGATCAAAAAATATATATATAAAATTATAAAAACAAATATATAAAGACCAACACAAATATAAAGTTTTGAACAACGCCCTCTCTGTATAATGGACAACCAAATATTGAAGACATGGACATTTCATATAATATTAATGAAGACATGGACATTTTCATATGAAACCTTAAGTTTCATATAAGGACGTCCAACAGTTTGACATTCGATTTAATACATCCTAGTATATGGGACAATTGCATTCAGTCGGTTTGATGGTCAGACCCTTTTGGCCGAGGCACTGTTGGAAGTATCAATGTATAGAGGATGATCCAAGAGATGACCTCAAATGTCACCTTGACCAACCAGTAGAGGTCCTTATAGCTTTGTATTAATTTTTAAATATTTGTATTGTCATATATACCGTGTACATGCTGTTAAAAGCGCCCCAAATGTAATGGTCTAGTTTCTAGTTAATTAGGAACCCTTTTGACCGGGCACTGTTTGGTATCAATGTAAAGAAGGATGACCCAAGGATGACCTCAATGGTCACCTTGACCCGACCATTAGGGTCCCATATAATTTTATTAATTTTGAAATATTTACTATATTTTATTGTCATATATACATGTACAGTGTACCTATGCTGTTAATAACGCCCCAAATGTAATGGTCAGTTTGTAGTGGTCAGTCACTTTTGGCCAGACACTGTTAGGTATCAATGTAAAGAGGATGACCCAAGGATGACCTCATAGTGATCACCTTGAACCCCAGCCAATGGGGTCCTTATATTTTTTATTAATGTTTAAATATTTTACTACATACAAGGGTACATACTGTTAAAACACTTCACAAATGTAATGGTCAATTTCTGATGGTCAGACCCTTTTGGCCGGGCACTGTTGGGTATCAATGTATAGAGGATGACCCAGGATGACCTCAAAGGTCACCTTGACCGGCTTCGTGGGGTCCTTATATTTGTTATAATTTTTTTAACTATTATTGTCATACTATACAGTGTACATGCTGTTAAAAACGCCCCAAATGTAATGGTCGGTTCACAGTGGTCCAACAGACCCTTTTGGCCAAAGGAACGTGTTGGGTATCAATGTAAGAGGATGACCGTATGACCTCGCAACTTTTCCAAGTTCAACAGCCAATATCTGAAGAACTAAATGACCTATTAGAAAACAAAAACACAATTAGATTCCTTACATTAATAACATGTGTTCCTTGTGAAATGATTTACCATAAATACTTTGATGGTCAAAATTAGTGGCACACTACGATTTTAAAGGTTATATCTCATAACTTCAATTTGATGTATAATTTGACAAATCTGGGGAAAAAAATAAAAATAGAGATTATTAGCTATATATGTAATGATACCTGCTCAATGGAGTTGGAGAACAAATGGATGATGATGGACATAAATTATGTATACTAAATTTTCCGAGATATTTATTTCATGAAAAATCAGGCCTCGTGTTGAATTTGGAGCAATGTCGAATGATTACGACATGGTTCCACCAATGGCATAAATGTTCTTTGAAATATACACTGAAACATAAAACTTTTCTACCTTTTAAACCTTTAATATCCAACAATAACTTTTCAATTAGTGGTAATCGTCGTAGCGAACTTGTTGGCGGACAGCCATGATGTCCTCGCACAACCAGACAAAACAGATCACGCATGGTCACTTCGAACCTTCAATGGTCACTTCCATGGCGCAGCTGTTGAAACAGCTGTTTGATTGACTGTGGTGATTAGCCAGGGTATGGGATGTTAATGAGCTAGCACTTGATGTCTTGATATTGGCTTTAAAAGGCCGAGGTGCAAAATGGGCATTTCAATGAAACATGCCACGATTGTCAATGGATCAACGGCAGCGTGCCCTGGGCATGCTGCAAGGCGGACTTCGAGCTACCGTGAGGTTGCACGTCGCCTTGCTTGGCTGATACACCAGAACGAGTATCGGGCCTGGTGGAGAGAGGCACCCTCCACAACTCTGCAGATAGCAGACCTCGATCAGGGGAGGCCAAGAGTCACCACTGCCAAGGCAGCAAGACAGGCAGATGGTCCTAAGTGCCTGCAGGATCGATTCCGTCCAGCATCCCGCACTGCGGCAGGGAAACTCCAGGGCGTGCAAACCACGGATCTCAATGATACTGCACGAAGACGACTGCATGACTATGGATCTGACTGCGAAGACCATACAGAGGCCCCGTGATGACGGCTGCCCATCGCCGCAACCGACAGAGATGGTGCCAGCAGCATCAGCGGTGGACCTTGGCGCAGTGGAACGAGATCGCTTTCAGCGATGGTGAAGGTTCTGTGTGGACAGTCCTGATGGGCGTGAGCGTGTCTGGAGAAGAACTGGCGAGCGATATGCCGATTGTTGCGTGCGTCAAGCCAACAGGTGGGGTGGCCCAAGTGTGATGGTGTGGGCCGCCATATCGAGCCGGTACAGGACGCCACTGGTGGTTGTGGATGGGAATCTTAACGCCCAGCGGTATGTGGATAACATCCTGCGACCTCATCTGCTGCCATTCCTGCTAGACCACCCAGAACTGAGAACCTTTCAGCATGCAACGCTCGTCCCCATGCTGCTCGCTACCACTGCATTTCTCCAAGGCGAGAACATCAACGCACCATGCAGTGGCCTGCGCTCTCCCCTGACCTGAATCCCATAGAGCACCTGTGGGATGAGCTTGGGAGACGCGTAGTTAACGGGCCAGGACACGGGCAGAGCTGCTTGAGACATTGAGGACTGAGTGGGACCAGAATCCAGCAAATCCAATCCATCAAAAGACTGGTAGGCAGTATGCGCCGACGATGCACTGCCTGTATCCAAAACAATGGTGGCCACACGCTATTGAAAGGGACTGACTTTTCATCCTCTGCTGTTATGTACTGATGAGATAGTTTATCGTGGTCAAAAAATTGACATGTCATCAATAAAATGCCAATGTTTCAACTTAGCAATTGTTGGTTTGTTTTATTTTGAACTGTTACAATTTTATTACATTTCAAACAAGTGGTAAGTTTCTCTTTTGCGTTTGAGTATATATACATGGGTCATTCCATGAACGTGGGACCCAAAAGTGTGACATGGAGGTCAAAATTTAAATAAGAAAAAAAATCAGTTTTGTTACCTTATTTATCATAGTTTTGTAGATTGTCATCTTTTAAAATAATAGATACAAACATTAAAACTGGTGTGTTCATTTACTTCCTGCTTCACCTGATAAGGGTTAACGATGTAACAAAATTACAAGGAGACCCAATAAATTTTGTTTGTTGTCATATTAGGTCTGCAGATGCAACAATAGGTGAAAGTTATAATCATCAGCTCGTACGATGTAAGGAATAACACAGGCCCCAATATCTGAAATACATGGAAAACAAAAAGTGTCCCACGTTCATGGAATGACCCACATATCAAAACTATGATCAATGACATCATTACTACGTCACTACGAAAATTGAAACGGGTCGAAAAAAATATTTCTCTATTTTAAGAATTTGTTTAGGTTTCAAGACACATATCTTTGACTAGTTACTATGGCAATTAGTAAAATTTAAAATTAGTTAGTCAATGGAAAGGTTAAACTTGTACAGAATTATGTGAGGTTTTAAACTGCAAACCATATTGCAGATTTGCAGTTTTAAGCTAAGCACAGTATAAAATGTAAATCTCAATCACGCCATTTGAGATATGTGTCGCTTACTGAACATTGGGCTTGAAATTGGGACCTTAGAATGACATCTGTCAGAATAAAAATAAAAAGCACTGGGATTGAACTCCGGACCTCCTACTTATAAGCCAAGAGTGTTATCCACTGGACCAATTTCTGTCATTAGAATGTTTGTGTTTGAGTTTGTTATAAACCTTAGACATAAACATTAGAATGACATCAGTCAGAATAAAAATTAAAAACTAAACTCAAACCGATGACATCCTGGGCTCGAACTTATGACTTTCTATTTACAAGTCAAGACTCTTATCCACTAGACCACTAGCTGCACTTAAAGGTAATGGCGTTTGAGTTTAATTAATGCTAAGTCAGAATAAAATAAAATCACTGGGCTTGAAATGGGACCCTTAGAATGACATCAGTCAGAATAAAAATAAAAGCACTGGGAGTTGAACTCGGGACCTCCTACTTATAAGCCAAGAGTGTTATCCACTGGACCAATTTCTGTCATTAGAATGTTTGTGTTTGAGTTTATTTATAAACCTTGAACATAAACATTAGAATGACATCAGTCATAATAAAAAATTAAAAACTAAACTCAAACCGATGACATCCTGGGCTCCAAACTTATGACTTCCTACTTACAAGTCAAGACTCTTATCCACTAGACCACTAGCTGCGCTTAAGATGGTGTTTAAGTTTAATTAATTAGAATGACATCAGTCCTAGTCCAAAAAAAATATTTACACTGGGTTTGAACCTAAAACCTCTCCTGCCTTACAAGTCAACATTAGTATCAACTATACCACTTGCAGTCGTTGGGACAAATGCTTTTGAGTTTAATTATAAACCTAATATATAAACCTTAGAATGACAAGTCAGAATAAAATAAAAACACTGGGCTTGAACTCAGGACCTCTCACTTATTAGTCAAGAGTCTTATCCACTAGACCACTTGCTGTTATTAAAATAATTGCATAAGTCCATATTCCATGAGACGACTTCCAGATAGAGGGTGCTAAAGTATAGACTTTGAGGTTTATATATTAGCATTTTGGGGTGGCTCAACTGGTTAAATCACTGTGAAATAGAAACCGAAGATTCCCCAGATGGGTTCGAAGACCCTACCGTGGTTAAGGGTTTATGTTTTTCCCCGGGCGCGGGGAGGCGGGGAGAGCGGGGGAGAGCGGGGAGGCAGGGAGGCGGGGAGGCGGGGAGGCGGGGAGGCAGGGGAGGCGGGAGGCGGGGAGGCGGGGAGAGCGGGGAGGCCCGGGGAGGCAGGGGAGGCGGGAGAGCAGGGAGGCGGGGGAGCAGGGAGGCAGGGGAGGCAGGGAGGCAGGGAGGCGGGGAGGCAGGGGGAGGCAGGGAGGCGGGAGGCGGGGAGGCGGGAGGCGGGAGGCAGGAGGCGGGGAGGCAGGGGAGGCGGGAGGCAGGAGGCAGGGGAGGCGGGGAGGCAGGGAGGCAGGAGGCGGGAGAGCAGGAGGCAGGGGAAGCAGGGAGAGCAGGGAGGCAGGGGAGGCAGGGGAGGCGGGGGAGAGCGATAACGATATGCGCCAGAACAAAGGGAGCAATCAAAACCACTGAGCAAAGGACGGGCTGTGACAAGAAGCCCGTAAATACACCAATAAAGGGTATCTGAATAGACGAGCCCATTAGCACAAAAACAAAAGAAATATTGGGCTAACGCAATATCCCAAATATGATGCAAGCAGCCCCGAAGACTTGCGAGATGCAAGACACCGGGGAAGCCGGTAGAACCTAACTGAGGCAAAAATCCAGGAATAAATGGAGGGACATGCCGGACGTCGGAACGTCACAAAATTATCAAATCAATGCATGATGTGTACATGGATTACAAAGCAAACAAAAACAATTGAAAAGGGGTACACACACCATTTCATAGTGACGGCTGCACGGAGGCTTGTGACGTCGGGACGAAGCCGCCGCCGCACCAGTACTGTCCTGCCAGCTCTACCTCGGTCTGGACGACATCTTGGGTAACACTCCGAAAAGGTGTTGGCCGACTTCAACAAACCACCTGGACGATATCTGCCACCAGGGACGCCCTTAAAGTAGGCCCATGACGTCGCCCATGAGCGGCTGTCATGAGTTCGGAAAGGGGGTGTCATCCGCCTCCGGCCACTCACTCAGGGCCGAGCGGATGGCTGTAATCAACCAGCGTGTAATGGTGTCCCGAGACGCTGGCCGGAAAGGGGGACCGAAGTAATAAACAATTGTTTATGTTCGGCCCGAACCTGTCTGGTGCGGTGGACGTACCCATGACGCCCTGACTGGGCACCAAAAGCTTATCTGCGTCCACCGCTGAAAGGACTTTTAAGTGTTAACAAAAACATCTGGCGGCGAAGTCACTCGACTGATTTCGTCGAAACCGCTCGCGGTATGAGACGGACCCACCGGTTCCCACCGGATGGCCGCCCTCCACCGTCAAGAATGTGGTTCACTACGGCGACGAGCCGTAGCGACCTCCCTAGAAAACCACCTTGATGGATAGATGGAACAAGAGGCGCTACCCATCGGCTCGAAGGTGCCCTCGAAAGTGTAACTAACGTTTGAAACAAGTCCCAAGACGGTACGAGTTGACGTACGGGGGACGTTCCCACAAACATACCTCGAATAAAGATGGTGGAGGTGTAATTTTCCAGACACTGACGAACCATCCGGAAACCCAGTATGGATTGCGGCAATCGCCGAACGATAATTTTAACTGTCGTTACAGCGAGGCCGCTATCAAACGAATGAAGAAAATTCACCCACCCCCCCCACAGAAGAATCGGCGGGACGATGAGAGTAGAGTTTACACCATCGAAAGAGCTGGTTGTTGTGCGAGGTCGCAAACAAGTCCACATGAGGACGGTCGATCATGTTGAAGATCAATTGTACCACCGAGGGAGAAGGGTCCACTCTGTGGGGACAACCCGCCCCGAGACAGGGTGTCGGCCAACAGGTGTCCACGCCCGGGATGTGAATCGCTGACAAGGCGATGTTGTAGCGAATGCACCAGTGGAGAAGGTCCACGTCAAAGGCGCACAGTTGCCCCGAGCGTGTTCCCCCTGGCGGTTGATATAGGCCACGACAGTGGTGTTGTCGCACCGCCTTGCCGGTAACCTGACGCTGGAAACGCCGGAGGGCCCGGCGACACCGCTAACATCTCCAACACATTGATATGGAGAGACCGCTGATCGGTCGACCATACCCCAACCGCCTGCAGTGGGGCAGACTGGCCCCCATCCGGACAGCGACGCATCCGTTGTGATGGTCACCGACGGTTGCGGGCGCCGAAAGACCGGCCCTTCGTGAGGTTGTCGGAGGACATCCACTTGTAGTACTGGAAACGGAGGAACTCCCGGTGTTCCGGACGAATCGGGACATGGCGATAGGCATCCCGCAAGTCCAAACTCGCCGCCCAGGCCGGGGGCAGATGGACTCGAGAATTACCTTTAAAGTCTGCATCCGGAAACGGCGCGGCCGGACGTATCGGTTGAGGGGCCGTAGATTCAGTATGGGTCGCCACGCGTCCACCCCCTTGTCGGGAACCAGAAAAAAAGAAGAAAAAAGTTGGATTTTTTTTAATTATTATTATTTCTTTTTTAAATAATAAATCCCGCCCGCCCCGCCCCGACTGGGACCGGGCGTACGGCGTGTTTGAGGAGGAGAGACCTTAGCTCCCCCTCGAGAGTGTGGCGTTTCGATACGTCCGACGGGATGGGAGTCGGACGAACGAACATGTCCGACGGGGGGGGTGCTCGTAAATTCCAGCGCGTAACCGCGGCTGACGGTTTCGAGCACCCACCGATCGGACGTGAATCGAGCCAGGACCCGCTGAAGTGGCGGGCGGCCCCCAGCAGGTCCGTTGATGGGAGGCCACCACAAGCCGAGCGCGTCACGCCAGCCCCGGAATAGCGGGGGCCGGTGCGCGTGAGCCACAGTCGACTGGGGCTGTTGACCCCGGTGTAAGATTGGCCACGCGCGCTGCGTGCCCTCTATCACCGGGCGACCCCGAAAAAATTACCACGAGCTGCTTTGAACGGCTTACGGCGTGGAATCTTGAAGGTCGCCTTGTCGGCCTTACGCGCCGATTCAGGCGCGGGCTGAAGGTTTGTTTAAATTAATCTTCTCGGTGGCCTCAGGACGCTTCGCCTCCGCCTCCATCGACTCCTGAAATTTACCTGCGAAGAGGTCAGGGCCGAGGAGGAGCCTCCTGGGCAACGCTTGCGCGCACCTCCGACGGGAGGAATAACGCGTCCACACGTTGGCCCTGCGAACAGTAACTGCCAAGGTAGAGATACGTGAGAACTGGTCCAGGGAAGTGCGCAATCCATGGTCAAGGCAATGGAGGGCCGCCGTGAAGAGGTCCGCCGGTACGGGCGAATTCTCCTCGCAACCCAAGGCCAAATACTCCCGTGAGGAGCAGGAGGAATGACGACGCACGCAGCCCCAGACGTGAGGCTGTGTCCACCTTCTTGAGGGTATCCTCAAGCTTCCCCTCGAGCGGTCAGCGAAAGATTCTTCGCTGAGGAAGAACCCCCATCAGCCGCCAACTTGTCCTTCGCAGAGTCCGGTACTACCGGCGCTGTGAAAAACGAGTAAAATCAGCCGTCGGGAAGCGGTAATAACTCAACTCCGCTTCGTATATGGAGACCACTTTGCCGTCTCGGCAACGGAAATCATGCGCTCAACACATACCAAGTCGAGCGGCAGTACTGGAAAAACTGGTGTACTACTGGCCGTCGAACTGGTCGTATTGCTTGAACGACTGACGGCTGGAGCCAGCTGTCTCCTCCAGGGAGGGAAGCTGCAAAACTCGCACCATGTCGCGCTGTACCAAACGCAGTTCTGTCTCCATGACCGAGAGACGCTGCATGTGGACAGACTCGTCCTCGTCCTCAGAGCCCGACTGGGAGGGACGAGTTGACACGTGCGACTGGGCCGAGTCCCCCGGCGGGACCACCGGGGCCGAAGGGCCCACGGGTGGAACCGGGGCCGCCACGGCCGGGGGACCCACCACCTCCACCGAGAACTCCGAGGATGGATGGAGACTCAACGCAGGGGGAGAGGCGGGCGCACGGCAGACCGTGTGAGGTGGGCCCACGACTGAGTCGCTTGGCCAGGTCAGGATAGAGACCCGGAAGTGGGGGACGAGCGGGGCCGAATTGGCCCGGCAAACCGCCTGAGTGATAAGCAGACATGGCTGACACCGAGGCCGTAATGGACCGCACGGCGTGACGAAACTCGGCCCGAGACACGGAGCCATGGCTCCGGCGTTTCTTACCGGTGTGAGACCGGGCAGACGAGCCCGAACTGGACGAGGATCGATGGCGAGAACGTCCACGCTTCTTCCCTCTCTGAGAGCGGCTCCGAGTCGATTCTGAGGATAATGCAGTCGACCCCGGGCATCGGCACGCCCGACGGTCGAAGAAATTGGACCCAGTGGACGGCTGAGGCAATGAGGCCAGGCCGGGCGTGACTGCCCGGCGTGCGACGCTATCAGCCTGGGAGAATGGGCCAGCGAAGCACCGATCGCTGGACCGAGCAGACCACCCCCAGCACCCGTGGCAACTGCCACTGGACCGGGAGCACTCGGGTCGTCAGCGGGCACGGAATGGGCAGTGGGGCCCGGGTCGGGACCTTACCCGTCCGTGGGCCTTTTTCTTGTAGGTCACCCTGGCAGAGGAGGATGTTTTTGGATGAAACCTTGCCAGGGAGCTACCAGTACGTTTGCCAGTACCGCTTGAAATGGCCGGTACGGGGACAAGATCTCGACCCCGTCCTACCAGCGGAACGGTCAGCACTACGTGCCTCCATCGGCACGAGGGGCTGGGCGAGACGACTGCGGCAGTGGCGGGATAGAGCCACCGGAGCAATCACCGAGGACACGGCCCGTCCCGGGAGAGTGAAATTCTCCCGGTGCTGACGGACTCGGCCCTCACCAAACGTTTAGCCATCTTGAAAAAGACGAAACTTGAGGAAACTCTACACTGAAGAAAATTCTCTAAAGCACACTAACTCGGTGCTAGCACAGTTATCTTAGTAGATAAATTGTCTTAACGTAAAGCCAAGAAAACTGGAAGGAAAACTGTCTGTTTGCCGGAGCAAAACAAAACGTGACCTACCAGTCCTGCTGCGCTAGAGAAAAGAGGAAGATAAACGTGGCGTGATGCCGCAGGGCAGCATGGGTAGTAGAGGGCGCTATTGTGTGTGTGAAAAGTCTTAGCGTATTGTTCTGCTATATTAGGGAAATATGCATCGGTAGATGGCCCTCCAGGTAAGTAGAGTGATGTGAACACCAATGTTGGCTTCATTTAAATCTAAAATTGAAAGGTTTTCCATAAACAAAATGAAAAGGGCAACTAATTATCAGATTTGATCCAGTGGATATAATTACATTTATTTTGTTTGAATTGGGAATTATTTTATTTTGAGAACTCTTCTGCGGGGGGGGGGAAAGATGGAAAGCACGGATGCAAGCTTTCTTCCAACTTTTTCATGTAGTAGTTATAAGCTCGTTTTCGTGAAAGGCTATTAGCTGGCTGATATCCATACAAGCTTTCAAGACTGCAGACATCAGCTATTTGACATAAGCTGTATTTTTTCTTCTTCACCCAACTACTATACGGCTATGCTTTGAGTAGACTATGTGGTACCCGCTACATGAACATGGATGAAATGCACAATTATTAGGTAACTTTCTATTATGTTCCATGTAGGGAAAAATTAATCACAACATGGAAATGGAAATCTCAGGAGTGTAAAGACTCTTCTCTCACAGGGTAACTTTTCCTTGGTAAAGTTGGAAAAACAAGGAAAGGGGAAATATTTATATACTCTTCCATGCTTCAGTGTCTTCAGTAACCCCCAGCTCCCCCCCAAACAATTTAACCCACACATCCTCATTTTCATATGAGTGATTTTACATGTTGATTTATCATCTAGCGTGGTTTTTGAAAAGCATGTGTTGGACTAGTGTCAATATTTAAAATAAAAAAGCATAGTGTTCCAAGTCACACTTGTTAATTTATTGCTTAAATCTCACAACTTTTCCAAGTTCAACAGCCAATATCTCAAGAACTAAATGACCTAATCGAAAACAAAAAACACAATTGAATTCCTTGCATTAATAGCTTGTAATTTTTGTGTAATGAGTTACCATAAATGCTTTGATGGTCAAATTAGTGGCACACGAAGTAACGATTTTGCAAATTTTAAAAGCTCATATCTCATATCTCATAGCTTCAATTTGATGTTTAACTTGACAAATCTGGGGGAAAAATAAAAATAGGGTGTTAAAAGCTCGTTTATAATGTAATCTTACCTACTCAGTAAGGTGGAGAACATAATAATGGATGATGATGGACATATGTATACTTCAAATTATTCCAAGATATTTATTTCACGAAAATCAGGCCTCATGTTGAGATTTGGAGGCGATGTGAATGGGAATTTTGACATGGTTCCTGTGTATGAAATATTCTTTGAAATATATACATATCAAAACTATGATCAAGACGTCATTACTACGTCACTACGGAAAATTAAAACAGGTCGAAAAAAATTATTTCTCTTTCACAAAAATTATAGATCAGAATTTTGTCAAATTTAGAATATAAACAATTTATGTCAATATGAAGACAACTGGAAAGTTTCATCTTAATCACGTGACCAAAACTTAATATATGAGAATAAAAAGTAGTTTACGATACAACTTTAAAGGTTAATAAACAGATTAGGCGATGCTGTTTCCTGCGCCAATAATTCAAACTAAAGAGGGCGCTATGCACATTTAGCGGTTGGACATAATTATTATGTCCAACCGCTAAATGTGCATAACCTTTTTTAAAAACAAAGACGAAACCATTGTTGTGACATTCATTTAAGCTTTTACAGATCTCTGATATTGTAATCAAATTAATTACTGGCATTACTTATTTTAAATTGTGTAATTGCAATTTTGACAATCTGTTATTTTTTCCCTTTCTCCTCGATGAGACTTATCGAACAAAAAAAACAGTTCCAAAGTTCACAGAGCCTTCAAACTTGATAGATACTTATACCATAACATGTAGTTGTCAATAAATTTATGACATATAGTTACAGGTAAAGTTGTGACGTCATCAGATAGCGAAATACACTAAAATCAAATTTTAATATTTCCAAAAATCATATCTCATGAACCACAAAAGATATTTTCACAATCTTTGCATCATCTTACAGATCTTGAATTATGTGACATTTCGTCCACAAACATGACCCCAATCAGACCTCTCTTTCCGGTCGAAACCGGATATGGTGTATGCCTTCCGTGGACGAAATTACTATTGACATGTGACCTTTTTAAAAATGTGAAGGATGACGTCATCACCTGTCACAGTGCCATCTTGTGGCAGGTTTAGAAAAATAATAATCTCAAAAATCATAGGAAATTTGAATATGACTTCTGCGAATAAAGTGATAGTGACATCTTATATTCTCAAAAAATATGTTTGATTACATAATCAAAGTTCAGAGCGCCCCCTAGTGGCATTTTAAAAAAATGGATTATTTTCCAATCTCAGAAATTGAACCAAAGCAAGTACTAACGTTATTTTGTCATGATCATGAGGAAGTTTCATTATGTCATATATATGACCTTCAAATCACCTGTTCTGACCTTTACTTCCGGTCTAAACAGGAAGTCCAAAGTCAACACATTCTAATGCAAAATTGATATATTTTTGAATATGAAATTGATATTGTTATAATAAAAGATGATACGCCTTTGCAAAATATGATATTGACATCATCGTTGATAATTTTATTGAACCGGAAGTGGACTCGAACACCGTGTGTTTGTTCCAACAAACACCGTAAGCTCTAGTTAGGTGTTCGAAAGCGCAGCGCGAACACCTATTGTTTTTGTACTGTTTTTTTGTTTTTTTGTTTTTTTACTTCTCCTTCTCAGTGGCGATCTGTCCGGTAACAAAGGCATCCTAGCTAAGCATATACAGCCTTCAAACTTAACACATAAACAGAACATATCAGCAGACGAAAAACCGTTTTCTGTGACGTCATGATTACGTCATCAGGTGTCGAATTACGCTAAATCAAAGTTTAATATTTCGAAAAATCATATCTCATGAACCACAAAAGATATTTTCACAATCTTTGCATCATCTGAAAGATCTTGAATTATGTAATTTTTTGTTTTTAGACGTGATCCCAATCTGACCTTTCCTTCTGGTCAAAACCGGAAGTTGAAAATTTCAAAATTTCAAAAAATCATATCTCATGAACCATATAAGATATTTTCACAATCTTTTTATTATCTTAAAGATCTTGAACTATGTCACATTTCGTTTTCAGACGTGACCCCAATCTGACCTTTCCTTCCGGTCGAAACCGGAAGGTTAAGTGAAACAATATGCTGAATTACTATTCCTGTATGTACGAATAGACATATCGCGTGTGCACAGAATACGTACACACAGCAATATACGGAGTTTAATATTGGCCTACAACGTAAAGGCCTTGTCACACAGGGCAATTTTCGGGCAATTTTCAGGCAATAAAGTTGCTGGCAATGAGATTGCTCGGAGATTTTGCCCTGTGTGGCATTCATGCATCCAGTGGCAATGAGTAGACTGGCTGGCTTTCTACTTTGAGGCAATCTGTCGAGGCAATCTCCAATCACATTGCGTATCAGTGATCACGTGACATTTTATCACAAGCAAAACATTTTCAGCGGCGGCCATTTAATTCTCGTTTACATGAAAAAATACTGAGGAATTTTGCCGTTCTTATTAACTCAAGCAAAATACAAGAAAATAAAATGGGTTACCGAGAAGAGAAAATATAATTGCATTATTAAGAGGTAAGTAGACATTATTTAGAGGTTTATTGGCCTAGAATGTGCGTTTGTAGGCCTATCGTAAACATAATTATTGCATGCACAATCCAATGGAGGTTCGTGACGGACGAAACTGTTGTACTGCATCTATTTCATGATTTCGTAAAAACTATACTGAGTCTACTCTTTCGCTGTTTTTGCAGTGTACCTACATGATTTTAAGTTTGCATTTTAACTAAGGATAATGACTGAGCATGGATAGATTATTGTCCAGAAAAAAGTTTAAAAACTGCCATGCAGTCAAAGTCAAAGAGCATCGTAACTCGCCTACATATAATGTACAGTACATATACATGTATGCAAATCCATGTAAATATATACATGTTCGTGTGTTGTTGTCTCTTCTGCAATTCTGCATGTTCTTCGTGTCAACGAAATATATCTCTAACTCAACCTAAAGAGATGCTTTTACTTGATTAGTCTGCTAGTTGTAGCCACAAAATTGTCATAGGGGCACCTGTTTTTCTGAGCTAGGTTACATTTGTTGTTTTGTTATTATTAAGCATAAAAAGTCTGTCCCTCTATGCTTTAAAGAAAGGTCAGGTCTTATAACATAAAAAAAAGATGAAGAGCCTGCATAAAAAAAGAAAACTAATAAATTAAGAAAAAGCTGCAGAGGGATGAGTTAATATGAGTTTTAATTGGAAAATAAACATGCAGGTGTGTTGGTGAACAACATGTGTACACCAATTATAGAGGGCATTCTCTTACTGGAGTAATACATGTTGGCCTTTCCCCATTCAGAATTTATTTTTTCACAGAATCATTTGAACATTTATTTATATTTTGTATTTTAGCTCTCCAGTATGCCGAGTAATTGGAATTAGATGCAATGGCTGGCATCAGTGAGAATCCGTTCAACAGCCTAGAAAGCATCTAAAACACAAGCCCCAAGGTAACCAATAAATCTGTGGTACAATTATTGTAAATGTGTGTGTGTGTGTGGATGATTGCATTCCTCCTGACTGCCCTATGATCCACTCACATGACCCCACCAACCTACATTGAAGATTGTGATTTTTATTTTCAAAAGCAATTCTTTTAAACTTTATCCACAATGTTGTATTCTTTCCCAGTGAAAACAGGTCAACTCGTATGCGTGCCAACTCGTACTATTACCAACTCATACTCATTTTGGTCAACTCGACCCGTAAAAATATTTATTACTGAATATTTACTGGCATGTGTGCGGGTTGACATCCGGTTAATTTAGCTACACTATAGTGTCTATAGTTCCTCATAATACTAGTAGTGCTTATGTCTTGTGTGGTGATGGATGCATTGCAGTTTACTTGATACTAGCACTTAATTTTCTCACTAAAGTAGTCCAGAAACAAATATCAGCACATTTATTGAGATAATGAAACAGTCACATCATGGAGGAAGGAAGACGTCACATGTAACTTTCTATTCCATTGTAAAACCTAACTTAAAGGCATTGTTCTGAAGGGATCATTTTTCTAAAGTTGCATAAGTTTTCTGAAGTTACATCAATCCATCATCCTGATAATAACATATGAGGGCATTCTAAGTTATGTGTGTTTTGTTAGCATGACCCATTATTCTTCGTCCCTCTTTGAAAACATTTTAATATGTTTTACATGATTAGTTTATATTTCAGATCATCGGTATCCATTTGTGCTACTGCTACAAGGTGTGTCAGAGTCTGTGTAACTTTGTGATCCAATGGCCAGCATTTGAAGTTTATCCATTCGTCAAAGGAGTTAATGTATGATTCAAATTATTTTATATGGACTTATCCTATCTGTGGCAGTCTTTACCCTCAAGAGAATTGATTTTTAGGACCTCAAGACATATCTAGGTCTTTCTAGAATTTCTTTAACATGTTAGAACAAAATTAGTACTGAGGAATTCTTATTATATTTTGACTGGACCCAAACATCCTCACAAAATGTAGTTATTAAGCAATATCTGTTGGTGATCTAGTAAAATGTATATTGCCGACAGTGAATCCCGCAGTTGGGCCATATAAACATAGTAAACATAACCCCAATCTTCATTGCATGGGTGTGTCAGCCTTGGAATACCTTTGCCAGATCACCCAATTAAAGCACTAGTATAAGGCCCCTTATACTTGTATTGCTGTTTGCCCTCCCTTCCCTAGTTCTTGGATTCTATAGTGCTGCAATGATAGACCAAAGAATTTTAGAAAACAAATGTGTTGGTTCATCACCAGTGGCAGTACATGCCATCACTAAGAACTTGGGGGAGGAAAGGCATTTATTCCAAAATTACCGATTCCAATGACAACCCCTGAATGTCACCCATTCTGAACTCACTAAATCGTACATACAGAGTGTACATTTATTTTAAATGCAGATTGTTTTTGTTTTCTTGTCAACAAGGATCATGGTTGGGTTCATTTACACTGAAGTCATTTCACTTGTTGCATGTGTAAGACCATGTACACTCATTTCTAGATTGGTTACAAGTAGGTTAAACAGGTCAACAAAGTGGTTTCAATTGATTGTGGGGAGGAAATGTGGAACCACAAAAGTCAAGTCATGAAACCCAACAGACAGTTAAAATAAATATGTATTTCATTGTTTTTATTAGCAATTTACAAGCACCCATACAACTCTTTGATTATTTCAGTGTCTAACAATTTATGTACAAAATGGCATCTGATCTTTATGTTGTAAATCTGTAGTATGGACAGACATTTTGCCAATCATGTGTACAACCTTGAAAATGTAAAAATCAATGTAGAATTTGTTTTCAATTTTATAAATTATTTTGTAATTATTTGCAGATTAGGTGAAAACAAAGACAATTTATAAGCATGTCACAATAAGGAGATGCTTGATTACAGTGTCACTATCATTGTCAATTTATCATTACACTTTTTTTTATAAACTTGACCTGAAAGTGAAGTATATTATAAATAAAGATCACTCTCAGTATAAAAACATGCAGTCCATCAATTAAATAAATTTTTTATACAAGACTTAATACCAATGTTGGCTTCATTTAAATCTAGAATTGAAAGGTTTTTTCCATAAAAAATCAAAGGACAGCAATTATCAAATTTGATCTAGTGGATATAATTACATTTAATTTTGTTTAAATTGGGAATTATTTACTTTTTGTGGGGGGCAGGGGAAGATGGAAAGCACGGATGCAAGCTTTCTTCCAACTTTATCATGTAGTAGTTATAAGCTTGTTTTCTAATGAAAGGCTAATTAGCTGATATCCATACAAGCAACCCCCAGCCAATTTTAATCCAGTTACTATACATGTAGTCCCCTTCTACGCTAAATAAACTTTGTGACTTTATGCCCATAATAATGCTGAATAGGTTGATCTGGCTGCCTACAACCCTGGCAAACTTTTCATATGAGTGATTTTTAATGTTGATTTATCATCGAGGATGGTTTTTGAAAAGTATGTGTAGGGCTAGTGTCAATATTTAAAATAAAAAACAGTGTTCCAAGTCACACTTGTTAATTTCTAATTTATTGCTTAAATCTCACAACCTTTTCAAGTTCAACAGCCAATATCTCAAAAACTAAATGACATATTATCAAACAAAAAACACAATTGAATTCCTTACATTAATAGCTTGTAATTCTTGTGAAATGACTTATCATAAATGCTTTGCCAATGGTCCAATTAGTGGCACACGAAGTAACGATTTTACAAATTTTAAAAGGTCATATCTCATAGCTTTAATTTGATGTATAAGTTGACAAAAAATTGTTTTCTTCATAATCATGAGGAGGTCATATATGACCTTCAAACCACCTAATCTGACCTTTACTTCCTGTCCAAACAGTAAGTTCAAATTCAACACATTCTAACGCAAAATTGATATGTCTTTTGAATATGAAATTGATAGTTATTATAAAAGATGACAAACCCTTGCACAATATAATATTTACATCATCGTTGAAAATTTGATTGAACCGGAAGTGGACTCGAACACCGTGTGTTTGTTCTAACAAACACTTAAGCTCTAGTTTATTTCTTCTTCTTCTTCTCCCCAATAACTGTCCGGTAACAAACACATACTTGCAAACTTCACATGAACTTGAAACTTGGCATGTACTTAGAACTTAACAAGTAGATGAAACACGAGTTGTGAGTGACCCCAATTTGACCTTACTTCCTGTCCAAACCGGAAGTCAAAATTTAATATTTAAAAAAAATCATATCTCAAAACCACAAGAGGTAAATTTACAATTTTTGTACCATTGTACAGATCGTTAATTGTCAAAAGATATTTCCAAAAAGGGGACCCCATTTTGACCTTACTTCCTGTCCAAACCGGAAGTCAAAATTTAACATTAAAAAAAATCATATCTCAACAACCACAAGATGTAAATTTACATTTTTTGCACCATTGTATAGATTGTTAATTGTCAAAAAATATTTACAAAAAGGTGACCCCAATTTGACGTTACTACCTGTCCAAACCGGAAGTCAAAGTTTAATATTTAAAAAAATCATATTTCAACAACCACAAGAGGTAAATTCACAATGTTTGTACCATTGTACTGATCGTTAATTGTCAAAAAATATTTACAAAAAGGTGACCACAATTTGACCTTACTTCCTCTCCAAACCGGAAGTCAAAATTTAATATTTAAAAAATCATATCTCAACAACCACAAGAGGTAAATTCACATTTTTGCACCATTGTATAATGTAGATTGTTAATTGTGGAAAAACATTTACACAAAGGTGACCCCAATTTCACCTTACTTCTCGTCCAAACCGGAAGTCAAAGTTTAATATTTAACAAAATCATATCTCAACAACTACAAGATGTAAATTGACATTTTTTACACAATTATATAGATTGTTAATTGTCCAAAATATTTACACAAAGGTGACCCCAATTTGACCTTACTTCCTGTCCAAACCGGAAGTTAAAGTTTAATATTTAAAAATATCATATTTCAACAACCACAACAGGTAACTTCACAATTTTTGTACCATTGTACTGATCGTTAATTTACAAAAAGTGACCCCAATTTGACCTTTACATTTCCCGAACACCTAGAGTTTGTGTCAAGACAAACTCGAATCTCTAGTTAAATTTGTTCTTTTTATTTTTTTCAGGCACATTGATGGACACCACAAGTAGATCAGATGGTGTATTGTGATACATGGAGGAATAGATGGATATTCTCGATGCATTGTTTATCTGAAAGTATCCCCCGACAACACAGCAGACACACTTCTTCAGCTATTTATAGCTGCTGTTGAGGAGTTTGGCCTACCTTCTCGTGTACGTAGTGACTGCGGTACAGAAAATGTGGACGTAGCTAGATACATGCTGTCACACCCAGACCGAGGATTTGACCATGGGAGTTTTATAACTGGGAGGAGTGTTCATAATCAGAGAATTGAAAGGTTATGGGCAGATGTAAGACGTGTTATAATGTCCTACTTTCAGAACCTGTTTTACAATCTGGAATCTTTGGGCCTCCTTGATGAATTGTCGCTGTTTACTTTACATTTCATTTACATACCTCGGGTAAATCTTGCAATAAGGGAGTTTCTGGAGGACTGGAATCACCATCCTTAGTTCTTGTCACAACAGAAGTCCACGCCAAGTGTTTCATGAAGGAGTGTGGCTAAACAGAGAGAGCAACAATGCAGCAATCACTGGCCTGCAGGCTACAACCAACCATGTATGGGCAGAGCATGGAATTGATGAAGATGTGCCTATGCCAGCAGTAGAAAGTGCAAATGATGTGCAAATCCCACCCTTTAATATTCCACATGCAGAAACAATATTGCAAGAACTGACAAGATGCATTGACCCTTTGCAAGATGATGGAAATCATGGATGTAATCTGTTTCAGGAGGCAGTAAACATTGCCAGAACAATACCAATTTGACAAAGTTCTACTATGTATACCACTTGTACATGTATTTTAATCAAGATGCAGTACTGGCTTTTCCAATGTTTATTTATTGACATGGTTTCCCACAACCTCACAGGTGTTACTTTCTAATAATAATAATAATGTGGACTTATATAGCGCACGTATCCACCAACTTAGTGGTGCTCAAGGCGCATTATATTATTACCCCTGCTCATAAGGCTCATAAAACTGCATTCAGTCAACATGTATTTCTTCAGCTTTTGATCCGATTGTACATTTACGTTTTATTGTTTGTGACCTAACCTGTTAGGTTGTTTGTTTAATAATTTTGGGTGTCTAAGTTTTCCAAATGTGCGTTTAACATAAGGTGGTATTGTTTTATACCAATGCCAAACAATGGGTTAAACTATCACACTGGAGTTATTTGTAATTGTTAATTATCTTTGTATACCGCTGTTTCATAATAATAAATAATGACAGAGAAAAAGGGCTGAATCTTTTGAGAGACATAAACAACAGTTAACCAATAGAGGAAAGTACGCATTTATTAAGTCAATAAAATATATAATAGCACAACTTTTGTATATCAAAAATATAAAAATTTAACTGTAACACTAAAAGAGTATATAGCAAATATAAAAATATAAAAGAAACAATGTATTCAGTTTTACATGAAAGTATGCCAAAAAAGTTCCACAGTAGTAAAAAAAAAGTTGCACTTAATTAAACTGTTTGGAATTTGCTGACTGGCTAGATTAAAAGTTTTGCAGTAAACAACAGTTAACCAATAGAGGAAAGTACACATGTACATTTAATGCATAAAATATCAATGCTATGAATTTATTAACCCTCCTACTTCCACAAGGGTCAAAATCAGTCAAACACTGTCAAACTTTACGTGTAGTAAGTACATTTAAAGGTCAAAATCAGTCAACTGTTTTGACTGGTAAAAGCATTGTCTGGTCAAAATGACAGTAAAAACCAGTCAAAAATGCCCCTGTGTGCACATTTGGGTCAACAGTCAAAACAGGCAGTTGACTGGTTTTGACCTCTACAGCAACTTTCCACTAAAGTGCAGCAATAGTAGGAGGGTTAAGTCAATAAAATATATAATAACACATGCAACTTTTGTATATCAAAAATATACAAATTTAACACTAAAAGAGTATAGCAAATCTTTAAAATGTTATAAAAGAAACAACGTATTCAGTTTTACATGAAAGAATGCCAAGAAAGTCCCACAGTAGTAAAAGAAAATATAAATAAAAAGGTATTTTTTTTAAAATTGAACAAACCGTTTGGGTTTTGCAGTACTGGTTGTTACTAAACAATCACTGCCTTAAGTTATGGATGCTGTTTTGATGCTTTATTAATGCTTAGTAATAATGTAACCAGGTTAGGTCTGGAATTACATGGAGGCATGCCCTCCACTGAAAAACATGAAGTGAATTTATTAATTTTTTTTTAATATGCATGAATAATATACGTTTTGTTGACTTCCTTACCACATGCATGTACATTGTAAGTAACTAATAATGCTACATCTATTACCTATGGTCCTGAATCAACACAATATATTTTAATTAAGCTATTGTTAATTTTGTCTAACTATTGAACTGCCTGAAATTACGTGTCTTATATTACAAGACACTGAAAAAAATATATATAACATTAATTTTGAGCGGTCAGAAAATTTAAACACATTACTAAATTTACATTGTTCACCTAATAATGCCAACAAATAGGAAATCAGTCATCTCGTCCCTCACAAAGTAACCTTCCAAAAAGTCGCCCCTGGCAAAGTTGGCTCACTCTTTTATTAAAGTCGCATCTTTAATACAAAGTAGTATCAGCAATGTCACTCTCTTGCATGACTTGCAAAGTCGCCCCACTACTACAAAAGGAGCAAGAAAATAAATAAAGTATAAATAGTGTAATTCTTTCTAAAACAATTTTGTTGTGGAAACCTCCATAGTTGTAGTAAATTAAATTTCTGCAAACATTACCTTCAATGCTTCCACATGTATATAATAACATTTCACAGGTTGAGAATCTCTCTACATATCTCAGGGTGACTTTGAGTGGGGCAAGATGTTCAGCATTCAATAAATAATGGCACCCCTATTCTTTTCGGCATACACAATCAATATTGCCTGAAATGTCAGCTAAAATAAGCAACAGACTGGATATTATACACTTAAAGATAATTATTAAAAGGTCACTTTCTGAGGTATGTCGACGGTGTTGTTGCACTTGAACTTGAAGGACTAGTAAGTAGTAGTAACGCTAGTACTACCGCTAGAAACGTGCCGTGCTCCCTCCCTCGTCTCATGTTGCATTAATTCACGGAACCGGTGATGAGACAACAAGTCCTCAACAACATCGATCTCTGATAGGCACCGACATTCGATTCACAACGGATCAGCGGGTCAGTGGAATTCGGATTGGAATACCGCCGGCGCGACGCGGCTGCTACTTGTACTACTAGTATATAAGTAGTACTAGCGTGCCATACGCTCAGTCACCCTTTTCCCGCCAAACATGTACAATTTATAGACAAGGTATACAAGACTAAAGCTCAATTTTCGGCCAGGACGAAAATCGGCTCGATCTTCGTTGACGACTGTTGACGTCCTTTATATGAAACTTATGTCTTAAATATATGGGCGTCCATGTCTTCAATATATGAAAATGTCCATGTCTTCAATATATGAAATGTCCATGTCTTCAATATTTGAAGTTACGTCCATTATACAGAGGGCGCTGTTCAAAACTTTTATATTTGTGTTGGTCTTTTATATATTTGTTTTTGACACTTTATATATATATATATTTGATCCTTTTTATATTTGTCTGTGACCCTTTATATATTTGTATTTGTCCTTTATATATGGTTTTGCTCTTAAATATATGAGTTTGCTCTTACATGGATTTGCTCTTAAATATATGAGTTTGCTCTTAAATATATGAGTTTGCTCTTAAATATATGGTTTTGCTCTTAAATATATGAGTTTGCTCTTAAATATATGGATTTGCTCTGAAATATATGAGTTTGCTCTTAAATATATGAGTTTGCTCTTAAATATATGGATTTGCTCTTCTATATTTAGTTTAGTCTTATATATTTGTAAATGCTCATTTAGTCATATACGGCACCTCATACACATGTATGTTTCCAGTACATGTACGAGTGTAAATTTACACGTACACAAAACAGAAATACCCTCACTTTGCATGGTGAAGAGGATATGTAAGACTAATCTTGCGTAATTTACGAGCATGGAAGCGTTACGTAAATCATCAGGCTACTTTTGAGACACCTTTGAGACGCTAGGTGGCAGCAGACTTACCAGTCGTTTTCATTCTTCTCGATATCATACTGTAGTGTACTCCTGTTTGAGTTCTTATTGAGTCTGCTGCAAAAAGCCTAACATAATAAGCACAACACAGAATATCAACTGAACTGATCTATTTATAGGTTTTCCCGGTCATTTTCGGCAATTGAGCGGCCAATTTCGTGTTCATGCATTCGTATTTAAGTGATTTTGCCTCTTCAGTTGAAACCGTCATTCAATTTCACTTTGATGCATCCGAATTTATATAGCATTGCATTCAATTGAACTTAACAGTCGTTCAGTTTAGCCATGCGAAATCGGCATTCAATTTAGCAGAGTAGGCGCAAGCAAAGATTTCTACCAGTTTGTTACTTACGTTTTCGTTTTGTGACAACCAATTTCGCAAAATGAGCAAACAAATGCACACTATGATTTCTTTACATCTATATTTCTTTATGTCTTTGTTCCTTTACTTCTTTATTTATTTATTTCTTTGTTTCTTTACTTCTTTATTTCTTTACTTCTTTATTTCTTTATTTCTTTACTTCTTTATTTCTTTATTTCTTTATTTCTTTATTTAGTGTGTTTTCTTAACCATCTATCTGTTGGCGTGCCATGCATCTAGGCATGTAGGTTTGGCTATGGTTATACCACTGCGCGCATTTTGCTTGGGTGATGACATCTACATTCTGTACAGCTGCTTGTTGTAGAATCTCACATCTCCACTGTTGCATGTTCATCCCTCCTGCCTGTGCAGCCTGTCTGTCTCCGATTCGTTGTTGCCACTCTGGTAGCCCAAGAGTCCGCTTGACTGCAGCCTTAAATGCAGAATGTGCCATCTCTGTGCAGTTTAGGAAAGGGGAATATGGAGGGAGTCGCTTCAGAGAGATCACTGGGTTGACATCTTCAGGGAGTTGGGCACGAACGTGAGGCCTTGCATTGTCGCAAATGAGGATTACGGGCTCGTCTTCTGGGAACAGATCTGCGCATTGTTCGATTGTGGCAGCAAGAAACTCCTCAAATCTCTCTCGTGTCATAGTTTCAAATGCAATTCGATGGTGCACTAAACCTACTTCACTGGAAACAGCAAAGATGACGTTGCAATTTCTCCCTCGTTGTCTATGGACGACTCGTCTTGCTGGAATCCCTCGTGGGGCTCTGCCTTGGGATCGCCGGGTCCAGATGTTGTATCCTGTCTCGTCAATAAATATAAGGTGTGCCAGAACACCATGCTCCAGGAACCATTCGGCATACTGAACTCGTTGATCGAGAACTGCAGGGGAGTTTCTGGCATCAGGAACATCTTCCACAAGTTTCAACGTCATCATCATTCCATCTAAGGCCCTGGTTATGGTGGTAGTTGAAACCCTGGGCTTGTCTGGTAGGTGCTCAATCAGACTGGCTTCCATCTGCTTAAGTGTCAAGAGGGGATTGGTGTCCAGGATGTCGTGCAAATGGTGTCGCATCTCATCATCCATCCTGAAATGAGTTGCCCCTCCTCTGTCCAACCTCTCGCTTCGTCCTGATCTCAAATAAGTTGCGACAATCGATCTTGCTGTGGACCTGTTGATGTTCAAGTTGTCTGCAAGCTCAAGGTAATCTAAATCATTCCCTTCGAATGCATCAATCAGCCGTTCCCGATCAACATTAGATATTCTCGCGTAGCGAAAACGAGCTGCCATTTTTTCAATCTTCAATTACAAGCAATCGAAGGGGACATCAGCAAAGTGATTCTCATACAAGAAGTGAACCCTTTTTATACATTTTACAATCTTGCGGTAGCAACCATAATTACAGATTAACAAAACGCCAAATCAGCTGGACAATTCTCAGAAATGCCTGCCCCAAAACGAATTTGAATGACTATACGCACGCTGCAAAAAGCCGTTGCGAATTTGAATGCTGTTCGAATGGAATTTTAAATTGAATGGTGATTCTTTTTAATTGCCTGTCGCAAGTGAACATTTGCTTGCACATGAAGTGAAATTGAATGACTATGTTGATGTGCTTGCAGTTTCGCGCGAAATGGAATGACGCGGCGTTTAAATTGGCCGCTCAATTGCCGAAAATGACCGGGAAAACCTATATTAATCAATTCAACTTTAGACTGCCTCATGCAATAACAAACAACACTCTCCTTAAAAGGCGGAAATATGAAAAGGCGCGAACCGTCCTGGCATCCTGCCAGCACATCTGGCACACTCTTTGTTTCCTTTCATAAAAACAACAATACTGTTCAGTCCAGACGCTCGGTTATTGGCCAATCAGAGCAAGCAGACTGACATACTTTAAGAGATCATTACATGATGTGTCGATGCCCTGCTTTTGGTCTGCAGCTTACTTCGTCAATGGCTTATAAATTAGCATAAAAATCTAATTTAAAAAGTTCTTTCAATAATTAATTCAGCATAGAAATCGAGTGACACAGTAGTCTTTTGGTTAGAACGCCCGCCTTGCACTCAGAAGGTACCCAGACCAAGACTAGGTTTATCAACATTTTCATTATTTTGTAGGAATTGAGACTTTGCATGGTGGAGTTAGATGTTCTTGAGTTCTTTTGGGTACACAATGTAATGATCTTTTTTTGAAAAAGGTGATGGCTCTGAGAAGAGCCAGTTGGTTTGTTCTCAACATTTCGACTAGTCTGCTCTAGTCAGCGTCAGGAGATGGTGTTCCCGAAAGAACTCAAGAACATTTCATAATTTGGTTATACATTTTTTATACATATTTAATTAACTGCTAAATGAATTCAGAAGCATAGCCTTTCTCTGTAATAGTAATTCACAGTTGTGGAAAGCGAGATGGGTCACGTCGAATTTGAATGGGAAGGGAAACATTGTTTTATATAGTACATTCACTAAAAAGTTCCACTCTAGGTTTTGAAACATATAACATATTAGCTTGAACATTACGGGTATTATAAAAATTAAAATCAGAAGCCGTCGATATAAAATCAGACATATAATTAGGGGCTGTACCATTTAAACACCTATACATTAAAATTCCATTAAAATAATCTCGTCTCTGAGTAACTGTAGGAATATTTAACATTTTAAGAAGGTCATATGGACTAATACTCCAATCGTAGTTATTTGTCAGTAAGCGTGCCAACTCTGTTTAATTGTATATCAGGTGCATAGCCCATATATACTGAACAGCAAAAGAAACGCAAGTCCGAGGTCTTGTCAAGTTTTCAAACAGAAGACAAACCATTTTGATTCTAATCACTCATTTAATGAAAAATGCTTTCAATTTGTGAGCTGAAAGTGACTGTTGAAATTGCATTGCAAGATTTTCACATTCAACAGTCACTTTCAGCTCACAAATTGAAAGCATTTTTCATTAAATGAGTGATTAGAATCAAAATAGTTTGTCTTCTGTTTGAAAACTTGACAAGACCTCGGACTTGCGTTTCTTTTGCTGTCCTCGGACTTGCGTTTCTTTTGCTGTTTAGTATAGTTATACAATAATCAATTAACTGCTTGTTTACGTTGTTGTAAATAACTTTTAAACCATTGCAAACTCAAATCTTTACTACCGTAATTATCTCTTTTTTTTCAATAAAATTTCATGATCAATAGTGTCGAAACATTTTTGGAGATCAATAAAACACAAAGCATTAGTTTCATCAAAGTTAATACCTTCTAAAAAATCTCAAACAACCTTGTGTATGGCAGTGTTTGTAGACTGTGTATGTATGTGTGTGTGTTTTATTATATTTTATTATATTTTATTATTTATTTATTGTAATTTTTTTTTATCTTATATTTTTTTACGCAATGGCCACTCCCAATGGCTACTAAGTTATTGAGTTGTTACAACGACTCCACACTGAAGAAACCAGCCCCTCGCACCGAAACAAGACAAGCTAATAACCAGCCTCTTCACGGTGCGAATAGGACTGGGAGGGGTAACTAGTCCAGAACAAGGCAGTTGTTAAACTGCCTCTGCCCCTATAAGCAATTATGGTTAAGTGTCTTGCACAAGGACACAAGTGTCACGACCGGGATTCGAACCCACATTCTGCTGCTAAGACCAGAACTTGAGTCCGGTAAGCTAAACCGCTCGGCCACGACACTCCACTGATAGTAGTTATGAATTGATGGTCGTAAAATATTATTTTAGTTGCGATAAAATAATCTTTTCCATAATTTTAGATACATGACTTCTTACAGAGATTGGTCTATAATTTCCATAATCCTCAACCGAACCATTACCTTTATAAATGGGAGTGACTTTAGCAAATTTACAATCTTCCGGGACACTAGCTTCATTTATTGACATATTTAAAATTTTAGTTAACAAGGGTGTTATAATAGGTGCTCCACTTTTAAGCAGTTTACAGTCCATATTCAACACATCTAGATTTGATTTACTCTTTAGATTATTAAGTTCTTCGAGTACCCTATCGGTGCTAATTCATTCAAGTTTAAAGGTGTAGGTACTCTCTGGTAACTTCCACTCGTAATGAACCTTCTCATTGAATTTAGCAGCTACCTTAGACCCAATTGTGGCAAAATAATTATTACATTTTTCAACATCAATATTACTTGGTAAAGAGACGACATTTGACCCAGTTAAGTTTTTAAATTTTTTCCACATATTGTGTTTTGACCATTATTTTTGGTAACTTGTGTTTTATAAAATTCACGTTGAGTTTCTTCAATTTCATGAACAACTTGATTTCTTTTTAATTTATACTGTTTCCATGTATCACTACACGCATTTTTGATAGCTTTCCTATGAAGAAAATCTCTTTCATCATGAGTATTATAATATCCCTTGTTATCCAAGGATTACAACGATCTCTTACTCTCACATTGTTTATTGGTGCATGTTTTTCAGAAATGTTAAAGGTGTGTTTAAACATATCCCATGCAGTATCCAGTGATGCATCGTTACGAGACAGATGAGTCTCTAAATCACACATTGCATTACTCAATGAATCCAAAAATATACTTGTAACAAATAATTTCTAGTAGTAACAACCCTTTGTTGTTTAGTAACTGGTTTACCATCCAAAATAGTGTAAGGAAGTGATCACTAAGTGAAACCTTAACACCAGAAGTCTTATGTTCAGTAACATTGGTGGACAAAATAACAATTAAAGTTGAAGTATCTGTGACTCTTGTTGGTTCTTTGATTAATTGCGTAAATCCGAACAATTGTTCAATATAAAATACGTTATTACTCAGAGATTAATCAAATTTATAATCGTAATTTAGGTCACCCAACAATATAACGTCATGTTCAACAAGAACCTTTTCCAAAACATCCAACATAGAATTTAAATAATCTTCACCTTTGGATGGAGGGCGATACATGGTTCCAACAATAATGGTTTTTTGGTAAGGTCTATTTACTTTAATAAATATTGATTCTACTTCAGTACTTTTAATATAGTCATCAAGAAACATATCATATTGTACATTATCGCGTATGTACAGGCCTATGCCACCACCATGACGAGAACCTCTATCATTACGTTTAAATACATAGCCTGGAATGTTTAGATCATTTTCTGTAATAGTATCATCAAGAAAGGTTTCATTAACAGCAAGAATATCAAGGGGTTGGTCATTAAGTAGCACCTTTAATTGATCTAATTTATCAGGAAGACTTCTTACATTTGTCACAGGTTGAACCTCTGTTTTACTAAGAGCCTGCGAATGGTTCGATCGTTAAAAAACGGAACTTTGCTCTTTAAAAAGAAACACAGCGAACAGTGAATTTAGTTTGATCCTCTTTACCGGCTGTCAAAATATTTATTGTTATTATGTTGTCATATCAAAATCAACAAAGCAGTATCAGTAATGAATCATTAAATTTTAAGTTGAGACAGTATAAATGGATGAGAGCATAGGCAATTTCAACACTTCTGTGGTGTAATATACCAACTCAAGTTTAATAATCTACCAATGACTTTGATCATAAAAAACAACAAATGATAACTCGCAAATCGGGTCTGGGTAAGTTCAGTTGGGAGTAAGATCAAATACGAAATATAAGAGAAAATATGCAATTAAACCACTGAGTTGTCAACAATTCAAACTAAGAAAATTCAATGAACAATTGGCAAACATACGAAAACTTATTAAATCCTACAGTGGTCTCTCTACAGTGTCAAGCGACAATGGATCTGTAGAATTAAATTGAATAATGAATTTACTTCACCAACCGTGAAAAGTAATCAACATCAAGGAAGAAATAACAAGAGTGAACCACTGGAGAAAATAATCAACAATGAATACAATAATCAAAATGTGGATATAACAATTGGTCTTAGCTGGTTTTCGTGCTTCAACTGGGTCTTGGAAGAACGCAATCTTGAAAGACGACTCAGGTGGTCTCCGAGTGCAACGTCCTGGCGATCTCCGGAAGAGGCGACGAAAAAGGGGTTGAGAAGCGGGGCAGTGTGGGGAGATGAACCGGGTCAACTCCACCAAGCGAGACCCGGTGGACTCGTGTCTGTATCAACAGAGCACGTGGTAGAGGACGTAAGAAGAATATGTTAGGAACGTACTTTAGGGAAAGTCAACACGTTCCTTAGGAAAACTACGCAAAGTGCGAAATCGGGCACTTTCGAGAATAGGTTCTTCTCACATCTAGGTCTTGTTCGCTTCTTCGTAATGGTCAATAATTTTCAAAATACAACTAACTAGAAATAAGTAAATTAACCAAAAATAGTAAAAGAAACCTAATAGATTGTAAATACAGTATGCGCTTCGCCAATGAATTTGACAACTTAGAAATGTTCTTTCTAGAAAAATAATCGAGAGTAATTACTTGCTTTTCAATAATGAATCATGAATGAGAAAATCAAGGAAATGGTTCAAGCATAGGTTCGAACATGATAATCGTTATGTGTGTGTGTCTAACACTTCTGTGGTCAACTGAGGGCACAGGTCGCAGTTGTTTATACGCTCAACAGCAAACAGTCGTATAGGCTATTAAATTGAAAGGAATGTGTATAACTGTCTTATTTACAAGGACATGGACATAGTCCAGCCAGGACCATCCATACAATATGCGCAAGTGTATACAACAATATACTGTTAATCGGTAAAACAGTTTAGTTTGGATAATCAACTTGCAGAGAATTTGGATTAAATTAGAAGAGTGATTCAACCAACCTTAATAAATTAAGAAAACTGGATCATTGAATAATAAACACATCTAAACAGTAGAATAGGCTTGGGTGTGGAAATTAGTAACAAATTAAATACACCAAAACTGAACAATAACTAGCTAAAGGGTGGCATGGAAATCTCGCGGTCAGTTAAATCTAACGGGACTCCTGAATCGTTTCCGTACGCGCAATGAGTATTAAAGATTACACAATGAAATATCACTTTATACAATTCAATATACATTAAGGCAATGTTCTACAAATATACAGCGACTGGTCTGAAACTCATATTGGACTGTTCCATCCATCTTGAGTTTGTCTGCAACCAGTTTGTTGAAAAATCAAATCACAATCATTGAAAAATTACACACAGAATATATTTATACATGGAAAGTAGCTTACCTGTATCAACAGAGCACGTGGTAGAGGACGTAAGAAAAAAATATGTTAGGAACGTACTTTGGGAAAGTCAACGCGTTCCTAAGGAAAACTACACAAAGTGCGAAGTCGGGCACTTTCGAGAATAGGTTCTTTTCACATCTAGGTCTTGTTCGCTTCTGAGGAGACAGGAGCGGAACAGGGGATAAAACCATGCTGGTCACGCACTCGGACAGGCGGGGTTTGACAATTTGATGGTATAAATTTTAAAACAATGACGAAATTTCGCCTTCAGAGGAGTTGGGACCAATCAGCAAAAGATTAGTGGACAGCACTCTTGAAGAAAGCGTGGACACGAGAGATTGACCAATCTGTAGAGATGTTTATGCCACGTTGGCCGGCGTGGTCAAAAATCCCATCACTAAAACAAAAGAACTACTTAGCTTGCAAAATTGCATAATGTCCTTGGGGTAGTTCCGAGCTGTCGTAGTCAGCAGATAACATCGTGGGAACAACAGTTGAACCCTTCCTCCACGAGTTGGTTTAGAAACATTGTAACAAAAAAAGTGAGGGGTAAAATACAGCCTCGGGTGATTCACACAAAGGCAAGAAGCAGAAATCACCTTGAAAGTAACGTTCGTCGGACCACCTTAAATCGGTTATAATTGAGATTATAACAGGGTCCGACACATTAATACATGCTATTCTACGTCCTTTAGATAATTTAATTAGGTGTTCGAGCGCGCAGCGCGAACACCTATTGTTTTTGTACAATACGAGGCGCTACACGATCTTTGGTTACAATGGAGCTACATGTACAATCGATATCGACGCTGTTTGCGTGTGGTGCCCATGGCCCAGACGTAATTTTTTAGGCTCGTCACAGTCTTCTGTCTACGAAATTGTGTCTTTTTGAGGGAGTTTTGACCCAATAGGTCTTGGATTTCGTGTAAAAATGGATCGCCAACACAGTCATAAAGGGTAGGTATCTTGAAGTTACTTTTTAAGAGGATTTCCTGTATTTATCTTCGTATTTTTATACAAGAAAAGCCATTTTTTAAGCGTTCGGTTGGCTGTCCATTCGTCGTTGCATTGTTCCTGTTTAACTAACGTTACTTAGGCCTACGTGAACATACTTTGGACAGTAAACAACTCGCCACTTTTCTAACAAAATATGAACAGATGTCACCAAAATGTATTTAGAATATAAATAAGGATAGGAAAATTCAGTGGTTAAGGTTATGGCAATTTTTCAGTAGAAATTATATGCCATATTTTGTAATTTTTGTTTTCTCCAAAAATCTTCAGTTTGTGCACAAATGAAATAAGTAGACTAGTGATCGTTTACTGCACTTTTCCTTAATTGTTTACCCTTCTCAGATACAAATAAACTTACATAGACAATTATTTCACAGGAAAAATGCACAATATTCATGACGCAATACATGTACTTGTAGGTCCTGCTCCTGAGGCCTCTCTCAGACATCCTCACAATCACATGAAATTATATGAGTATATGAGACTCTGCAATTTCCTTAAATACCTTTCTCTTTTGATGTGAGTTTCGTGCGAGAACATTTCTTTAATATTACACATTGTCAAGAATAATTGTGTCCAATTTTGAAAACAAACCAATGCCCTTTTCAATTTCAATGGTCCGATCCAGCTACTCTAAAATTTTCCCCATTCACATAAATTAGAACTTCTCTGAATTTTCAAATACTTTATTCTTGGTCCATGTACTTATAAAACCTTCCTATTATTTTTTACAGCATGTTCACTGTGACATATTATTTTCCTCATTCACATAAATTAGAACTTCTCTGAAATTTCAAATACTTTATTCCATGTACTTCCATAAAACTTAACTATTATTTTTTACAGCATGTTGACTCCGATGTATCATGGCTCAGACTGAGTTCCAGCCTACAGCACCCCGACACGGCGTTGACACCACATCCAAATGCAGTATCGTAACTGTTCAAGTCATCAACAATCTTCAGTTTCTAGGCTACACGATGGTATGGTTTAATGTCTTACGTTAACAGATCGTTTGAGAAGGGGTCTATATACCAATGATGAACATTTCATTTAGTTTTAATGGTTGTTTATTACAAAAAATTAAGGTTTAGTATAATTTGTTGTTATTTTTTGCTATAGCAGTACTGGCATTTCAGTCCAAGAGAAGGGGTGTATCTGATAACCACCTTTCCAATCCATGTCAGTTAAACAACATTTATTTAAATCTAAGCCCTTACTCCTATTTTCAATCTTAAATCCTTTTGGAAGAGGGCAGAAACATCTTGCAACTTCAGCTATGCAGAATTGATGCTGGGTGATTTTCGACATAATGAAGCACCAGTCGTCAGTCAATGGAATTGGTAATTTGGGCCCCTTATACTTTTATTGCTTGTTTGCCCCTCCCCTTCCCTAGTTCTTGGATTCTCTAGTGCTGCAATGATAGACCAAAGAATTTTAGGGAAAAAAACAAATGTGTTGGTTCATCAGCAGTGGCAGTACATGCCATCACCAAGAACTTGGGGAGGGGCAGACATTTATTCAAAATTACCGATTCCAATGACAACCCTGAATGTCACCCATTCTGAACTGTCACTAAATCGTACATACAGAGCGTACATTTATTATAAATGCAGATTGATTCTGTTTTCTTGTCAACAAGGATCATGGTTGGGTTCATTTACACTGAAGTCATTTCACTTGTTACATGTGTAAGACCATGTACACTCATTTCTAGATTGGTTACAAGTAGGTTAAACAGGTCAACAAAGTGGTTTCAATTGATTGTGGAGGAGGGAAGTGTGTAACCACAAAGTCAAGTCATGAAACCCAACAGACAGTTAAAATAAATATGTATTTCATTGCTTTATTAGCAGTTTACAAGCACCCATACAACTCTTTGATTATTTCAATGTCTAACAATTTATGTACAAAATGGCATTTGATCTTTAGGTTGTAATTCTGTAGTATGGATGCAGCTACAGACATTTTTAATCACGTGTACAACCTTGAAAATGTAAAATCAATGTAGAATTTGTTTTCAAATTTTATAAATTATTTTTAATTATTTGCAGTATAGGTGAAAACAAAGACAGTTTATAAGCATGTCACAATAAGGAGATGCTTGATTACAGTGTCACTATCATTGTCAATCTATCATTATATTTTTGTTATAAACTTAACCTGAAAGTGAAGTATATTATAAATAAAGATTAAATTTATTTTTGTACAAGACTTAATACCAAGAGATAAATACCAATGTTGGCTTCATTTAAATCTAAAATTGAAAGGTTTTTCCATAAACAAAATGAAAAGGGCAACCAATTATCAGATTTGATCCAGTGGATATAATTACATTTAATTTTGTTTGAATTGGGAATTATTTACTTTTGACAACTCTTCTGCGGGGGGCAGGGGAAGATGGAAAGCACGGATGCAAGCTTTCTTCCAACTTTATCATGTAGTAGTTATAAGCTTGTTTTCTAATGAAAGGCTAATTAGCTGAAGGAAAGGAAAGGGGAAATATTTATATGGTCTTCCATGCTTCAGTGTCTTCAGTAACCCCTAACTCCCCCAAACAATTTAACCCACACTTCCTGCTCTTTGAATTTGCAGCCAAGTTTAATCCAGTTACTATACATGTAGTCCCCTTCTACCCTAAATCAACTTTGTGACTTTATGCCCATAATAACGCTGAATAGGTTGATCTGGCTACCTACAACCCTGGCAAACTATTTTCATATGGTGATTTTAATGTTGATTTATCATCTAGCATGGTTTTTGAAAAGCATGTGTTGGGCTAGTGTCAATATTTAAAATAAAAAACATTGTGTTCCAAGTCACACTTGTTAATTTCTAATTTACTGCTTAAATCTCCCAACTTTTCCAAGTGAAATGAGTTACCATAAATGCTTTGCCAATGGTCCAATTAGTGGCACACGAAGTAACGATTTTTACAAATTTTAAAAGGTCATATCTCATAGCTTCAATTTGATGTATAAGTTGACAAATTTGTTATTTTTTCATAATCATGAGGAGGTCATATGACCTTCAAACCACCTAATGTGACCTTTACTTCCTGTCCAAACAGGAAGTTCAAATTCAACACATTCTAACATAAAATTGATATGTGTTTTGAATATGAAAATTGATATTGTTATTATAAAAGATGATAAACCCTTGCACAATATGATATTGACATCATCGATGATAATTTGATTGAACCGGAAGTTGACTCGAACACCGTGTGTTTGTTCTAACAAACACTTAAGCTCTAGTTAAATTTAAACATGTTTCAGAAAAATTTTGTTTTATTTTCATTGGCTTTCTTTTTGGTGTTACATGAGGGCACTATGCATATGGAAGATGTATTTAAATTAATTAATTGTGTTAAATCGTTACTGTCATTTACCGCAAAAATTTGTTTTCAATTTATGTTTCGGTGTTTCGGCATTAACTTCTTGGCCAGTATCCTATGCACGGCAGTATCCTATGCACGGCAGTGCTTTGATTGCTCTTAGACCTTAATCGGCACAAAAATATGAATTTCAGAAATGTGTTTATGTATGCTATATATGATAAAACGCGACATGTCCACCATTTTCTCTTTATACATCATACGAATAACAAATTTCTGAAACTATTTTACGCTGAGGTCTGGAGTATATCTAACTTACTGTGAAAAAAAACTGATGAGTGAAACATATAAGTAAGGAAATTATGGCATTAAGAGTGAGGCCCAGTACCTCAAAAACGAACGAGTAACCTTGGAACTGGAAACCTCTCGGATCAGACACAGGTATATTTTCTCTTTAAAATTAGTAAAACATACACCTTTTCATTTTGCGAGGAAGTAAGGATTCAAACGCAACAAGTGTATGCTGGCTTTGCCACGAGGAAAATCCATTTAAACATGATCACTTAGACACTACTTGCTTGTTCTTATACTGTTGATAACTGATGAAGAGATAATCTATTACAAAACACAATGCTGAGGCGACCGCAGTTCCACAAAACATAAAGAAAGTTGCCTCAAAACTCCCTGTAGCTTCATAAAGCCAACCTGAAATAAGAAAACATGTTAAAACAAAAATAATTAAAAGGCAAAAAAAATGTCTCCAGTTTCTGGTCGGCTTCAAAATCAGTGCGGTGACGCGTATTCTGCTGCTGCTGTGGATACGATAAGTCCACGTTGTTCCTTGGTTGTTCCTTGGTTGTTCCTTGGTTGTTCCTTGGTTGTTCCTTGGTTGTTCCTTGGTTGTTCCTTGGTTGTTCCTTGGTTGTTCCTTGGTTGTTCCTTCGTTGTTCCTTCGTTGTTCCTTCGTTGTTCCTTCGTTGTTCCTGGTTGTTCCTGGTTGTTCTTGGTTGTTCCTGTTTGTTCCTGTTTGTTCCTGTTTGTTCCTGTTTGTTCCTGTTTGTTCCTGTTTGTTTCCTGTTTGTTCCTGTTTGTTCTTGTTTGTTTCTTGTTTGTTATTATTGTTATTATTGTTATGATAAATAAATTAATATTCATTACCTCTTTACTTCAGGAAATAGTTTACCGTACTTAATTAGATGGAAATTTTGGGAAATGTTCAGAGTTGCGAGAATGCAAACAATCTGAATAAGTGTAATGTATCTAGATTATGTTACACTAAATGTATTCTAAGACATTCGTTGCATAACTTGTCATAACATTTGCAATGAATGGTGACATCGGAAGGTTTTTGTGTGTGGTACGGTGGGAAAGACATCAATTTAACATTGACGGTTATTTGTGTGTGCAAAATTATTAATTTAATATTAATGGCTATTTTGTGTGGGCAAAGTTATTAATTTAATATTAAAGTGTATTTTTAAATTGATTGTATCATCAAAATATAATATATTTCTCGAATATCTTTGAAAGCACTCTAATTTTGGAGGTTTGTTCATGAAGGAAATAACACAAATATTGAGGTTTTCCCAATGAAGAACTTATTCCAGACATGAAAACTTGCCAACTTAACATGTTGCCCAGTCGTTGACCTCCGTTAGGCAGGAGCCTGGTCATTATATAAGTGCCCTGGAAGAAGGAGTCGGTTCCAAATCCTACAAAAGTTACAATTACGAACTGGCCAACAAATGTTGAAACAAATGGCCCCATAACGCACAAAGCAGCGATGGCCGCACCAATGCATACGATGGTATGGTTTGATATCATGTCTATTTGAAATAAGAGAGTGGACAATGTTATCCCTGCTACGTTCCCAACTCCAAAACCAACAGTCAGGTACGACGCATCAACTGAGCTGAGCCCGAGTGAAATACCATTAGGAACCATGTAAACGATAAGCCCAACATATCAATGTAAATGAACATTGTTGAACATGTAATAATACTAAATTGGGGATTAAGAAAATTGTCTAGCCCAAGCGCTGTGAAAAATACTTTGCATGTCGCTATTTTTGATTGATCAGGTGGTGTGGATGTATTCAAATCAGATGAGAGATATCATTAGATGGGAGTTCTGTGTAATATTCTCCATGCTGTCTTACAACCACACCACACACAATTAAATGGAAGCTTAATCCACTGCACAAAAGCATTGCTCCACGCCAACCATACGTATCCAGAAGAACTTGTGTCATTGGTCCATATATAATTATTCCACAGGGGCTCCTGCCGTTGAAACGGCAAAAGCTGAAACAAATTTATCCTTGAAATGGTAAGCAATTTCTCCACGCAGTGTATCATGGACACATGCAGCTCCTGTCCCTGAAATAAATGAAGGCAAAAACACAAATTAGTCAAAATTTCCAAATTAACGATGAACAAAATACATTACCCCAAACAGTCTTGACTCGTGAAAAAAAAAAGGAATTTGTAATTAGTTCACGATTTTAAAAATTCATGATTATACAAGCAAATCCTAATAAGTACAAATCGGCACCGGTCCCACGAAGTGCCACAAAGTGCAGAAATTCAAGATTTAATTTTTTTTTACATACTTGGCGGTACTCATCCAGAGGCTACAATGTCACAAAGTTCTGAAGCTGGAGGTGTGCTATTTTCTTAATTTTACTAATTAGCAAAACAAAACTTGTGTAAGAAAGTGAACATGTGCGTTTTCACGAACTGACACTAACTCAATTCACCGTAGACAATGTGAACGCCGCGACCGACCGAGAAAACGTTTTCACGAAGTGACACAACCTTTACATTGTAAATACGTAAGTATTAGATTGTGTACAGTTTAAGTTTCAAATGTAAAATTTTGTCTAGTTGTGTCACTTCGTGAGACCGGTGACGAAATAATCAATCATCTTGCTCTATTTATTTAGTAACTGTATTTTTATTATTACAGTTATTTGATAATTTACTTTTAAATCTTCAACCCAAATGTGGGATCTGAAATTCTTAACTGTACATAATACATGCATGTGCACGATAAAGTGTTTTACTTGTTGTCCCATTATTGTGTGATTGATGCTAAATTAATTTTACACAATAAAGCACTTAATGTTTGTGCTTTTCTATTCAGTCTCATATTCTAAGGTGTTTGTTATAAAGTGGTCATCACAGAATGTGTTAATAAAATCAATTTATAGGTAACAAACAATAATGACAATTGTTAAATGCGTTAATGCCTAAGACAATTTAGACAATCTGATTGGACAGTCACGTGGGAGTGTATTCACAGATGGTAAAGACATGGCTTATCAAAATCAGAGCAGCGCGTATGTGCGAGCTGTTTGCCAGGTGTTTTGTGCGGCTCGGTCGCCTTATGGCCGTTGGCTCCATCCTTATCTCGTGTGATCACGCCCAAAACCGGTAATTAACCTGCAGTGAAGAATGTGCGATAAAATGTGTATTCTCTTATTGTAAATCATTCCTGAAATTAGTATCAGAGCAATAGCAAGAACGAAGACACTGTCAGTTGATTGATGCAAGTAACAAAGCCAACTCCATCAGTAGTCCACCTAATGCAATCATTTTGCGGCCACCAACCTTGTGTGCTAATGCCGTTGCTACTGGTGCTGAAAACGTAATAACAAAAATACACACTAGGTGTAGTGAATTTTTGAAAAGTTGGAATTTTAAGTTCTGAATACCCTTAAATGATGTTCTGGCAATATCTAAGACATTCCACAAGTGCTTGAATTTATGTGTGAAATACATACAATTTTTATTATTTGTTTATTTGTTTTGTTCAAATAGATTCTCCAGGCTCTCACAAAATAGGCATTTCAAAGTTCATTTAATTCCAGTACACTAAAGAGGGTCTCTGGATTGTGTCTAAATACGGTCATTTGGGGTTAGTGTCATACTACTATGGTTTATGTCAGGGATACAAACGACCAATGTGCACTTTGAAATGTGTTTTCTGTTGCATTTTACCTGTACGAAATGTTTGGAGAATATTTTTCTTGTGGTAGATACAAATAAGTTGCAGAGATATCCCACGCATAATTTTATGAGCCCAAACTTGAATTTACATGGTTAAAGAAACATGCATAAAACACATAGGTGCCACTTCCACCATTGTTGAGTCTGCAAGTTACAGTAGGCTATATGTAGGAACTGAAGTCTTTCTTTGAAGAAAATATTTTATTAGTGATCAGGATGCTATTCTTTGCCTGATGAAGCCGTCTCTTTGGTATCATGAACCGCCCATTTTCACTCCACATTAATTAAAGCTGTGTTCGCACTGGACTTTTTTTTGGGAAGGTTTTACCGAGACGATGGTAAAATGAAGAATGGTCCAAATGTTTGGCAACCAATCCCCCTTGGACTTTCGACACGGGAAATTTTACCGAGACCGTGGTAAAAGTAAACGAGCTGTCGGTATAATGACTCATGAGGGCGCTTTGCGTGACCTTTCTACGTTGACGTTGACAGCTATTTTCCGACACATCCGTTGTCGTGCTTTCTTTCGTCGTAAGACACGACGTTGACGTCCTTCATTATCATCTGGAAATGATGCACTGGTAGCACCAATTAAACTTCCGACTGTATCAATGATAATATCTGCAAACAACAACGCACAGAAAACTTGCTACACATGCATTAAATGCGCCCGGCCCGCCCCCACCGCGCGGTGAAACAATGCAAAGCGCATGCGTGGTGTCCCTGCGTAGCACGACGCGCGCTCGGGCCGGATGTACGCTTTCCTGAGTCGCTTTTACCGACTCGCGCACTGTCCGCACTGGACTTATCGTCTCGGAAAAGTTACCTGGTCGGTTTTCCTGGGCGGCAGTTGGCCAGAAGTAACCGCTGGACTCAGGAAAAGTAACGAGAGGAAAATGTCCCAGGCTGTCGCACTGGACTTAAAATGGGAAAAGTGCCCATCGTCTCGGTAAGTTTTACCAAAAAGTCCAGTGCGGACGAATTACTTTTCTTTACAAACCCCACTCCAATGGGGTTGTCCGCATACACTGTAATAGAGGACAATCTGTACGAAAGGTGTGTTCGTAATTAATGCCCGTTCCACCAAAATTGTGTTGACAAGGATAATTTGGCTGGGAGGGGATGAGGGCTGTCTACATATACCCATTGTTTCTTGATCTGTTTTTATTATTATTATTTTTTTAAATTATTATTATTTTTTTTA
>CM055816.1:460407-487027 GCA_029582265.1 Zoroaster sp. YZ-2022
CCCCCCAAAAACCGGGTCATTCTCCAGTATTATCGTGAGACTCACCAGGAAAGCAGTGATGAAGATGCAATCATCAAAATCTTCTATTGTTAACTCCCTAATCCATTGACAAAAAGTGATCCTGCGGTTATGACGGTCGTCTGGCTGTGTCAGCTAGTCCTTTGTTAACAAACTTAAAGCTTCCAAGTTTCGGTAGTGATTGAACGGTGAAGTATGTTTACAGTGGGCTTAGACCTTTGTATTGCCAATTAAGCCTTCCATTGTGTGGACGGATTAACGTTGGACCAGCCTTGCCCAGCCAGGCAAAAGCGGTTACATCAAACTAGTGCGGCCGACTTATTATTAAGGTTTTTCTAAAGGTCTGGTAGCAGACTTGGAGTAAAAATACTGAGGGCGAGAATTGTAACTGGCGAGAATTTAGATTGTTCCGGGTGGCGTTACTGGGCGAGATTGGCTAAGTCCCCTTTAGTTAACTGGCGGCCGCCACTTAAATTAAATAACTGGCGGCCGCCACTTAATAACCGGCGGCTGCACAACGCTCACACGACGCCAAAGTGGATATCATCAAGACACTGGGTAAAATTAACCGCCTAGAGTACTACAATGTGCGCTTAGAGAATAAACGATTTTTATAAGCACACGAAGGTGGCTATAAATTGGATAGTGAGGGAGGGGTTCAAACAGGCATACGCAAGGAAGAAGGTGCTTAAACCGCAAGCCCCACCCCCCGTATCAACCACAACTTCTACTGGGCTAAAAACGATTAATATTGGACAGAGCAGTTTGTTTGAGTCTAAAGGCACGTCACAAATGTAAATTAAACCAGTGAGTCCCAAGGATCAATTCCGCTGCTGAGTATCAGGAATCGATTCCGCCACCGAGTATCAAGGGTCTCAAGGGTCTAACCCTGAATCCCAAGCAAGGGTATATCGTGACTTGGTCACAATAAGGGTCGATTCCGATTCCCACACATTTTACAATGTATATCGTGACTCATCTTATACTCAAATCTGACTCAGATCCGAGTCACTAAAATGGACTCAGGCTGTAAAAATTCGTCACACGTCAGGTGTATAAGGTGATTGAAATCCTACAGTTAAGGCACTTGAGGTGATTGAGATAAGCAAAGGCTCCAAATTATTATGTAAAGTCCTTGTGATTCATGTGTTGGTTGTAATATGCTTTAGTGCCTTATGTTTATTACCCAATGTCTCGCTTTATTATTCATTGTGTCCAAATCGAGCAACAAAACACCTCATCCGTCGAGCGGCAATTATACCTATACTGACTCACTTTTGCTCATCAGGTGACGGATATTGAGATTCTATTTGTTTGTGTACGATAGTTTGGCCTCGAGAGGATAGCGAATGGGAGTTGGCTTTTAATAAGACTACTGAGAGCACAAAGCTGAGGTGCATGTATTTGTACCACCTCATCGCCAACATCACCACCTCTTAAGCCACTCTCCAACGTTTTTACCAAGCCAAATTGGGTCGTGCCTTTTATTTCTTAGATCAGTCCATATTCAGATGTTATGATGTTGACAAATGTTAAAATAAAACATCATCTGTTTAAGCTTCAAAATATGTGGCCATTTGTTTCTGAATTTCCATTTATATTCTTGCAGCTCTGGTTTCAATAAGGATCGTTTGGTTTAGGTGCTTCAAGTGGCTACTATGCCAGTTATTTCGGGACAAAATAGTGCTGTCCACAATGACAATGACAAAGTGTCGGTCAAGTGGCAATATTACACCTCAAGTGCCTCATATGCTCTTATTAAGCATCGTCCTCATGAGCCAGTTTCGGGACAAAATATGATGGATTTTAAGGGCAAGAGGTGCAAATAATTTTACAGTGTGGACACATATAATATACATTTACAACATATTTTCACCATGCAGGTATACATGAAATATGTTACGATGTGACACTAACTGACTCCAAATCATCTGCTGTTGTTTCAACGACGACATTTGAACCGCTCGAAAGCCAAGGAATCTGGCGAGTCGCTCTCAGCAAATACTACTGCTGGAATGTCAAAGTGTCCGATGGGATGTTGATCTCAGCGGTGTGTCAGTATAACGTCACTGAGCCATAAGGACTTTCTGTTAGGTGCTGAAAACAGACCACTTTGTAAGACATTTAGCCGTTACTCCTCCTTACCTCTGCTCCCAGCTGATATCCTTTCTCCAAAAGACTCACCTACAAATGATCATCGTGTCTAATTACTACGTCGGTGATGTTCAAGGACTTTCCATGATATGTAATTTGAGTATAGTTCCCGATGGCGGTTTTGGTACGTATCAATGTCTCTAACACATTCAGTATTCAAAATAAATCAGGAGATATGTACAGAAACCAACTTATGAAAGTTTCAGCCCATTTCATTGAATAATTAACAAGAACAAAGTGAAAATAAATTCAAATTTATTATACATTTTCAAAATAATGTCAGCATGTCAGATGGAATCATTTGTCAGGATGTTGGTACCATCAACACTTGAAATCAAGTTTTTAGATTACAATTCAGTCATTGTGTGATTGGGTAAATTACCAAAGGTGTACACTCTCTTTTTAAATAACAACTTATGAATTACATACACTCTAACTCTAGTTGTGCTTTCCGTGAGCTTTTGATTAACCGATATTTGACCCGGTTGGTAAGTGTGACGTCACTTTCAACATTAAGCCACGCCTACTTCACATGTAGTGGTTCCAAACAAATTATGCTTACGTACAAATATACACTGCCCACTTTTCCTTTGTAGAATTACAAAATAAATAGTAAACTGATCGAAACGTCGAGTTGTACCTCCAGTTCTTTCTAGAACTAATTACTACTCAATTGAGCATTTCACATGGTGTCACCGCAATTACTCTTACTTATCCTTCCTCACCATGCAAAGCCACAAGTTCTACCTAAATAGTAAACTGTTATAGTTGAGCGTGATGTTTTGCAAAATATTGGAATCTTACTAATTTCAACCATTTCAGTGACATAATGTTATTTAAATTGTGAAAAACGAAATAAAGGTTCCCAGCCTGTCTAATTACACAGATAATTTTTCTTGTATTGGAGCCAAAAGTTGATAAACGAGGGAGCGTAATGATGATGTATTAACTAAGAGGATGCAATCATCATCAATTTTTTGACCGTCTTTTATCATGTCTGCGACATTTTCTAATAATATAACGCCTTTGTTTTACAGGAGCCATTTGTGGTCAAGCTAACATCAACATAAGTCAACCAGTTCTTCACTCGACATACCTGATTTCCGGGTCTTTGAATGCCGTTGGTTTATCACAAGCCCTTTGGACACATTCATCTACGTAGATGTTGTCCATATCAGTATTAAACATCCTCAGAAGTTATCATTTGGGCGGGTGATTGGTACTAATGGTAACGAAACAACCCTTGTAGATGGAGTATCGTTTGACAGGACACAGCCGAACGGATCTTCATTCTACTTCAGCGGGAACAACTTTACAATGTTATTTTCATCCCCCGTGTATGTTGGAAGTGCTCCCTCATTGAGAATGATATTACGATATGAGGATGATGGAGGTAAAAATTGGATCATAATGTTATCCAGACCATAATGGTACACCAACAATTTTCACCGGACCCTAAAAGTGGCTCATTATGTAATCCGTATTATTTATGTTTTCAAAATAATGGATATTTAGTTTATCTAAAAAGAATCAGGCTCACGATGTTATCCGGACGCGATTTTGTTTCTGCATTAAAGAATTGCCACTGATGTACACTCACCAATAATATATAATTATTTAAAAAAATAAATTTTGGACTTTTTCTTTTGAAAAATCCTCCACAGTCGTGAATTACTATTATACAAAAAGGCTTTGCTTCAAAAGGTTGCAATTAATTGTAGAGTTTAAATTAAAACAAATACATTTTCTTTAACATTCTGACAAAACGTTGTCTCTGGATCTCCGACACCTACATGAACAGTGAGCATTCTAACCACTAAGATACCATGCAACTCGAATTTGTCAGTGAAGAATTTATTATGGCTCTTAATGTTACCATTTCTATAATGTTATCCCTTATGGACCATAATGTATTCTGGTCAAGCATTGGTTTATTATTTAAAAGTACCCTGTTATGTTTTTAAACTATTACCCAAAACAAATAAAATCATAATTTTAAATACAGGACTGGACGCCATGAACTGAATTAAGGAATGTAGGATACAATATGAAATCCTGCTCAACAATTTACATGAGCAGGATTTGAACATTAATACCGTACCAGCGCTCTAACTGAGCTATCTAACCCTAACCCTATTGTTCATTCTCAAAATCTGAGTTAAAAAACAATTACAAAGATTGCCTTTGCATGTTGTAAACTGTTTCTTTAGGTGTGTGCGATATTGAGTTGATACGTTGTGAGCCAGACAGCAAGTGTCTACCAATCAATGCTGTATGCAATGGCGCTGTGGATTGCTCAGATTACACGGATGAAATAAGCTGTGGTGAGTACCAACATTTATACTTTTACTTGGTGCATTCTTTATCATTTCGTTTTAAACCCATAAACACTTGTATTCTCTAAAGGCACTAGCTTTTGAGGCGTCCACTATAAAAGCTTGTTTTTTGGAGAACTCCACCGCTTAATCACCCTCGTCTTATTTCTTTACCAATAAAAAAAAAAAGTTTTTCTATAGGCCTATTGTATTGATTGAGTGGAAAATAATATAAACCGAACTGAACTGAACAAAATAATGACAGAAATCATTTGTACCTGAAACACTTCCCTCTATCTCACTATCTTTCCTAACCATCTTCTTCTGTCTTCTCCTCTTCTGCTTCCGTCTACATTTTTAGGTGTTCGGGTATGTACCCGAAACACCTATTGTTTTTGTTCGTTTTTTTGTTCGTTTTTTTTTTCTTCTCCTTCTTCTTCTTCTTCTTCTCCCCATAGATTGTCTACAAAAAAACACATACTTGCAAACTTCACATGAACTTGAAACTTGGCATATACTTAGAACATAACAAGTAGATGAAGCACGAGTTGTGAGTGACCCCAATTTGACCTTACTTCCTGTCCAAACCGGAAGTCAAAGTTTAATATTTAAAAAAATCTAGTTTAATATTTAAAAAAATCATATCTCAACAACCACAAGAGGTAAATTGGCATTTTTTGTACCATTGTATAGATTGTTAATTGTTGAAAAATATTTACACAAATGTGACCCCAATTTGACCTTACTTCCTGTCGAAACCGGAAGTCAAAGTTTAATATTTAAAAAAAATCATATCTCAACAACCACAAGAGGTAAATTGACATTTTTTGCACCATTGTATAGACTGTTAATTGGCGAAAAATATTTACACAAAGGTGACCCCACTTGACCTTACTTCCTGTCCAAACAGGAAGTCAAAGTTTAATATTTAAAAATCATATCTCAACAACCACAACAGGTAAATTCACAGTTTTTGCACCATTGTACAGATTGTTAATTGTCAAAACTACTTACACAAAGGTGACCCTAATTTGACCTTACTTCCTGTCCAAACCGGAAGTCAAAGTTTGATATTTAAAAAATCATATCTCAACAACCACAAGAGGTAAATTGACATTTTTGTACCATTGTATAGATTGTTAATTGGCGAAAAATATTTACACAAGGTGACCCCTAATTTGACCTTACTTCCTGTCCAAACCGGAAGTCAAAGTTTAATATTTAAAAATCCTATCTCAACAACCACAAGAGGTAAATTGACATTTTGCGCCATTGTATAGATTGTTAATTATCGAAACATGTTTACACAAAGATGACCCTAATTTGACCTTACTTCCTGTCCAAAACCGGAAGTCAAATTTTAATATTAAAAATCATATCTCAACAACCACAACAGGTAAATTCACAGTTTTTTGCACCATTGTACAGATTGTTAATTGTCAAAAATATTTACAAAAACATTCTGACGTCATCATCACTACCCTGACAAAACTCCGAATACCTATGTGTTTGTCATATGACAAACACTTAAGTCTAGTCTTTTGTTGTTGTGGTTATTTGGAACATTTTCCTAGCACTGTTTTGAGAACATCTATATTATAAGCACATAATGCAAGATACATTCTCAACTCTTAGCAGTGTTTTTTTAACCTTCTGTTATTTAGGTGTTGGGGTATGTGCCCGAAACACCTCTTGTTAGGTGTTCGAGCGCGCAGCGCGAACACCTATTGTTTTTGTACTGTTTTTTTTTTACTTCTCCATCTCAGTGGCGCTTGTCCGGCAACAAAGGCATCCTTGCTGAGCATTTACAGCCTTCAAACTTAACACATAAACAGAACATATCAAACAGACGAAACCGTTTGCTGTGACGTCATGACTACGTCATCAGGTGTCGAATTACGCTAAATCAAAGTTTAATATTTCAAAACATCATATCTCATGAACCACAAAAGATATTTTCACAATGTTTGCACCATCTGAAAGATCTTGAATTATGTGATATTTCGTTTTTCGACGTGACTCCAATTTGACCTCTCCTTCCGGTCGAAACCGGAAGTTGAAAATTTCAAAATTTCAAAAAATCATATCTCATGAACCATAGAAGATATTTTCACAATCTTTTTATCATCTTAAATATCTTGAACTATGTCACATTTCGTTTTCAGACGTGACCCTAATTCTGGCCTTTCCTTCCGGTCGAAACCGGAAGGTTAAGTGGAAACAATATGCTGAATTACTATTCCCTGTATGTACAAATAGCCTATATCGCCCGTGTACAGAATACGTACACACAGCAATATATGGAGTTTAATATAGGCCTACAACGTAAAGGCCTTGTCACACGGGGTAATTTTCGGGCAATTTTCAGGCAATAAAGTTGCTGGCAATGAGATTGCTCAGAGATTGCCCTGTGTGGCATTTCACGCAATCCAGTGGCAATGAGTAGACTGGCTTTCTACTACTTTGAGGCAATCTGTCGAGGCAATCTCCAATCACATTGCGTATCAGTGATCACGTGACATTTTATCACTAGCAAAACGTCTTCGGCAACGACCATTTAATTCTCGGTTACATGAAAATATACTGTGGAATTTTGCCGTTCTTTTTAACTCCAAAGCAAAATACAAGAAAATAAAATGGTTTACCAAGAAAGAGGAAAATATAATTGCATTATTAAGAGGTAAGTAGACATTATTTAGAGGTTTATTGGCCTAGAATGTGCCTTTGTAAAGTAGGCCTATCGTAGACATAATTATTGCATGCACAATCCAATGGAGGTTCGTGACGGACGAAACTACTAGTACTACATCTATTTCGTGAAAACTATATTGGGTATGCATTTTAACTAAAAATAATGACTGAACATGGATAGATGCTATATTGTCCAGAAAAAAGGTTTAAAACTGTGCAGTCAAAGTCAAAAGAGCATCCGTTGCAAAATGCTTCATTGTTGTGTAACGATCGCTCACATATCGTCCATGTACGTAATTCGCCGCACTCGTGAAATGACGCACCTACATTAATTAAGCTTAGCATTTCTCGGAAAACTTACAAAACTATGGCGTATTACTGGTTGCATAAACTTATCTAAGTCGTGCTTGTTACAGAAATACAAATTATAGTGAAATTGTATGATTTACTGGAAAGTTATTGCTTGTGAAAGTGGAAAAAGTTGTTTAACCACTGATTTTACTAGATACAAATACTAAGAGATTTACATGACCTCAGTTTTTTTTCATGAACAACTGTTTTTATTGTTCTATGCCGTCAACAAGCTGTTGTCTGTGGAAACCAAAATATATGAATGCTTTGCATTTGCAATGATTTTTTAAAGAAATACTGATCCTCAAATTGGACACATTCCTTATAGAAGAAGCGAACAAAGACTACTTAATTCGTTGGTGTTTATTTCGACGGTAGAGTGGAAAATTATTGAGAAAATGAATCATTAATATCATTGTTATGAAAAGAAATCTTTTATTTGACAAAATGTTAACAGCAATCACATATTTCAAAGTTTTAAAGTACTTTTTGCAAGAAATTTAACCACCTTCCATTTTATTGGTCTTTCGAGAATATTTATTAAAAGTTTTGAGAGCTTCTCCAAATTATACCATTTTATTTTAAAAATCGAAGTTTAAAAACAATTTTACAACCATCTGGAATAAGATGAAACATGATTTCAACTGTTTTTCCAGCATCTACCTGGACATGGTAGATTCTGGGTGAGTATCTTAATCATGATCAATATTAATTTGCATTGCTATCGGTAGACATAACATGATGTACATGTGTACATAATGAACACAATTATGTCAATGTCCCCTGGCAATTATGTGAAACCCCTGATTACATACTCTACCTATTTGACAGGAAAAATGGTGAAAGAGAAGCTTCAATTTTGGTTTAGATTCTCATATTATCAAACATTTTTATTTCGTTGGGACACATAGGCCTAATGACCAAATTAATTTGTCCAAAGTGCTTTTATCTTAGAGAAAAAAACAAAAAACAATTATAAAAAAAATTATGTAAAAATTCAAGAAGTTACCAGACATAACTTTATGAAACATGAGGGGGAGCACCTATTTTTAATAAATTTTCTCAGATTTTCACAAAATTTCAGGAGATCTAAAGTTAAAGTGTTACAAGGTTGAAGTTAATGTTCATTATCAAATACCAATGATGAACTTTTCATTTAGTTTTAATGGTTGTTTATTACAAAAAGTTAAGGTTTAGTATAATTTGTTATTATTTTTTGCTATAGCAGTACTGGCATTTCAGTCCAAGAGAAGGGGTGTATCTGATAACCATCTTTCCAATCTAAGCCCTTACTCCTATTTTCAATCTTAAATCTTTTTTAGAAATACGACAGAAACATCTTGCAACTTCAGCTATGCAGAATTGATGCTGGGTGTGATTTTTGACATAATGAAACACCAGTTGTCAGTCAATGGAATTGGTAATTTGGGCCCCCTTCCCTAGTACTTGGATTCTATAGTGCTGCAATGATAGACCAAAGAATTTTAGAAAAAAAACAAATGTGTTGGTTTATCACCAGTGGCAGTACATGCCATCACCAAGAACTTGGGGGAGGGGCAGGCATTTTATTCCAAAATTACCGATTCCAATTACAACCCCTGAATGTCACCCATTCTGAACTCACTAAATTGTACATACAGAGCGTACATTTATTTTAAATGCTGATTGTTTGTTTTCTTGTCAACAAAGGATCATGGCTGTCTATTTACATTGAAGTCATTTCACTTGTTACATGTGTAAGACCATGTACACTCATTTCTAGATTGGTTACAAGTAGGTTAAACAGGTCAACAAAGTGGTTTCAATTGATTGTGGGGGAGGGAAATGTGGAACCACAAAAGTCAAGTCATGAAACCCAACAGACAGTTAAAATAAATATGTATTTCATTGCTTTATTAGCAATATACAAGCACCCATACAACTCTTTGATTATTTCAATGTCTAACAATTTATGTACAAAATGGCATCTGATCTTTAGGTCGTAATTCTGTAGTATGGATGCAGCTACAGACATTTTGCCAATCATGTGTACAACCTTGAAAATGTAAAAATCAATGTAGAATTTGTTTTCAAATGTTATAAATTATTTTTTAATTATTTGCAGTATAGGTGAAAACAAAGACAGTTTATAAGCATGTCACAATAAGGAGATGCTTGATTACAGTGTCACTATCATTGTCAATTTATCATATTTTTGTTATACACTTCACCTGAAAGTGAAGTATATTATAAATAAAGATTAAATTTATTTTTGTACAAGACTTAATACCAAGAGATAAATACCAATGTTGGCTTCATTTAAATCTAAAATTGAAAGGTTTTTCCATAAACAAAAGTGAAAAGGGCAACCAATTATCAGATTTGATCCAGTGGATATAATTACATTTAATTTTGTTTGAATTGGGAATTATTTACTTTTTGACAACTCTTCTGCGGGGGGCAGTGGAAGATGGAAAACACGGATGCAAGCTTTCTTCCAACTTTATCATGTAGTAGTTATAAGCTTGTTTTCTAATGAAAGGCTAATTAGCTGAAGGAAAGGAAAGGGGAAATATTTATATGCTCTTCCATGCTTCAGTGTCTTCAGTAACCCCCAACTCCCCCAAACAATTTAACCCACACTTCCTGCTCTTTGAATTTGCAGCCAAGTTTAATCCAGTTACTATACATATAGTCCCCTTCTACCCTAAATCAACTTTGTGACTTTATGCCCATAATAACGCTGAACAGGTTGATCTGGCTACCTACAACCCTGGCAAACTATTTTCATACGAGTGATTTTTAATGTTGATTTATCATCTAGCATGGTTTTTGAAAAGCATGTGTTGGGCTAGTGTCAATATTTAAAATAAAAAACATTGTGTTCCAAGTTACACTTGTTAATTTCTAAATTATTGCTTATATCTCACAACTTTTCCAAGTTCAACAGCCAATATCTCAAGAACTAAATGACCTATTAGAAGAAACACAATTGAATTCCTTACATTAATAGCTTGTAATTCTTGTGAAATGAGTTACCATAAATGCTTTGCCAATGGTCCAATTAGTGGCACACGAAGTAACGATTTTTACAAATTTTAAAAGGTCATATCTCATAGCTTCAATTTGATGTATAAGTTGACAAATGTGTTATTTTTTCATAATCATGAGGAGGTCATATATGACCTTCAAACCACCTAATGTGACCTTTACTTCCTGTCCAAACAGGACGTTCAAATTCAACACATTCTAACGCAAAATTGATGTCTTTTGAATATGAAATTGATATTGTTATTATAAAAGATGATAAACCCTTGCACAATATGATATTGACATCATCGTTGATAATTTGATTGAACCGAAGTTGACTGAACACCGTGTGTTTGTTCTAACAAACACTTAAGCTCTAGTTTTTACTTCTTCTTCTTCTTCTTCTCCCCGCGACTGTCCGGTAACAAACACATACTGCAAACTTCACATGAACTTGAAACTTGGCATGTACTTAGAACTTAACAAGTAGATGAAAAACAAGTTGTGAGTGACCCACTTGACCTTACTTCCTGTCCAAACCGGAAGTCAAAGTTTAATATTAAAAAACATATCTCAACAACCACAAGAGGTAAATTCAAAATTTTTGTACCATTGTACAGATCGTTAATTGTCAAAAATATTTACAAAAAGGTGACCCTAATTTGACCTTACTTCCTGTCCAAACCGGAAGTCAAAGTTTAATATTTAAAAATCATATCTCAACAACCACAAGAGGTAAATTGAAATTTTGCACCATTGTATAGATTGTTAATTGTCGAAAAATATTTACACAAAGGTGACCCCACTTGACCTTACTTCCTGTCCAAACCGGAAGTCAAAGTTTAATATATTAAAAATCATATCTCAATAACCAAAAGAGGTAAATTCACATTTTTGCACCATTGTATACATTGTTAATTGTCGAAAATATTTACACAAAGGTGACACCTAATTTGACCTTACTTCCTGTCCAAACCGGAAGTCAAAGTTTAATATTTAAAAAAATCATATCTCAACCACAAGAGGTAAATTGAAATTTTTTGCACCATTGTATAGATTGTTAATTGTCGAAAAATATTTACACAAAGGTGACCCCAATTTGACCTTACTTCCTGTCCAAACCGGAAGTCAAAGTTTAATATTTAAAAAAGTCATATCTCAACAACCACAAGAGGTAAATTGAAAATCTTTGCAACATTGTATAGATCGTTAATTGTCAAAAAATATTTACAAAAAGATGACCCCAATTTGACCTTACTTCCTATCCAAACCGGAAGTCAAAGTTTAATATTTAAAAAAATCATATCTCAACAACTACAAGAGGTAAATTAAATGTTTTGCACCATTGTACTGATCGTTAATTGTCAACAAATATTTACACAAAGTTACCCCAATTTGACCTTTACTTCCTGTCCAAACCGGAAGTTAAAGTTTAATATTTAAAAAAAATCATACACAAGAGGTAAATTCACAATCTTTGCACCATTGTACAGATCGTTAATTGTGAAAACAATTTTACACAAAGGTGACCCCAATTTGACCTTTACTTCCTGTCCAAACCGGAAGTCAAAGTTTAATATTTAAAAAAATCATCTACAAGAGGTAAATTTTCACAATCTTGCACCATTGTACAGATCGTTAATTGTCAAAAATATTTACAAAAGGTGACCCCATTTGACCTTACTTCCTGTCCAAACCGGAAGTCAAAGTTTAATATTTAAAAAATCATATCTCAACAACCACAAGAGGTAAATTGAAATTTTGCACCATTGTATAGATTGTTAATTGTCGACAAATATTTATACAAAGGTGACCCTAATTTGACCTTTACTTCCTGTCCAAACCGGAAGTCAAAGTTTAATATTTAAAAAAATCATATCTCAATAACCACAAGAGGTAAATTCACATTTTTTGCACCATTGTATACATTGTTAATTGTCGAAAAATATTTACACAAAGGTGACACCAATTTGACCTTACTTCCTGTCCAAACCGGAAGTCAAAGTTTAATATTTAAAAAAATCATATCTCAACCACAAGAGGTAAATTGAAATTTTTTGCACCATTGTATAGATTGTTAATTGTCGAAAAATATTTACACAAAGGTGACCCAATTTGACCTTACTTCCTGTCCAAACCGGAAGTCAAAGTTTAATATTAAAAAATCATCCACAAGAGGTAAATTCACAATCTTTTGCACCATTGTACAGATCGTTAATTGTCAAAAAAAATTAAACAAAGTTGACCCTAATTTGACCTTTACTTCTCCTGAACACCTAGTGTTTGTCAATACAAACACCAATCTCTAGTTATTTATATATTTATTTACTGTCAGCCACCCTAAACAAGGCCAATAACCACTAAAGTGTAAGGGGTTACATATGTAATATGTCATCTATGTTACTTCCTCTCGTTTGTTGCCCAGACATATGCGGTACTTCAAATAATCATCTGCGATTTGAGAAGCGCTTACAATTTAGGGAAACTACCTTTACAACCAGACGGAAATCGCAGCCTCACTTTGCTGTATATTCCGGAACGTCAGCGTCGTTTCCGAATACTACGAGTAATGTTTCTTTAATAGAACACCCGAGTATTAGGCATCTCGAGTGTGTTTGGAAATTCACTGAGCCGCCAGGAAGTCGAATCCGAATAGAGATTCTCGAATTTGCTAGTTATGGTTTTATATTGAAAGTTGGAAGTGGAGTCGATCCTTCTGACGGAGAGCCGATTGCAGTATTGCACACGAGTTCATTTCCTTATCGTCTGCCGTACGCGATGGAGGTGTTGTCTGTTGATTCGGGAGTCTGGATAGTGCTGGAATGGAACGGGCCGTATATATCATTTAACAGACTAAGAATTGTATTGACGGTGTATAACATGACTGGTAGGTTCATTTCAAAACAGTACATGTAAAATTCCGTCTGACTTAGTTTTATATTATTCATGGTTTATTTTATTGATTATTAACAGCTTCACAGCCAATTGCGACAATATTAGAGTTAAATGCCCTATGAAACTGGAACTTTCAACTTACACCTTTATAATAAAGAAAGTTAGTAAACAAAACTTGAGTTTTTAAAATTTATAATTTTTTAACTTCCAATTGATAATATTCGTTTCAAGTGGTTATATTGGAGAAACCCGTTAAAGGTTCGCTGAACTCGAGATCCACGATGTTCAAAGAAATGATTTGAAAACCTAAACTAAATATCTCTAAAATAAAAACAACTTTACAATCAGGTACAATTATTAGAGCTATATCATATTGCATTGATGTATTTGTTTTCTCTATTATTCGATAAATACTTTCGAATCCACGTGGGTTTAATTCAAATTTCCGATTTTCTTGATTATAATTTTAGTGTGTGATGACAATCAGTTTGTATGCCCATCTGGTCTTCAATGCCTTAATACGTCGTCTATCTGTGACGGCCGACGACAATGCGACGCTTACGAGGATGAAGTAGGGTGTGGTAAGGAAAACTACAGGAGTGATTAGTTTCTCTAAAATCTCCCAAATTATCCCTTTATTAAACCACAACTTTACATTATTATTATCTGATCACCCTTTTAATTCACAGTTTATCATGCAACATGTAGGCTGTGCTGAAGCCGTTACCTGTTTATTAACTTTCTTGCATACCTCAAGCACCGATTCTTGTCATTTAATTGGTGGAACACACATTTGTACTGGCTCAAAAAGAGTATAAATGTGGACATGTTACGTCTCGAGGTTAGTTCTGAAATCACGGTTTGAGAATCAACCCAGCCTTAGTAGCGATCACACTGAACACGATTAAGAGAACACAACGAGAAAATAAACGGCTGCAGTAGATGGTTCCTGATAGACGACGTCTTTACTTTGAGCTGTGCCAATGCAAAAATGCTGACCAATGCAAAAATGCACGTAACGTACGGGTATTGCAACTATGCGCAGAATTAATTATACAAACAAACTTGACTTTAAAGTGTGCAATCATGGGTCAAATTAGTAAAATATCCAATGTCCCAGTTACAATTTTACCTCGTGCTATAGTTCTCCATTGTACTCAATATTTATAATACAAAACAATGCAATAATAACTTTATTATCCCATTATGGAAAACTTGATTGCCTTTTACATTCATAAAAAAATCTCAAACAATTATGCACACAAAGATTGTTAAAAAGTACATAACATATAAATTAGTTATAAAAAATATTAAAATTGAGGAAAGACTAGTCAGTCTTCTAAGTAAGTGGAGTGTCGTGACCGAGCGGTCTAGGCATCGAACTCAAGTTCTGGTGTTGTCAGAATGTGGGTTCGATTCCCAGCCTAATCGGTCTCTACTCTTGTGTCCCTAAGCAAGACACTTAACCATAATTGCTTCGTCCTTCGGATGGGACTTAAACCGTAGGTCCCGTGTAGTAGATTAAGTAATGCACGTAAAATAACCCAGAACACTTATCGTGGAAGAGTAGGGGTTTACCCCAGTGTTTCTGGTTCACAAAGCAAGCGCCCTTGTTTACAGGTTTCCTGGGCACCTTTGGAAAACAGTGTTTCACTGAAAGGTCTCCCCAGGTTAAATAAGAAATAAATAAATATTACAGATCTTTGTTATCAAAGAATACTTAAATGAAAAACCCAGACTCAGTGTTTTAATGATCGTATCTGTCTCTTTCTCGGTCTAAAACACATGGTATTTTTTGGATTTACTAGGAGGGTGTGGTGAACACTATTACGCATGCGCATCAGGAGACTGTATCCCAAGGTACCAGCAATGTAACGGACAGAAGGACTGTGGGGACTTTACGGACGAGTTTCTGTGCGGTTAGTAAGATCAAACTGGGACCCATGGTTTTTGTTGATGTCAATATAATATTGTCAGGTTAAAAATGCCACTTCTCTTAAGTATCCTTTATAAAAAGTGAAAGTGTAAACCAGCAAAGAAAAGTTAATTTGACTTAGCTACATCATCGCATTTTAGTCGATATAATTATGTACGTGTAAATGGAAGGGTCAACCCACTAAATAAAGTCTAAATATTGCAGTGGCGAAACAAAACGCTGACGCCAATGTATTAACTGGAAACACTCCATATCTCAGATATGGACAGACTCAGGGAGTACAGTCAATTTATTTCATTGTTTGGAGAAGGTGTGGTGCGGACACGTCGTGAATGAGCGCCTAACAAGCAGCCACTCATAACAGCTCTCCAGTTTTTGTGCTAAGTAAGTGTTTTGTAGCTACAAGTTTGTCTTCATTTTTATACTAGTGGATTTCTTATTACACCTGGAATCTACTGGACGTTTTATGAGTATTGGTACATTTGTTTTTTTATAATATGAAAACTGTTGTATTTTTGTCTGTCTCTGCTGTAAGATTTTACTGTGTTGTGGATACACGCTTGTATCTTCATTTTATTTGTGCAGTCAACCCTGATTTAGATTATAACCTGTAGCTTGACCACAAGCCTTTTGTTTGGATCAACAACCTTGTGATTAGACAATGGAGGTCTACATTCTGTTTATTCTACTCCTGCTTTCCGTACCATTGTGTCTCAATGACTCATCTTTAGAATTCAGCATGCAACATACAAATACACTAGGCCTACATAAAAAACAAAAAATCCGCCATCTTAAATTCTTGAGTTGCCCTATATCATATTATAATAACTCATCTGTCACCTTTCACCTGGAACTCTTAATTTCTGGTGACATAAACCCAAACCCTGGACCTGAAACACTGAACAACACACCCACAAACGCCACTCAGCTCCATAAAATTTCCTACAGCCGCAATGAACTACTCAATCTTCGCAATGCTCCATGTACTGATGCAGCTCTATCTTATTCAGCATTGAGTCAATTGAACTATCTTGGAATACTTGCCAATCAACTCCAAACATACCGCCGCACACATAGAGGTAAAAAAAGCTGGTCGCCGTAGAATGGACAGACTTACACAACTAGCACTCCGGCCTCACCATCCCCAACAGTGAACTTAACCCGTGACATCAACAAGCGACATTGGCATAACTTCAACTCCAAATGTTCATGATGAATCTAAACTTCAGCTCTGTGTCTTGAATACTCAATCCATATGTAACAAATCGGATGAATTTGTTGACTTTGTACTTCAAAACAATTTGGATCTTGTTGCTATATCCGAGACATGGTTTAAACCTGATGATGACTTGCTACCTCATGAGGTGCACTCCTGCTGGCTACTCTCTCCATCATATCCCCAGACCAAAAAAGACCGGTGGAGGGGTTGCAATTCTCTTTAGGTCCAATTTATCTGTCAGTATGAAAAATGTTAACATTGACTACCTAACATTTGAATCTCTGCATGCTGAGGTAACGTGCAACTCTAGATCTGTTCGCCTTGTTAATATTATATCGACCAGAAAGGGATGTTGATGGTAAACATGTAAATTTCTCCATTTTCTGCAGGAATTTGATAAATTAATTGTGGATTATCTCTTGCACCCATCTGACATTATTTTAACCGGCGATTTTAACATTCATATGGCATCACTTCAAACAATTATGCAAATCAGTTTAAAGATCTGCTCTCTGCTCATGGACTTATCCAGCATATCACAGCACCCACTCATCGATATGGTCACTGTCTTGACCTCATGATAACGCGTGAAAATATTTCACCTCTCATCTCGAATATAACTATCCATCCCGGCTTATCTGATCATTATGCAATCATGGCAGATATGAACCTTAAAAAACCTCCCATACCTACCATTTCTGTAACTACTCGCCACTGGAAAAATGTAAATATTAAAGATTTATGTCATGATATTGAATCTCAACTGGAAAATGTAAACCTTGAAGATGGTGAGCTGGATTCTTGTGTCAGTCTATTTGAATCTACTGTCCGTAACATCTTGGATGATCATGCTTCGCAAAAAACTCGAACTGTTAAAACTACAATCTGAATCCCCCTGGTTCAATGATGATATTCGTGCTGCAAGGAAAATCCGTCGTCAACTTGAACGAAAATGGCGTGACAATGGGAAACTTGGAGTACATCGGCAAGAATACTGTAACCAACGTGATATTGTGAAGAACATGATTAACCAGGCAAAAATAACTCACTACTCATCTCTTGTGGAAGAGAGCTCTGGCGATCAGAAAAAACTCTTTAACATTGTTGAAAAGCTGCTTCATAAACCCAAAACTCCAGTGCTTCCATCTTTACACACTCCGATCAGGACCTCGCAAATGCATTTTCAAACTTTTTTGTCACAAAAATTGAGAATATTCGTCGTTCTTTTCCCCCAGTACCTGCCATTCTATCACAAACACCGTCACGCAAGGATTCACAATGTAGACTGTCTATGTTTGAGCCTACTAGTATTACGGAGATAAAGAAACTCATCATGAAATCGCCATCAAAATCATGTGAACTTGATCCATTACCAACTTCGCTAATAAAACAAAATATTGATGTGTTTGCTAAGTATATCACAATTATTGTAAACAGATCTCTTTCTTCTGGTTGTTTCCTTGATAGCCAGAAGGTTGCTCATGTTAAACCACTCCTGAAGAAACCCAATTTGGACAAGGAAGTTTTCAAAAATTACCGACCGGTGGCGAATTTAAAGTACCTTGGAAAAACAATCGATCGAGTTGTTTCATCACGGATCTCTGACCATGTTCGTGCTAATAACCTGTCGGACACATTTCAGTCAGCCTAATAAACCATTTTCATGGAATGGAAACTGCTCTTCTCCGCGTCAACAATGACATTTTATCTGCCATGGATGATGGAAAAATCACTGCATTAGTTTTGTTAGACTTAAGCGCCGCTTTTGACACGGTCGATCATAAAATCCTTCTCTCCCGCCTTCAATATCATCTTGGAATACATGACACAGCCCTGGATTGGTGTAGGTCCCCTATCTTTTAAATAGGCCCCAACGCATGTTTGTATTGGTAACGCTATCTCCGAGCCTGTTATTCTTGACTATTCTGTATGCCAAGGCTCCGTGCTCGGCCCACAGTGGTTTACTGTTTATACGTTTCCAGTTCGTGATATCATTTTGAAGTATAATTTAAATTACCATGTCTACGCTGATGACACGCAGCTTTACATTACTTTTAAATTTTCTCAAGAACCTGCCGATTCCTGCATTACAACACTGGAGAAATCTATTCAAGAGATTGTTGGATGAGACAAAACTTCCTGAAATTGAACGACGAAAAACAGAATTTGTTCTATTTGGATCACGTCAGCAATTGTCTAAAGTTTCTCTTCCATTTATTACAATTGGTGACTCGCAGATAACCCCTTCATCACAAGCACGTAATTTGGGTGTTATATTTGACTCGACAATGACTTTAAAACCTTATATCTCCAACATTGTTCGCATCAGTGTTGGAGCAAAGGCTTTGATCCTCAAGGCCAAGGCTTTGACCTCAAGGCCAAGGCGTTGACCTCAAGCCTTAAGGCTAAGGCCAAGGCTTAACCTCAAGGCTCACAAGGCCAAGGCCAAGGCCCTCCAGTATAAAATTACTACTAATATAAAACATGTCACATCATAACGAATCGCTTATAGTAAGAATAAAAACTTCACGTACAAATATATGACTGAGTAGAAGTTCAGGTCTTCGTGGATACCATTTAAATATAACAAAAAGAATGGTTTGCTTTCATACTGATGCACATTATTCTAAACCGAGTATAACAAAAGCTGGGGATCTAAGAACGGCTGTTTTTAACTTATGTTACCTCGTTATTATGTAACATGGAAGTAATTTTACTTTCTGGGCCATCATGGTTAGATATATTAGCATTACCTAAAACATACCAGACTATATCACCCAGAAGGTCTCAAGAACGGTGCTGTACTGGTCGATCTATCAGCAGCATATGACACGGTATGGCATAAAGGTCTTGCCCTAAAACTACACAAAATCATACCTGATAAAACCTTAGTAAACTTTCTCATGACACTGATCACCTGCAGAAGCTTTACAATAAAAAATGCTTCCTGAAAAACGGGATCCCGCAGGGCTCAGTGTTTGCACCGATTTAATTCAACATTTACACTGCTGACCTACCAACCACTGTCTCAAAGAAATATATCTACGCAGATGACAAAGCACTCCTAACCTCTGCCAAAAACTTTAACAAGCTTGAAACAACACTTGGCACCGATATGGAATCCTTAAGCCGTTACTTCAAAAACTGGAGACTCCGACTTAACATCACCAAAACTGTTTAGCAACTAGACTGGCTAACTACAAAATCAAAGTCGTTTCCAATGGCACAACCATCCCGTATGATGATTTCCCCAAGTATCTTGGTGTTACTTTGGACAGATCTCTAACATACAAAAGCCATCTCACACAGCTCGCACAGAAAGCCAACACTCATTAGACAACTAGCAGGCTTTCCTGGGGCGCAGACTACAACGTTCTTCGAATCTCAGCAATAGCTTTAGTATACTCTGTTGCAGAGTACTGTGCACCGGTATAGGCAAGGAGCACCACACCAGCAAGATTGACGTAGCCCTTAACAACACCATGCATCATCTCAGGATGTATCAGGATCAACTCCCACCAATACCTTCCAGTAGTCAGTGAATTGCTCTTATGAAGTGAGATGTCAGCACCAATACCTTGCTCTTGCGCGACGTGCCGCTGCGTGACTCCCATCTGCTTCATCAACTGTTGACAAACACCAATCAAAACCTCCACCACAACTGCGACTGCCATCAAGAAATCGTTACCATCGACAAGCCCACAAACTGCTAGAAATTAGCATTGGATCGCACCCCAAAGACTTGGGCACCTAACCACGTGGCGGAATATGTGGCAAGAATCAGAATCCAGGACGTGGATATTTAACTACATTTTGCCACTGCTGGGTCAAACTTAACAGACTAAGAACTGGGCCATGGCCGATTTGGACAAACGGCATGTTCCCGCATGGGACTAAGTGACAACGCTAAATGTACCTGTGGTCATGATGACCAGACTGTACATCACATCGTTCATGACTGTATTATTTATAAATGTGATGGAAATTTAACTGAACTCGACCAGTCTGCATTAAACTGGATCCGTAACTCAACCTTGTCATGTTAACTGTATGAACCATGATAAATAAATAAAGGTAAAGCAGTCCACTGGTGCACGAATCAGATGATGTTCTATCTAACCAGCAGTATATTGTATGCAAGTTATATAATTATATTTCTCCTGGCTCCCATATAAGTACAAGTATACCAAAAATTATTATAGCTTTTGTTTTGGGGGAAGCAGCAAAATGTACTATCATGGTAACAAAATGTGATGCTGTAAGTGAAAGTGTGTCAACAATAATTAAATCTAGGGCAAGTTTTCCCTCCTCCATGGTAAAACATGATTAAATTAGATACTGCAGACTTAGTGCAGACGGCTGACCTCCAAGTTGTATGTTTGTAGAAAAGCAAAATTTCAAACAAATTTTACCTGAAAAATTAAAAATCGATGGGCCTTGAAGAGCAAGGCCCTAAAGTTGCAAGGCTTTGACCTCATAGGCCAAGGCTTTTTTGGCCCTCAAGCCTTAAGGCTAAGGCCAAGGTCCCTAAAATCGTTTCTTCTCAAGGGCAGCCTGGCTAAGGCTGGTTCGCATATCATCATTTCATATCAGAAATATTAGCCGAATAAGGAAAATACTTGAATAAAAGTATGCATGCTGAACAAATTATACATACGTTTGTCACATCACGGATCGATAACGGGAATGCTCTCCTCATACGGTCTCCCGCAGAATCAAATATCGCGTCTTCAGCACATACAAAAACACAGCAGCTCTTGTGTTGTGGGGACTTTGTCCAGAAAAGTCATGCCATATCATGCCAATCTAGAAAAGAACTGCACTGGCTTCCTGTTTCACAGAGAATTGTTTTAAACTTATGCTAATTGTTCACAAATCTTTTTATAACATTGCTCCAATTTATATTTCTGGAACTGCTTAAAGTCTACACTCCATCACGCAATTTGCGCCCCAGCAACATGTCACTCCTAAAGGAAACCAACTTCAAAACAGAACTGGGTGATAGGTCTTTTTCTCGTCGCGGCTCCTGAGACCTCTGGAATCATCTTCCAAACTAAACTCAAATCTTGTCATAGTATAAATAGATTTAAGTCGATGCTTAAAACTTATCTTATGTCACAATTCTTCAAAGATGATGTATATTTGTAATTGCATTGTAGGTACATGTATCTCAATACATAATTTTTCCCCTTATGCTATCATTGTATCTTGTTTGTATTCATGTTTTATCTTTGTTTCCGCGCCTTGAGCGCCCAGCAGGGTGGATATGTGCGCGCTAAAAATCTTTATTATTATTATTATTATTAATAATGTACCACTATAGTGCGTAGCTGGTACGCGTGTATGTGTAATCCTACCCATCGCGTGATGTCATGTTTTCACGTCGGTTTATTGTCCGCGTGACTTTGAGATAACTTGTTGGTATGGCTTATTTTCCAGGCTTTTTGCGAAAAATGAGTTGATCTCGGAATAAACCCGGCGCGCTCCATATTCACTTCAGCAAACTCGACAAGGCCTGTCGCATCTGGGTCATAACCTTCTGACCCCGGGTTCAGGGTGGCAGTTGGAGTTCATTGACCGCCCTCTTTGCGTCATTTCCATCGGTGAGGGCGTACTAGAGGCCGGGATCATCAATAACAAGACGATTGATCGTTTCGGACGAGTCTTTCCATCATTTATATCGTTGAGTGGCCCGTCAACGTGGATATGGAAACACACGTGTTATCAGGCTAACTCTAAGGATAACACTACCAGGATCGACATACGTCAGTACTCTGCAATTGGTAGGTGCTCTTTGTAAGGTGCTGTCCTTATTAACATGTTTTGAGCTGTTTCATGAAGATCAAGTATCCTCTTAACAAAATCAGATGCCATTTATATCACCAATCAATCAATAATTATATATGAATACAGGCGTATATCCAGCCTCCTTTGTGTGTGTGTATGTGTGTGGGGGGGGGGCAAAGCCATTTTTGTCCCCATTTTAAGGTTTAGAAGATTTAAGTTTAAGTAACATTTGTACTGATATGACTCTTTCATGACATCATGAAGTAAGGGTGTGACAGTCTGGGACCGAGACTATGGGATTTGTGGAGTAGGGCCTCACATGTCAGAATCTTGAACGCACCACACAAGCATAAACTATACATGAACGAGACTCAGCCACAAGCTGGCACCGTCAGCATCACCAATAACCTTCCAATAATATAAAATAATGAGAAGAAGATCTATCATTGTGGTATAAAACAATTACCGAGTATAATAAATTATTTTTCCTTTTGCCATATTTTTGCCGTCCCCATTTTATCCCTGAAAATTTCTGTGGGGGTGGGCACTTTGCCCTCCCCCCACTGGCTACGCCTACTGTATGAATAACAGTATGGATGACGTCTCTGATGGGTACGTAAAACAAAATGTTCATAAACGAAACGACAATTGCAACACATCAGTTTAATAACCTCCCAAGAGAAAGCCCAATAATAACACACACAAAATAAATACTACGAGAGCAAATAATTGCATGGTATCATCTCAAGACTCATTTATTTTAGGCACTGTGTATTTTTAAATTGTACTTGTATCTCACTGTAAAGCGCTGTGATACCGTTTGTGTAAGAGCGCTATATAAATGCCTTCCATATTGGTATTGTATTGTATTGTATCTTGGTTTCGATTACCGGTTTGGTAAACCATATTAGCCAAAATAATATAATTGTAATTGTATTTAAACACAAGTTTTTAAATACAAGATAAAGTAAATAGACATATCAACATTTTCTGACCACCAGAATGTGCACAAATGAATTTTTCCTGCATCTCGGGACCAAGATGTCTTCATGAAACAGACGTCTGCAACGGGTGGGAGACTGCCCTGAGAAAGAGGATGAATTCGGTTGTGGTGAGGGTTCATGAATATAGAGAGCTGGAAGAATGATATTAACAGAATCTCCGAACTGTTGATTGGGAACCTTGATCGTCACACATTATTCACTTATTTTGTTACTGTACTATTTTGTAACTGGTACTAACTTTCTGATAAACTTGTGGATCGTTTATATTATTATCTAGCCGAAAGCAAAACATTCTTACATGGGATGTGTTTGATTTCTTACCTTTAAGTAGACAGAGGGATAAATAGTGTAATTAATTGTTGAGTCAACAGAGGAGTTTATGTAAAAGCTCATAAACTATAACAGATGATATTTCTTGCCCATTCATTTAAAAGCAAATCTATTACAACATTTCATCTATTGTCGAAATGACATTGTTTTTAAAGACGCGACATTTATTACAGCCCCTGTATAAATTATATCGTGTGCGTGGAACACCTAAAATGTTAAGTGTATTTTTTGAGTTTTGAGAAAAAAAACGATTCAAGGTTTGGGACCATTGTCAAAAATTAAGTTTCTGTTCATGTGCAGATGGATATATGCAATTATTTCTCATGCAATGTTCACCAAATCGCCAAAATGCACTTAACATGTTTGTGCTTCCATTTATATATGTATTATTTTTGTCATATCAGGAAGTTGTGAGAATATCAATATTCTTGTCGTTCCGGACAGGCTGCGCCTCTAACTCGTCCGTGTGTGATGGCAGAAATGACTGCAATGATATTTCTGATGAATTTGATTGTGGTAAATATCAACTATTTATATATACATATTTTATTGGGCGGTTAATAATTTTCATTTTCTATTTCATTTTTACAAAATATTGTATAAACACATTATGACAAATAATTAAAACAATTAGGGCCTACTTAATGTATGACGAATAGCGTTATAACACTCATAAATCAAAACACAACTTATACTTTCACGCATTCTGATTCATATTATAAGAAGCCTACATAAATTTCCATTAATTATGTTTTGTTAATGGTTTTATTTTGGATGCATATCAGTTCAAAAGAAGAAAACATTTCTCTTGGTAGAACTCATTTTGTATATCTTTTAAATGACTAAAATGTATATAATTTATTTAATTACTGAATCTTCATGGTGAATATGCTTTTAAATGATGCTGATCATAGATGAATGTTCGTATCAGAACTGATTACAACTGGCGACCTATAGACCTAGAAGGGAAATTAGTCTGTCCCTTTATGTGTTGATAACATAGCGTTATACTCGTGCTTGCGTGTATTGGGAATCTACAAAGATGGCTGTCATGGCATGATAAAGGTCTACATTTCTTTGTTTTCAAAGGTCTGTGTGAGAAATGGTCGGATCGAAATCAACGGTGATGATACTACAATGGTTTCAACACCACACTGGCCTTTTATCGTACCTCTTCCAGAACTCAGTGTCAATGGTTTGTGGTGGCAGAAGTGGATTCCATGTGGTCATTATTTTCTCCGAGTTTGATCTGAACGAGCCTAACGATTATCTGTATATTGAAACGGACACATGTTTCAGAATCCATACTTGAAACTTTCAGGGTGAGTTTTACTGATGTTAAGTTTTTCTCAACAACATGTCAACAATTTAGCGTCTTTGCAATAATATTATTTAAATCATGTTTTTACATAGATTTTTCCTTTCAGAGGTCAATATCCAATGGAAAATCGCCTCGACACAAAAATGAACTGTTTATGATTTTTACATCAGATCCCCTAATGAGACAAAAGGATTCATTCTTGCGGTAACACAAATGCGTGAAGGTAAATGTGTTCGTGGATGTATTTATTATAACAACAATTCACAATTCTACAATTAATATTAAGATATTAAGGTAAAACATAAATTGAAAAATTGTGAATTTAAAAGAAATTACAAATATGAATTTTCCCAGCAAAAATATTTTTAAAGAAGACTCTTTTCAAATTTCAACGTATTAAAGAATAATGCTGAAACGTTCACATATTTTTAATGTATTCCTTTGATATACAGAAAGTAAGAATGTTCGTACAAGCAATTTTGTAACATTAAATTGTAATTTTTAGAACTTCCCTCGTAGTAAAGGATATTGTGTATTATATATAGCAAATCTAGCAAACTTTGTTTCTTAATGTAATTTCGGCTCTATCTCTTTCTGGGTATGGAACACCAAACCATACGTCTGTTACGGCGTTCCATACACGGAAAGGTTCGTTCCTCATTAGATACATGTTTTGTACAAGGTTTTTGTGAACGTTGTGGATTGTCACTTCGACAATTCCAAGGGTAGAAATTGGGTAGTGCTGTGGGATAACAATTTATTGGATAGGAGCTGAACATTTTGCCCAAAGTAAATTCTGTTTAACTGCTATAACCCAGGTTTATTATTTTGTTTGATTAACTTGGTGTAGTTAGAAGGTGAGAGGATGAAGTAGCCAGACACATCTCATCTGGTCTGCGTCCAAAATAACATCGTCTGGAAAGAGGCCTACCTTCTGCTTTTCCTTCAGGGTTTGTTTATCAAGATGTAGACAAAGGTTTAAATCAAACCGAGCCAACAGGGCGTGTCGCTAAAGGGGTGGGGAAACTTGGGTGACCACACAATAAAAGCGAGTGGGCAACATTTTTAGTGGCTGAGTATCCTCCAAACCAATCAAATTGTTGCGTAGTATGTGCACCAATTTAGCAGTTCCCAAACGCCCTGTTCCTGATGTGTGCAAGAGAACGTGACTGGTGCTCAGCAGATCCTGTTAACTTATCAGGCTCCAAGGGCCAATGGTCCCGCTATAATATTTCTCCATAAATGTTCTGACTTTTTCTAACTATTCTTTGGGACCCTCACGCCCAAAAACCTACGATAATGAGTGTTTATGGTTGCTATGGCAACTGCTGTTTATTTTGAACAGGTCCAATTGAATTTCCACTTTTTTTTGTTTTTTTTGATACTGTGTTTTGGTTTTGTTGTCAACTTTCACACGCTGAACTGGACAACATTGAGTCACAGGACCACTTTCATTACATTTTGAGAATCCAACATTGGCCGCTGTTACGTTTAAATGCAATATCTTATATTTTGTCCCCAAAGCATGATTTTTTTTAAAGGTTTTCATAATGTTTTGCTCAAATATAAATTTATGACATGAATAGTACC
>CM055816.1:487527-543721 GCA_029582265.1 Zoroaster sp. YZ-2022
GAATTAAATCGGTGCGAGCATTGAGCCCTGCGGGACCCCGCTTTTCAGGAAGCATTTTTTACTGGTTTCTTCGCCAACCGTCATTGTAAAGCTTCTGCAGGTGATCATTGTCATGAGAAAGTTAAAGGTTTATCAGGTATGATTTTGTGTAGTTTTAGGGCAAGACCTTTATGCCATACCGTGTCATTATGCTGCTGATAGATCGACCAGTACAGCACCATTCTTGAGATCTTTTTCTGTGAGGAGTGTTACTTGGTCTGTTGTACAGCGTCCTGTACGGAAGCCGGCCTGCTCAGGTGGGAGTTGAGGATCCACAATGGGTTGGATACGATTGTATATTAGTCTCTCCATCACTTTGTAGATTATGCATAGTAGGCTTATTGGACGGCAGCTGCCCGGGTCTTCGGCGGCCTTGTCCGGTTTGAGAATTCCCATTACTTTAGCATGTCTCCATATTTTGAGGATTTTCTGAACTTTGATACAGGTGCTGAAGTAATCTCGAAGCCATTCAGTGGATTTTGGTCCAAGATTTTTGACAAATTCTGGGTGAATGTAGTCTGGTCTGTTTTTAGGTAATGCTAATATTTCTAACCATGATGGCCCAGAAAATAAAATTACTTCCATGTTACATAATAACGAGGTAACATCAGTTAAAAACAGCCGTTCTTAGATCTCCTTTTGTTATACTCGGTTTAGATTAATGTGCATCAGTATGGAAGCAAACCATTCTTTTTGTTATATTTAAATGGTATCCACGAAGACCTGAACTTCTACTCAGTCATATATTTGTACGTGAAGTTTTTATTCTTACTTTGAGCGATTCGTTATGATGTGACATGGTTTATATTAGTAGTAATTTTATACTAGAGGGCCTTGGCCTTGAGGGTTAAGCCTTGGCCTTAGCCTTAAGGCTTGAGGGTCAAAGCCTTGGCCTTGAGGATCAAAGCCTTTGCTCCAACACTGCTTTACATACTAAAGTGAGTTTATACTTGATAAACTGATTCTAAGAATATGCTTTATTTGAATCAAGATATGCATTAAAGCCATGCTTTGGTCAAAATGTATGTAAATGCATCATTTCTTTATTAGAATCAGGATAGTATACAGTAAGTAACGTGAACGTTTCAGCTTATTTCATTGGGCTGTTATCGAGAACATAGTGAAATGTTGTTTTTGTATTCAATCCAAAGTGGAAATTATATCTTCGAAAGACAAAAACTTATTTGAAAAATAATTTGAATTATTGCACTAACATGATAGCCCCTCTGACAGAAATATTTCGAGGGATGTTTGATACCATCGTCAACTTTACATGAAGTTTCAGGTAAATCTGTGACATTTATTTTCGAGAATAAAAAGGCATTCAAATATAACGTGTAACTACCGTAGGAAAATTATTTGTAATTAATTGTATTAGGATGATAGTAAAGTAAATTTGACATCATTATCATATAATTCAAAGACAAAGACAACGAAAAATACTAGTAAAATATCTTACTTGGTAACTTAGATGGAGTCAACGGCGCACCCAAGGGGGGGGGGAGCTCGGGGGGCTTGAGCCCCCCCCCCAAGAGGGTCCACGAAAAAAAAGGGACAAAAAGAAGAAGGAAAAAAATGAGAGAGAGAGGGGGAGGAGAAAGGGTGGATTTCTTTTCATCTTATGCCACTCGCATTTTTTTTCTTCTTTCTAAAATATTTTATTATGTCTCATGAAATCTCACTATAATTGTTTAAATTTGCAACAATAACATAAACATTTGAAACCAACGTGCCAATTTGTCCGGGCTAAAATATATTTTACGTGGTTCCGGCATTTTCAAATTTAAGTGTTTTCCTTTTCAAGGAATGCCGGACAAGTGTAAGGAAAAAGTAATACATTTTTGTTTACCCACAATGATTTATTTTTAGATGTTGTATAATGAATATGCATGAACATGTCACTCTCTGGTGCAACGACCAGATCCAATCTTATTTTATCATGTGTTGCTTCCTTTTCTCCAATTTTCTTTAACTCGGCTATGTGCAGGGCATTAAAAAGGCCTGCAATCCTACCCTTTCCAAATTACACATCACATACATGCCCAGGTTAGGGTTTTAATTTTATTTGTTAACAGTAATCTGATATAAATAATTATTATGTGACACCGTTTTAGCAACAACAAAAAAGAAAAAGATTACCGGTAGGATCTGGGTTTGCCGCCCACTTGTTCATGGAATTTGCCGCCCATTGATGGAAAGTAGGTAGTTACTGAATCACAATTGATTGATTTGTGCAGTTCGTAATTATAGACGATACACTAATGTTTGTGTGTGAGTGAGATTGGCTCTTGCCAGCTTGGCGTTTATGCCACTCCATGGGAGGTTACCGAGTTCCTAATGGGAAGATCCATCCATACCTATTATACATACATACAACCCAAAATTACATACATACGTACATATACATACTAGGCCTAGTTGATTTGTGACAGTAACATTTTCTTTGAGCCCCCCCCCCCAAGACAAAATCCTGGGTGCGCCGTTGGATGGAGTCACTTCTCTTCATTTTAAATGTAATGTTTTCAATGTCATTGCTAAAATCAGGAAATATCGTTTTTTATTATTATATTCCATAGAATGGGACTACGATGTAACTGATGTATGCAGTATATTATTTGGTAATTTCATTTTATTTCTTTGATATTTGCTTCAACGATTTGTATTTTATATATCAGGCAACGGTACATGCATTCATCAGTATTCAACGGATGGAAAAGTAAATTAAATCACATACCTGAACAGAGTGGCCGTGATTTAATAGAACATGTGTTTACGAAATAATGTCGTGTCCTTGGGAGTACTATGAATTCCATGGAAGGCAAGATTGTACAGTTATTACACTTTATGCTTAAAATCTCCACATTACATGGAGCATATTGTAAAAACCAAAACAAAATAAGACTAATAAGTAAGATTTAGCCATAGTGCATTATAATATCAAGGTCATTGAAAAATGTTAGGCCTATTTTTAATTTTTAAGTATGATCTTTTATTTGATTCACAGTTTAGCTTCAGATACAACTTACAATTATCAAATATCAAGAAGGAAGTGTAACATCATGTGAACTCATTGGCGGATCCAGGGGGCTAAGGGGGCTGTAGCCCCCCCCCCCCTAAAATCGTAATTTTTTTTTTTTAAATTAAAAAAAGAGAGAAAAAGAGAGGGGGAGGGGAGAACGCACTCCTATTCCCACAGTGTGCGGGATAAACCGTTGCGCATATTAAACCTATTAAACCTATTATACCGTTGCGCATAGGAAGTGGCGGCACCCTTTGTAGTACTGAAAAATAATTGTTTTTGATTCTCAGCCCCCCCTAAAATATGTTCTGGATCCGCCCATGGAACTTATCTTTTCTGTAAAAAGAAGTGTGGTTTAAAACTAGCGGTATGTATGAATCTCGACGTTTTGGACATTACTCTCTATAGACTAATCCGTTGACCAATTCACTGGGAGCCGCCATAACTGCGGTGGTACCTACATTCTGCGTCAAGCGTTCGTTTTCTACGCAGTCCAGTGCTTCTTTGACCAATCTGAACACTCTATTTAACGAAACGTTGGCGTACTGCGTATTTAAGAATACGTGTGACGCGCGCGTGCAGTATAGTACCACCACCGCAGTAATGGCAGAAAACAGTGGTCGCCTGATGAGTCTATATGTATCTCGACCAGATAATGATATTCAAATCATCGGAGTAAATTTATTTTGTTTGTTGGAAGATTCGAAACTTAAGGCCAATAACCATTATTTTACTTTTTAAAATGAATTTATAATTGTGTTGTATTAATTGTATTAATTGTAGAAAATACTAATGTTACAGTATGCCTATTTATAATCAAATAATTACTTGTGTTAGGGTTAGGTCCATTTTCATTGAATTCTAAGGAAACGTTAAAAGGACATTGTAAAGAAATTACTCAGCATAAGTCATAATTATGAGATATAAGTCATAATTATGACTTAATTATGACTTAATTAAGTAAACGATTGATTTCATGTATGTTATTACTATTATGATTGTGTTATAAAACAAGATAGGTATTTTTCTATATAGTTCCATTTCGCCTGTCTAGTCATTATAGTCATTATTAGTGTACGCGACAACCACTCTTTTCCACCATTTACGTTGACTGTCTATTTGGAGCTTAAGAAAAACGACTTATAATATACGTTATAATATCGAAAAAGGTATTTTCAGTCTTAATAAAAAGCTTGGGGTACTGTCCAAAAATGAAGTCATCAGCATAAGGAAGGGTAAATGATAACCATTCAGCATATACCCATGAGATTGTTCATATTGTTTAAGATAGTGAATAATAGGATTGAATACTAAAATAAAGAGGACATGTGAAAATGGATCACATTGGAATACGTGCATTTTTTCAATTATAATGGCTAAGATTTGGTTGAGTTGACGTATTGTATGATTGATGGCGGCCAAAATCCGTTTCGCAGTAAAGAGTGATGAGTAGGTGGCTGACAGATCCAAAAGCATCCGCTAGTTCGAAATGTTTTACATAAACGATTATCTTTTTATGTCTTGCATCTGCAACAATTTCGGAGTGTTCCACGCATCCGTTGATGTGTGGTGTTGCCAATTGGGTTGTAAAAAGAAACGTCAGTGTTCTATTCACTATAGTACTTTGCCAATGCATGATCTTTGTTCGTCACAAAGAGTCCTATGGACAGATAGACGCAAAATAGACGCATTTGCTTACGCAACGTACGTAACAATTGTTGGTAATACAACCAATTTTAAGAGATTTTACAACTTAGACTTTGAAACAAATAATGATTGTAAGGGTTTCATTAGCATCACAATTAATATTCATATATGGGTTTTTGCCCCATCGGATTTCCGAGGTGTTTGTATATCTTTGTTGATTGGTCATTAATCATTCCGTTCTGAGCGACTTATATTAATTACCAATTAGTTAAGGGAGAGAGCTTGTTTGCTAAACTTAATGTGTATAACCTCGATCATGGCAATTAACAAATCATTGACGTCCTTTAACGTGACAACCAACCGTTTTCCTCCGAAATTGTTCAAGAATATAAATGGTCTGCACACGCGCGCGTCACTCGCATTCTCAAATACGCAGTACGCTAGCGTTTCATCAAAGAGTGCTCAGATTGGTCAAAGAAGCACTGGACTGCGTAGGAAACGAACGCTTGATACAGAATGTAGGTACCACCGCAGTTAAGTTATGGCGGCGCCCAGTGAACTGGTCGACGAATTAGTCTATACACAATTTTTCCCCGCATAAATGTACAATGAAGTACATCATAAATGTACGTACAGCATAAGCCAGCAATGACAGAGACAGAGAAATAACACTGTAGACGCATAGAGAAACAGCCCCAACAGACTGAGACATAATTACTTCGCAACACACCACATGCCGAAAAGATAAACAGGGATACAATCATTAATCGACAAACAGACTAACATCTTATGACATCTGATGATGATCAGAGCATACTGATCGAAACGCCGAGTTGTAACCTCCAGTTCTTTTCAGAACTAATTACTGCTCAATAGAGAATTTCACATGGTGTCACCGCAATTAGTTACTTATCCTCTTCACCATGCAAAGCTACAAGTTTTACCTAGACTAACATCCATGATGGACTGACAAACATACAGTCACAGACAAACTGAAAAACATCCAACATATCAACAAACATAGAGGCACATTAGCCCCAAAACAGACATGGCAGACCACAATACATATGTCTACATGAAAATGTACACTCACAACAGATAGGAAGACACAATACACGACTAACTGAAAGACCCACACACATAGACAGACAAACAGATATACAGACACAGTAAATGACAGCACAGCAACACAATGTAACGATATATTTATATTTTTAAATTCTTAAAATATTGTTTAATTGTTGAACACAGTTTATCAATCACATCTTCTTCATGCATAAACCTCTATAACTTATTCAAGTTCCACGTTGTCAGATATATGTATATATATTCTATATACTTTTATATTATTTTCCAGAAAATGTTATTTTAACTTATTATAATTTATTCACTTTGTGCTACAAAATCACTTTTTTAGTGATAATACACAGAGCTCATAATTTAGTCGTTTTACATTTCTTTTATGCGAACCAATGACAGTTAATTCCCATTAGGGCATATTTGTTGGGGGTTGTTGAAATCCAACATTTAAATACCACCGCATAATTTTGGTTTAAAAAAGTGTGTCGTCCTGGTTGTGTGGAGCGTATGGCGGAGCTTGCCACGCAAAACAGTTCATTTCGTCGTGTCAGTGCAAAAACGTCGTATGTTCACAATGCAATAAGGTCGTATGTACAGCGCGTCGTCAATCTGCATAAATTGACAGACATTAAAAAATGTTTGTGCAACAACGTCGTATCTCAGCCATTGCTTTTGTGCATTCATCCGGGAACTTGTTACATACGACCTTTTTGCACTGACACAAACTGGTTTTGGGACTTCATGTCTGGACTTTGATGCGACACGACGTATTGAGTCTGCTACTGCGGCTTGAATTCTATGACGTTTCTTTGGGTGTGGCACGAATTTTGAATTCCGATTTTAATTTTGATCAGTAGACTTACTGGTACAATAAAGATTTACTCATTCACTAGAAGCTAACCAAGGTAAGCAATACCATTAAATCTGGAGGCATATTATTTAGTATTTCTTGATCTAAATCAGCCATGGCTGATGATGAAGACTCAGAATCTGACACAGATCAAACATCTCAATCAGTAATGGATTTTCAAGATAACCGTCAACGATCAACTTTAGACACCATGTACAGCCAAGCACAAAACGATTCTCAATCAAAGAAAATAAAACGTAAACGCACACAATCAAACAGCATAACTTACAGCGATATATACACAGAATCAGACGACAGCGACTACAAAACTCCACAACCAAAACGCAGATTTACTCAAGATAACAACACTCCAAATCAACCAACTATGGTAGTTATCAACTCCCAGACATCAAACTTGCTAAACTAAATCCGATAAAAATTGCAAAGCACCGAACAAAGTAGGAAAGGACATAATAAAACTGTAACTAAAATAATCAAGGAGGAATCACAGTATGCTGTTACACCTCAGCTCAAGCAAGAAAACTTCAAACAATAACACAATTAGACCAATGGACCGTAACCGCCGAATTTGCCAAATCACAAACTCAAAGTAAAGGTGTCATCACCGGCATTCCAGTAGACGTAACCGAAAATGAAATCCTAAAAGCATGTAAAAGCCAAGGTGTGACTAATGTAAAAAGACTTATGAGGAAAATAAACGGAAAACTAGAAAACAGTCTGTCAATATGCCTAACCTACAGTACACCAAACCTTCCAGAGAAAACACATATTGGATACGAATACTTCACAGTAAAACCCTACATTCCTCCAATAATAAGATGCTTTAATTGTCAAAGACTAGGCCACGTGGCAAACAACTGCAGAAGCTCAACACGCTGCGTGCGATGTGGCGAGTCACATACTTTTGAACAATGCCAACAAAAAGAAAAAGTAAAATGCTGTAGGTGTGGCGAAAGCCACTCGTCAGCTTATGGTGGATGTTACACAATAAAACAAGAAAGAAAAATTCAAAATGTTAGATTTTCATACAAAATATCATATGCAGAGGCAGCAAAAGTTATAAGAACCGACATTACAATTGGAGCAAACACACCCAGCCAAACAATACCCACATACCAAACAACAAACATTAAAGAAAAAACACAACAACAAAACACAAAGACAAATAATGACATAGACCTCCCAACTCGGCATCCCACAAAAATAAGTACTAAGGACGCTACCACCCAAACAGACAAAGTAGCAGAAACCCAAACTGAATTAACACAACAAAACACATACAATGAACAAGAGCTAATCGAATTACTTGCTGGCGCAATGCAAATATGGGATACTATCAAAAATAAAGATAGAACCGCTGCCATAATAACACTAGTAAATCACGTCTTCCACTCCAAAGAAACAATAACACAAAAAGTAAAACAAAGAAAACACAGAACACCTTCACAATCACTTGCCAACACAAGGAAAAAATCACCTGACAGAAAACAAACACAAACAAACATGGGTCCACCAAATACTCCTAAAACAAACACTAGCCAAAAAGGTAGAAAAACAAATAAAACAACTACATGATTGTTACATTTATAGTTCTTACAATCTTACAATGGAATGCCCAGTCACTTTTAGCTCATATTTAACCTGCCCTAATTACAACACACAACGCAGAACCCTTATAGAAAATCTCTAATTACCTCTAACAGTAACATTAACACAACTTCTGGGGAAAAAAGAAAACTACTACGAAATCATTAAATACATCAAAAATTGTAACATCGAAATCTAAATAATATGCCTCTTTATGATTAACTGAGTATTGCAAAAATCAGGTGGGAGGGGCTACGGGTGATTGGCGGGTCACTGTGTCACACGTCATCACCTGGGAGGTGTTGCGAGCCTGCAAATCAGCCGGCAGAGCCCGGGCTCTTAAACTGCAAGGTACACGGCTCGACCCCTAGGACACTAGTGGCACATTATGATCTGAGGATCACTTACACCCCTCCCTACCAACCCCAACCTTGTTAAGATTAGCGAACAACTTATCGTTAATGGCACAAAGGGCACATCGATTGCCATAAGTGCCACATACCCTACAACAACAACAACAAACTGGTTTTGCGCAAAAACGTCATAACTCGGAGACGTTTTTGCACTGACACGACGATTTGTCAATGATGTAATGACCATCGTACGTACGTTATTGCGAAGGAACACTCACCACAAACAAACGCCATGTACAAGACTTTTGGAGTGGATTGGATTGCCCCGATTATCTCTCTCTGACTTGATTATTCTCATTTAACTCGGGAGAAAATAACACATTTCACAAACTGTCAGCATTAGCAAAAATAACACATGGATATCTGGCATGAAGACAACAAATCAGCTATCGGTAATGGTGGTCGTGATAATCCTATTAGAACAACCATCATCGACATGGGGGACGGCAACAAGAACACATCGAACTGGCCCATCGTCCACCCCAAAGCCTGTGACAACGACGGCGGCACATTTGCAAATCGGTTCAGAGATTTTGGAAATAACACAACCTTCCACGGTATCAGCTATCTGACCAACAGCAAATACAACGGTGTCCGAAGGTTTGACAATTTTGTTTCTTTTTTTTCTTCAATAATATTGTTAACAAGTAAAAACTGTCTGCGGCGACACCATGTAGGCCTATAAATTCTTTTTTGAGTAGTAAATAGTTCTGAAAAGAATCGGTTGAAATCAACGAAACCAGACGTAGGCGTATTTTACGGGTTAACGTAATGCGTGGCGTGGCGCATTATCGCAAGCAAGCGTGTCCTTTCCTATTTTTAATTCGGTAAACAGCGAAAAGAAAATACATCGATTAAGCAAACATTACACTCTAAAAACTGAAGTGTTAAAAGTAACTCTTGAAGTGTCATTTTTAACACTTACGAAGAGTGCGAGGAGGGACTACTCTCCTAGTGTTATACCCAACAAACACATTTATGTTTTTCAAACATAATAAAAATGTTATGTAAAACATCACTGTGATATTTTGAAATAATGTTATTACGACATGGTCTTACAAACATTTTATTGACGTTTTCATGACATCCATGTAAAATATCAATGTAACGTTTTTATTTCATCATCTTGACATAATTCTAAAACATCATTTAAATGTCCTCATATCATTGTTCAGATATTATAAGTAATAGTTTAAATACGAATATAAAATGTTATAATGATATTCCCTAATAATCTTAAAACCATCCAAATGACGTATTCTTGACATTTTTGTAAAATATTTGCATAACGTTTTTCTTATATCGTCTTGACATAATAGTAAAACATCACTGAAATGTCTTAATATCATTTCAGAGATATAGTAAGTCATGGTTTAAACAACAATTAAAAACAATCAAATGACATTTATATCCGAATATCTTAACATACTTCTCAAGCATCATTTAAATGTCTTGATGTCATTGTACAAATACAATAAACCAGGGTTTAAATAATGGCTTTACAATGTTTGAATTATATTTTCTCATAATTGCGACATGGTCTTAAAAACATCCAAATAACATATTCATGACATCTTTGTAAAATATTAGCATAACGTTTTTCTTACATCGTGTTGACATAATGGTAAAACATAATTCAGATGTCTTAATATCATTTCAGATATATAATAAACCATGGTTTAAATAACACTTGAAAATGTTTCGATGATATTTCTAATGTTATTGCGAGATGACCTTACTAACATTCAAATGACGTGTTCAAGCATGATGTTTTTATCACATCATCTTGGCATAATTCTAATACATCATTTAAATGTCCTCATATCATTGCACAGATAATAAATGAGGCTTAAAATATTTCAATGATTATTTCTAAAAATGTTATGGCTACGTACATGGTCTTAAATTTAGTCCAAATGACGTATTCATGACATTCATGTAAAATGTAAGTGTAATATTCTGATGACATTATATCAACATAATGCTAAGAGTGCATCAGTTGAATGTACTAAAACTATTGTGGAGATACTATAATATGAATTACAAATATTTTTTAATGGTCTTATAAACTTCCAAATGACATTATTCACATCATCCTTGTAAAATATTAGTATTTTTTGATGACATATCGACAAAATGCTAAAGGAAAACATTAAAAATTTCCTCATATCATTGCCAAACAATGGTTTAAAAGCGACTAAGTACTCATAAAATCCAAAAGATAATATTTTGACATTATGCATCTTAATTAGGAACTCTTCAAAAAGAAAATGCAAACGTACATGGTGCTAGCACATACATTACTAGATTGTATTTCCACCATACAAAGTTTTAAATCTTACTTATGATGACCCTTCTTAATAAGTTACACCAATGTGTATTCACTTTTCCCATGTATAATATATACATGTATAAGCATGCACATTGATAAAAAATAAGATTTTGTATGACAAAGATGTTCAAAAATCACATACATAAATAGTAATGACCGGTGATTAAAATTTTGTTTTAAAGTAAAATTCTTATTGAAAGCATTGGTTGAGCCATTTTTTTAAAATAACTAACTTGGATCACAGATTTTACAGCTCTAAAAAAAGCAGGGAAAAAAGTTTGTAACAGGGATTACAGATTTTCAGCTTAAGAAATCAGGTGAAAAAAACATTGTAGGAATCACAGGCACACCGACTCAACTGTGCCACTATCATGTAAAGAAAATTTCCCCGTAATAAATCATTTTATTTTGGGCTGCTCTTCCGTAATCTAAGTTATTAAGGGCAATTCTCCGAGAATGGAATGACGTCCATTCAAGTACTGCCCATAAACACTGTACAAATACAATAGCATACTTTTAAATTCAAACTTTTTAAAACTGTTTTTTTTAAAGTTTTTTATTGAAAAATATTTATTCATTAACATTGAATAAATGTTTGTCACAGAAGATGTCAAAAGTCATAGTAAAAATCATTGTAACAGTAATAAATAATTTAATAGAAGTGCAGTGCAAATCCGTAACCATGGTTACCGTAATTCCGTTACCATATATTAAAGTACCAAGCAAATGTCTGAAAGTGATATTTTTTATAGAACTTGTAGGGAGGTATATTTAGAAAAAAACAATGTTGGGATTTTTATTTTTATTTTCTTTGCCCCAAAAATTACTTTTGTGCATTATTTTGGAAATGGAATTACTTGTGATTTTCTCATGTTTTATTTTTAAATTATTGGAGAACACGAAAAATAATTTTTTTTTTTTTTTTACATACAAAAGTAATCTTTGGTACAATGGCTATCTAGACACATCAACAATTATTTTCCCACAAGGCCTCCACTAATCACAATGTCCAAGATAATTAAATTCGAATTTTTAATAAAAATTCCACTTTTTCAGACTTACTACCCCAAAATCCATAATTCTCCCAGAAAACAAAGCTTTTTTTAATTTTTAACCACTTGGACTGGATTCCCTATGAAATTCTCGTCTAAAATCGATATAAATTATTCCTCTATTGCTAATGTAAAATGTTGACATTTGTTTTTCTCTCCCATGGCCTTACAAGTATCTTGCTTGTTTATACAAGGTCTTCTTCAGCACTGGTGCTAGCACCTTTTTTCAGCTTCTGGTGATGAAACAAATAAAATAAATACATGTTATACAAACAGTTACATGAACATGGGGCAAAGAATAATTGATCTTTAAATTTGAGTGTTTATCATGGATGATTACGGTCATCTTTTGTTTTAAAATCATGTACATGTACATGTACACTTTGCAGTCATTACACGACAATAATAAAGTCATCATAACGTGCTATGATGTCATGTATGTTTATGTTATGAAATGTGAACTAAAAACATGCAATAAAGAAAATATCTTCTTAATTAATAATTACTTGCTCCTAAAATGAAGCTTTATCCTTCAAATGAAGATTAATTGCAAACAAATAAATTGTGATGACTTCATTTTTTAGTGAAACAGTAAAAATTTCTTTAATAGCTTTATAAAAACAATTTCATGCGCATGACAAATTATTTGGTGAAAATCTAGTGTACTGGACAAATTCGTAAAAACTCCCTTGCTTATGCTTGACAAATGAGGCCACAATTCTTTCAACAATGAACATACAAACAATGTAACAGTTTAACCATGAAAATACCAATCATTCAATAAAATGTTACGCATTATCCAACAAAGAATTTACCGGTATACCATCGCCTTTGATCACATCACATAAGTTCTCATAGAGTTTTAAAAATGTCCATCTCAAAGGCCCCTTAAAAAAGGACCAAAAAAACCTAGACCTACATGTTTTTACCATAACATGTAGGTCAATATTTCTTTGTAATGTGCTCTATTCATCATACAGGTTTTGATAAACCAGCAAAAGTGCTTTTTAAGTCAGTTTGTCAAGATATGTATGTCTGGTTCAAGCAAGGTACATGTAATTAACGCCTGTCAGATTAAACACACATACATTTGAAGTAAGAGGTGATATTTACAACATTTTAATGAAATAATTTTATTTTAACAACTAACGAGACAAACCTTTACAAAGTTTGACCCCCCTGGCTGGTTGGGAGCATTTCGCAGAACTTCACTAATCTCAAAAAGAATATCGCCCTGCTTTGTTCTTAGTTTTGTCAGCCTCAGCACAGCCTCTGTGAAATACAAATTAATTTTTAACTTAGAGTGGCATATCTTCAAAATATACAACAGTAAAGCACTGATTTACAGGCATTGTTAACAAACATGATCTATGAGACAAACTGATTCAATTAAAAAACGAAATGATGAAATTGTATGATAGTGCCGTTCCATAAACCAAATAACTGTAGGTTGGATAAATTGTTCTCATTCACATAAAAATCTGCATGTAAAAATAAAAACTCAATGTCGCATTATTCAAATCCTTTAAAGGTCACATGAAATAGATTTTTTTTTTCTGGCGTAAACAATAAAGTATGCTTATTAAAACATATATTCGTCCTTGGTATTTTTTCCTCACCCGTTTATACCATAACAAATTTAAAATTAAGGGGGGCCGCCCTGCTCCTCCCGCACCTCCTCATTAACATAAAATCTGTGATGTACACTTAAGAGATTGTAGAAAGTATTCACTGATACCTTTCTTTCTGTCAAATATAAAGTCTTGACAAGTCTTGGTTGCTTAGTTACAGTAATGTCATGTAGGCAAAATTGGTCAAAACTGTAATTTTTTTGTTTTCACAAAGTGATGGATTGCAGCCTTGTGCGTGTATTACTGCGTGTGTCAAAATGCAGTGCTCAATGTTTTTTTAGTTTTTAGTGATGTGAATGGATCATGCCACACAGAGCAGTGTTCTGTGTGTTCCCTTATACGTGAAAACTTTTTTTTTTTTTTTACAAAGTGAATTTTTTGTTTATTAAGTATGTTATTCGTTTATAGTTGTTTACAAAAACATACAGTTATGTATCATTTGAGATTTAAGCTTTCTGAAAAAGTAAAAATGAATGATTTTTGAGATTGAAATACATCAAAAGCACGATTTTAAAACTTTACCAACTGCAATCGGCAATATCTCGAAACGTGGTTTACCACTGCTTGGTCAAATACGTCACTTTGTGAAAACTGCAATGATATAGTCCGAGGGCTGGAAGGCCCCCACACACACACGACCGCCACCTGTATTTCTTTGTTCCTTGGGATGTCCTCAATAAGAAAACCGATGTTAACATGAAAAAGTTTGGCTCTGGGCCTATTGTTTATTTTCCCATTATGATGTTCACACAAATTACACTTCTTAGCATAGGGGTGGAGGGGGATAAGACATCCTCCAATTTAAATGTAATTTGCCACAGTTGTTATTCAGTTACATGACGTCATAACAAGTGGGAGGGGCAGGGTGCACAGTAGGCCTCTCCAGCCCACAGACTAAGAGCATTCATTTTACAATCAAACTTAAAAGAATAAATATTATTCTTACTGAGAACAATGGTGCAGCACAGCTGGGCCTTGAATGCCAGTTTCCCCTTTTGGCCTCTGAGGGAAAACCTGCTCATCACCGAGTTGCCTAAAATAGCTCTCATGACGCATCTGACTAATTTTGCCAGGTCGTCTCCTCTCTCAATTTGTGAGAGTGCTTTCACCTGAGAAATAAATATTGCATATCATTTTTTTGTTCACCTTGGTTTTGTTATTGTTCTGTTTTTACACAAATTGCTTTATCTCACTCTTTTAAATGCAGTTCTAATTGAAAAACTGAACAGTTAGTGAGAAGATATAAAACTATTTGTGATTTATTTTTGCCAGACTTTCCATGTTATTATCTGGGTGTTTTTTTTATTGTAACCGTATGTATTAATTATTAACCCTACATGTAACATCATTTATTAAATGGTTAGAAAACCAGCTCAATACAACATCCTCCAAAGATTGAGCCTGTAATGCAACAAAATAGAAATAACTACATCTGATCGTTGGTTCCGTTCTAAAAAATCCTTACCACAAAATGTGTATATTATTACCACTTCATAACTCCTGAAACTCCTGAAAAACATCTCCCAAGGCATAGCTTCTTTTTAGATGTATTTATTTTAGTCTGCAAGGTCCTTTCGATTATTACAGATATTAAAAAGCCAATAAGGACCTTACAGCATTAAGAATGTTTTGTTCTCATCTCAATGCAAAAATGTACAACAATATTTTTTACAACAGTTGCACAACCTGCGATATTGAGGTCTAATCTCAAATTTTATCTGCATAGACAACAGGTTGTTTTTGACCAGAAGACTTTCATGATAAATTGCGAGAGTTCAACAATTTGTGCAAACATGACAAAGTCATGGGTATTCAAGATGGCATGATATATTTAGACATATAATGCTTGGCGTAGATTAAGAGTTAATGAAGGCATAAATATTTACGTACCTGGCGCTTCTGTTTGTCTGGCTCATCAGCTAGTTTTTCTTCAAATTGGAGCATTAAATTTAATGTCTCCATAGGTTTACCCTCTGGTAAGAATGAAGATATTGTCAGCTCTTCTGGGTTTTTCTGGTCACCCAGGACTGACAAAGCCTGCTCAGCCTTTTTGAGCCTTTCTAATACTAAAAGAACAACAAATAATATTTTATAGGGCACTCAGTATTTAAACAACCATTACAATAAACATGATTCCACTGGGAAAGGAAATAAATTGCAGTGAGAAAGAATTTAATTGCACTAAATTATTTACCATGAGATAACTATTTACTGAAAATTATGCATAAACTATCACCCTTCATTTCAGAAACAGCGATGATCTTTTTAGCAGTTGTTCCATGGGATTGCATTGCAGATATTCATGTAAAACACAAGGGCAGACCTAGCATTGAAAAACTAAAGACTCCAAATTATTCAATTAAACAGTTAAATGCACTAATTTTACTACAAAGTATTTATTATCCTGTAAATGATTTGTATCAGAACAAGTGTTACTCAACACTTTTGTGTAAAAATACCTTCTTGAAGCATACTGTGAATGCTTCTTGACTGTTCTGGAAATCGACTCCCCGATGACGTCTCGGAATTCATGGAAATGTCCAGCTCACTTTCCCCTACACATAATTTGAACAAAATAACAATAAGAAATGAACAAAATACACATATGTATATTTTTACATTCTGTAATGAATTAACTCATAATATTTAATGTAAAATTGTATTTATATAGTGAATGAGACATTTCTAGCAGCAGAAAACTGGGCTTCATTAATACATATGCACATACATTTAACTTCATCAATGCGAGTCTAAAGTAGTCCATGCTGAGGCCGCAAATTTCTTGGTACCAAATCATAGTAGTAATGCTCACATTATACCATTTTATTTTGGCCAAAATGGGCATGACTGCCATTTTTCAAATGACCCGATCTCCCTAACCAGTGAGCCAAATTTGTTGATATTGGTATCTTTGGAAAGTAAAGGTCAAAAGGTCATCAAACTTCAAATTGCCCACCATAAATAATGATGGCAAATTTGGATTCCTTACACAATTTACCTTTCAAAAGAGACTTAGACTTAGATATCAAATGAATATTGTCTGATATCGACCCATACGCATGTGGATCGTTCACCACTGTAAACACTAGGTGTCAATAACAAAGTCTGATCCCAACCAACTATTTTAAAACTAATTTGTAACAAGTACATGTATTTGTTCCTGTTAATTTAACAAAAACAACCAAAAAGCAAGAGTATTTATGACATGTGACTATTTTTTTGTCACCAGTAACTGCTCACACAGCAGAGTACATTTTTTTCTGACAAAGGGAGCAATATATAACCAAGTCAAAAGTTGTTTTTCAACGACATCTTCATTCAAAACATACCTGTATCATTTCCTGTCGACCAAACATCTGGTGTTCCTGGCATTTCTATTTCATCAACATGGATGACACCAGACCCTGAAATAGTATCATACAAAGTTTGAAAAATAATAATCTTATATTTCCCTAAATTAAACGCAAAAAAGCAAGTTTATAATCACCCCCACCACCGAAAAAGGGGGAAATTTCTACATAAAAACTATAACTTCCAAGCCAAGGTAAAAGCTTCTTTAGAGCTTGTTATTTGTTTTGCAATGGTTTTGCTCAACTCTATGTCAAATTCGTTTAAGGGTTAATCCTGTACATGTACAATAAAAGTGCAATTCACCTTGATTCACCAATACATACACTGTACATCATGTATGAGCCTGTAATTCTTACAATCACACTCTGTAGTTTAACATGCTACTGTTCATGCATATGATATGAGGCTTAAAGGTATATAGCATTGATAGAGCTGACAAAACAGGCAGTATTTGAATTTACAAACTAGTGAACTTTAGAGCTCAATCCCTCATCTAAATCACAATAAAAAAGTGAAAAACAGTTTTTTACAAAATTAATGGGATAAATTTGTTCAGGATACATTGTAATTAGGTACTGGTAATATTGACCTACACAATTTACATATTTGTATCAAACTTTTATCCCATTTGCTTGTTTGAATGGTCTTACCTTTGTTTCTCTCATCAATATTCATTAGTTAGGATTCCAAATGGAAATATACTGAGACAATAGAAACTTACCACTTGTTTTGGAATCGCTGATGGTCAAACCAGGTGTTACTCACCTGGGCCATGAGAACTCAAAGGTCACGTGACCATGTGTGACCGATTTGTCTGTAGGGGCTACACTGACTTGCCAAAATAAGTGCACATATTACATTTGTGCATTGTGATTACTGATAATTTAAGGTCGAAAAAGTGATGTTTCTATTGTGTCTCATTAAAACAATTGGTGTCTTGTATTACTATGACAGTTAATTAGGTTTTCCCTCAGCAATTCCTGTGTTTCAAAGGGTAGGTTGTATTAATTTTCCAATGTACCAACTGCATGCTGAATCTTTACTTTAGATACAGTGTAGCTACTTGTACATATTTACAGTATGATATATCTTTGGTAAAGATAGTCTTAACAGTTTTAACAATGTAGTAACTGCTACACAGATTAATAAAATTAAGTTCTCAAACTCACAGAAATTAATTCCTACCTTGCTCCTCATCTGAGTCACTTCCATGACCACTTTCTTGTTCATAGCGTCTTGGCCTTTTTCTAGCCCTTTCTTTGATGGTTACTCTTTCATCATCGGTGTCAACGTTTGATGTGTCGACAGCTCTTTGTGCAGCCTTCAACGCACCAAAGTAGTCTTGATATTCTAAGAAAAAAAATTGAAAAAAACTAAATTATTAAATACAAATGATACAAAACCAACTCAATTTTCTCTAGATTTTATTTTACTGGATATATGGTCATTCAAAGTTGCATGGTCTTGTGACCCCTATCTCACAAAATAATTGACCGAGGACCTTAATATTTGAGTTTTCTCATGTACACCGTTTCACCATAAAAATTTGAGGTTATATTGGCACAGAATGACTCATATAACAAATTTATACTAGACATGTTTCAGTCAGGAAGCACCTTAAGAAGCATCATTCAAATGTGTGTAGAATTTGTGTACAATAGCGACATCCAGGAAGAAAAGCCAGAAATAGCAAATGTTCCTCAAATGAGCAATCACCTGACTTGAGTCTTGGTATGTACCATACTTTGTGTCCACAATAGGGGTGTAACAATACCATTTTTTCATGATACGATACGTTCGCAATACTTTGTCCTGATATGATACGTATCATGATACCTATTGTGAATACTAAAAATGCAACAATAAAGAAGTGTCAGTAGCCCTAGGAAGTCAGTGAAGTTTTTCCAGGACGAAATGTCAACAAATATAAGGATATTTTTATAAAGTAAGAATTTTCTTTTTTTGGTGTGCATAATATTCAGTATTGTGTGTGTTGATGAAATTCTGAATTTTTTACTCAACATTTTACACATGACGGAACTTTTGTCAATATCTTTATCTGGACTATTTTACAGCAGGGGAAGGAGAATGAAATAACAACATGAAACTGTGTGTACATTTGTATATGTCTGTTTGTATTGTTTTTAAGTCTCTGTACGATATTGGGTAATTCACAACATACTGTCTAGTATAGATTTGTTATATGGGTCATTGGTGAATCATTACATCCCTAGTCCATAACTCGACACATAGTTCTCTCAATATGTACTAACCAGACTTTCCGATGAGGAGCACCTCATATTTTGACCACCCATCCTTGTCAGGCAGTTCAGCACATTTAATGCGCCTATTCTGGTCTCCGGGAGGCCAATAGCACATGATCTGTTAAATAAAAACAACCGTTTTAAGAATGGTACCGATTGGTAATGTTTTCAAAACTGCTGTTAGTGAAAATATACTTGCTCGTTTCCAACAAAAGGCCCAAACTGAAAGTTTCAGCTTATAACGGCGGTGAACATTCAGTTTACAAAAAAACCATATACTTTGTATATCCTTCATAATGAGGGAATCTTGAAAGAGTACTATGTCCAACATATACATTGTCTTCACTCACCTTTCTAAAAAAGGAAAAAAAACAAAAAACAATCATACAAATTAACTTCTCGTGGGCAAATGATTCCCCCCCCCCCCCCACCGACTAGCACCAACACTATCAGGGGCAATATGTAAATACATGTTAAATTTTGATTCAAATATAATTCTTACCTGTTTACTGCTCTTCTCAATCCAGGATGTAGGGACACACTCCACCGTATCATCTTTGAGGAAGATTACAATACAATAAGGCATTTTGTACCACGGCTACTGCACATGAAAAAGACAAGTGATGTACAAATAAATTTAATAAATGGTATACTTCACTTGTACAATACACAAGTGCCTGTAGACTTTTTCTGGATCAAATATTAATGAAAAAATGTTTTAAAAATCAAATGTCAGCACTTTTCAATTACATTTAAGTTAAATTATTGACAATTTAAATAACTCCAACATCCCAAATATAACTACAAACAACATAGGCCTACTGCGAATGAAGTTAATTATGCAACTTAGAATATTATTCACATACATGTACATGTAGCATTTTGACCAACTAATTCTACCTCCATGGACCAACACATGTCTTTATCTTACAGTTACATGTATGTTATAAAGAAACACTGGCATGTGTGTATCAAATGTGAGATTTTATGTGCATCTAGACAGAACTGCCATTCTGTCAGGAAATGCCCTGTTCATGCATGGAACTGTATGTGTACATGATGGTCCAGATGGTGAATTGTTTATCTCACAAATTTGGTCACTGGTTATGTAACAGACATGTACATTCACAGTTAACACAAATCCCCCTGCCAGTGGCCATGTAGCACAAGTATTAAAAAAATAAAAATAAAAATGATTTAAATTTGTTTAGGCCTATTTTATTGAAATTATAGGGCTAGGAGTTAACAAGTTATTAACAGATGGGAAATACATGTACAGTGTACATGTACATGTAACTGTCTAAAACCATGCTAGAACTGAACAACCAGAGGATTCAAATCAACATTTTAAGGGTATAGGACCATGGTCCCCTTCAAGAGACCATGAGAATGGAATGTGGGTGTAATAGGTGGATCAGATGTAAGGAATGTGCATTAGTGCTGGACAGGACTGAATGAAGTAATGGACTTCTGAAGGACATGGGGACTTGGCTAGGAGACCTGTGAGGAACACCTGTTTATAATCGGGAATATTGGCCCGTATAGACCAATATGTCATGTGAAGTCACATTATTTACAAATGACCTTCTTAATGTCAAACTGCTCTGGACACAAAATGTACTGGTCTATGACAAGAAACCATAAAATCTGAAATTTTGAGATGTCCGTAGAAAATTTCCAAAATTGATTTATTTGTAATAATTAAGGCACTAACAAAATCTTATTCATCTTGAGTTACATGTAAATGCATAGCATAAATCTACATTAATATTATTATTATTAATTATATAGTGTTGCATTGAAAATAAGCTCTGTACAATAATGGCTAATTAACTACATTTACTAATTAGTGGGCCAAATTAATCCCCTCCAAAATTTAGTATGGCCAGAGATATGATTTTTATAATTCTGGAAGAAAAACTGCATTTCATGATTCAACATGAAGGGTAAAATTTCTTTTTAAAAGGTGAGTGGGTGTTTTCTCATGGGTAAAGTGAGGATTTGAATTTCTTCCTCCGTGGTTTAACAGTTTTTACAAATATTAACCATGAGGAAAAATGGTAAAAAATTCAATCTGGATTCAGGCATGATTCGTGTTATTTCAGGGCAAATAAAGCTTTCTGAGGAACATTCAGATGCAAAAGAAACCTGCAAATATTTTTTTTTCATTTTTTTTCTTCATTTTTTTCCCCATTTATTCTGGGAAGAAAGTAGACAAACGTGTAAAGAATTAATAACACCATGAACATGTACAGGTATTACATGAATAAAAGAGTATACGCAACCCATGGTTGTTGAAAGTATGAAAAAGCATTGGAATGGTAGAGCTGACAAAACAGTTCCAGGCAGTCTTCATACTTTTAAAAGTGACTGAACATACATACATATGTACACATAAAACTAGATATAAGTTTTTGTCACAACAAAAACAAGGTGTTCGGTTGAAGTTAAAATGGTTACGTCATCAATTCGAAGTGTTGGAGAAGTCAAATGTTAACGTCTGTTGAAGTTCTCGCGAGAAGTTTATTTGAATACAATACAATACTGAATTTAGAAATTATTTTAATATTAAACTTTGTCTTCCGGTTTGGACAGCAAGTAAGGTCAAATTGGGGTCACCTTTGTGTAAATACTTTTGACAATTAACAATCTGTACAATGGTACAACAATTTCAATTTACCTCCTGTGGTTGTTGAGATATGATTTTTTTTTAATATTAAACTTTCACTTCCGGTTTGGACAGGAAGTAAGGTCAAATTGGGGTATAAATATTTTTTGACAATTAACGATCTGTATAATGGTACAAAATTTGTGAATTTACCTCTTGTGGTTGTTGAGATATGATTTTTTTGAAAATATTAAACTTTGACTTCCGGTTTGGACAGGAAGTAAGGTCAAATTGGGGTCACCTTTGTGTAAATATTTTTCGACAATTAACAATCTGTATAATGGTACAAAAATTGTGAATTTACCTCTTGTGGTTGTTGAGATATGATTTTTTTAAATATTAAACTTTGACTTCCGGTTTGGACAGGAAGTAAGGTCAAATTGGGGTCACCTTTTTGTAAATATTTTTCGACAATTAACGATCTGTACAATGGTATAAAAATTGTGAATTTACCTCTTGTGGTTGTTGAGATATGATTTTTTTAAATGTTAAACTTTGACTTCCGGTTTGGACAGGAAGTAAGGTCAATACAATACAAGAAGAAGAAGAAGAAGAAGAAGAAGAAGAAGAAGAAGAAGAAGAAGAAGAAGAAGAAGAAGAAGAAGAAGAAGAAGAAGAAGAAGAAGAAGAAGAAGAAGAAGAAGAAGAAGAAGAAGAAGAAGAAGAAGAAGAAGAAGAAGAAGAAGAAGAAGAAGAAGAAGAAGAAGAAGAAGAAGAAGAAGAAGAAGAAGAAGAAGAAGAAGAAGAAGAAGAAGAAGAAGAAGAAGAAGAAGAAGAAGAAGAAGAAGAAGAAGAAGAAGAAGAAGAAGAAGAAGAAGAAGAAGAAGAAGAAGAAGAAGAAGAAGAAGAAGAAGAAGAAGAAGAAGAAGAAGAAGAAGAAGAAGAAGAAGAAGAAGAAGAAGAAGAAGAAGAAGAAGAAGAAGAAGAAGAAGAAGAAGAAGAAGAAGAAGAAGAAGAAGAAGAAGAAGAAGAAGAAGAAGAAGAAGAAGAAGAAGAAGAAGAAGAAGAAGAAGAAGAAGAAGAAGAAGAAGAAGAAGAAGAAGAAGAAGAAGAAGAAGAAGAAGAAGAAGAAGAAGAAGAAGAAGAAGAAGAAGAAGAAGAAGAAGAAGAAGAAGAAGAAGAAAAACTATTGTAATTTTTCTCCCACTTAGTCACAAACTTCTGTACACATTCAAAATCATAATCATTGTGCCAAATTTTGATTGCTGCAATCTAATCTCACCAAGGAGGTCTTCAGACTCGGACACAATTCTATTTGTAAAAGCTAGGCCTATATCATGGCTTTGGTAAAACAAAACAAGATCACTTACCTCAGAATAAAACAAAAGTTTACAAATGTTAAGATCAGCTACTTAAGAGCCAAGACCACAAGAACTACTGTTCACAAGAATCTCAGAGATTGTAAGAAAACTCTGAAGTTGCCACATTATAATTCAATCTTATGTAAATTTCTGCACAGTTTAAAAGAGTTGAGTGCTACTCTCTTCACATAAACAACCTTGGATCTGGAGGAAACAACCCCAATGGTGACCAAGCTATTTAACCAGTCATGCATTAATCATGAATGGTAGACACACACATATGGCTTTTTTAGGTAGACCTTAATAAATTGAACGAGTCATTTTTAGTGAGCCATTTTTGGACCTTCAACACAAAATAATAAAACTTTTGGCAGCCATCTTGAAAAAAAGGTACATGGCCCTTAATCAACTTTTTAATACATGGGTCATCTTTTACTTATACCCAGTTTTGATGCTTTTATGGAAAAAAACATTTATTACACCAAACGTTTAAAACAAGCATGGCATGCTAGTGTATGAGTTGGAATGTACAGTATGAGTGTATAAATGCTCATAGACATTAGAGTTTCAGTTGGTGCTGACAGAATTGTTATGAGTTTGAGTTGAAACCTGTTGAATTGACCAGCCTTCATGTAAATTGATTCCTGAAACACCAAAGCACCTAAATTCACTTTATGCCAATTTTTCCTTGTAGTAGATTTATGTTTTTGGATTTTTGTCAAACTAAAAATACAAATTATGACAAAGTAAAATGTATATAATATAAAAGTGTGCATTTTAATATGTTTTTCTTTCCAATACAATGCGGAAAAAAATAGTTTCTTAATTATAGCACTAAAAGGGAAGAAGAAAATCTACAATCCCATACAAACTCAACATACTGTGACCAATTCCTATTATTCACATACATACATGTACATGTACGGTACCCTTTGACCAACACAGGTCTTTATCATACAATGTAAATTAATATTATGAAAATTAATATTACATCACAGAGCTTGAAGCCTTGAAGTATATATTTAAAGTTGATAAAATATTAAATACTGTCATCTGCATTAAATGTGAAATTTTATGTACAATGGTTATGGGGAAACATCAACTTTAATTACATGTACCATGGAATTAACAAGTTGAAAGAGCAGAGACCCTGCAATGGAGAGCAACTGGCATCTTTATGTAGTCTGTGTGCGGCATGCAGAAATCATGCTATAAAGATCAATACAAATACATGTATGAATGGACGACATAGAAAACAGACATACTCTGTACATGTACATACATTAACAGTGGGCGTAAAGTGCTAAAAAGTATTAAAAAGTAAAAAATAAATAAATAAATTTAAAAAAACAGATTTGTTTCAACAGGATGCCTGAATTCACACATTATTGCACAACAGTATGCATCCATTTACAGGCACTTTTTCTAAACTCGTTTTTCATCATGAAGAATTTTTTGGAGAAAGATATATTCAATGAAATGATTGTTGCTTACAAAATTCTCTTTCATATAATACTAAAATAATTGGTATTGTATATAAATTAATCAGGTTGTTTATTTTACTTTCCCTGACTTTGTTTCACAAACACAGAGAGCATCTTGTACACAAGTGTATGGCGTTCCCTAGCACAAATGGCCATGAAAGGATTGACTTGAATTATGTCTGATTTCTATAATAGCAAGTAGGTTGGGCTACACCATTAGAAAGATAATAAATCAGTCTTTCAAACCATATATAGCATGGGTATGGACTGCAAAGAAAGGAAGAAATACGGCTGTTTTAAAAGCTGGTCATGATACTCCCAAATACATGTAAGTGCTGTGTCATGTGTGGTGACCTTGGTTGACAAAAGTCACTAATGGTAAGCAACAGGGGGTATGTGTGTTGTTGACTAAAGTTGCCAATGGTAGTGAAAGGATTAAGGTTGTTAATTTTACTGCAATTAATAACTTTCTTGGATGGTTGTTTTCCAATGGGAAGTAGTAAGTTTTGAATTTACCAGTTTCTACAAATAACCAGGTGGGAAATTCACATCAAAAAATTCCCACCTGGATTCAGGTTACTTCAGGATACTGTAAGATTGAGAAAAGGGCTTGCTGTTTACAGACAACTACCCCCTGTCCCTGTCTTCATGAATTGCACAAGTGCACTGGCTGTTAAATACAGAAAATAAATTATGCCAAATGTTTCTGTTAATCTAATCGGAACCCTCCTATTCTCAAAACCATTCATTTTTCATCGTGTTTTGAGCTAAGTCAATAATTGAAGAATACATATGTGTGGGCAACAAATACCTGTTATTTTTCTAAGAGATTATTTATTGGAAAACTTGTTCATTTACATGTATGGTTGTTGAGTGCACAATTAATTGATAGTTGATGACTTTTCATTTTATTTTTAATTACAATAAAAAAATAGAAAAAAGACATTTTACGAATCTCAATTAATGTCAACAGAACTTCAACCATGTACATGGATGATATATTATTACAGTGGCTTTAATTTTGGCAACAACTATTTAGCCAATATGGTGAAACCTATTTTAACAAATACATTTTACTAGGTATACACTGTACGTAAAATGAAAAAAACAAAACAAAACAAAATTTCTTCAACGGGACAATTTAATACCACATGGTAAACAAAACTGTTTAGTCAATAAAATGTTAAATTTACAATAGGCAAAAAATATACTCTGTACACGTTTACAAAAAAGGAGCCTGCACAAACCAGTAGGGGTGTAACGATTTAGTGATGCATCAATTATCGCGATACTAAAATGCTGCGATACGCATCACAATACAAAACCGTGAATCGCGACACTGATGACTTTTTTGGTTCACACAAAATTTCATCAGAATATAAAACAAAAAATGAATTTTATGCGAATAAAATTTGGTTTTACAAATATAAGCACTTCATATCTGACATTTAGACCACACAAATTCAGTGAAGCCTATATATATAGCCTTTTTTCAGGGGAAAGGGGAAAAACAGGAAACCGTGTATATTTAGGTGTTCGAGAGCGCAGCGCGAACACCTATTGTTTTTGTACTGTTTTTTTTTTTTTTTTTTTTACTTCTCCTTCTTCTCAGTGGCGATCTGTCCGGTAACAAAGGCATCCTTGCTAAGCATATACAGCCTTCAAACTTAACACATAAACAGAACATATCAAGCAGACGAAACCGTTTTCTGTGACGTCATGATTACGTCATCAGGTGTCGAATTACGCTAAATCAAAGTTTAATATTTCGAAAAATCATATCTCATGAACCACAAAAGATATTTTCACAATCTTTGCATCATCTGAAAGATGTTGAATTATGTGATTTTTCGTTTTTAGACGTGACCCCAATCTGACCTCTCCTTCCGGTCGAAACCGGAAGTTGAACATTTCAAAATTTCAAAAAATCATATCTCATGAACCATAGAAGATATTTTCACAATCTTTTTATTATCCTAAAGATCTTGAACTATGTCACATTTCGTTTTCAGACGTGACCCCAATCTGACCTTTCCTTCCGGTCGAAACCGGAAGGTTAAGTGAAACAATACGCTGAATTACTATTCCCTGTATGTACGAATAGATATATCGCGCGTGCACAGAATACGTACACACAGCAATATACGGAGTTTAATATTGGCCTACAACGTAAAGGCCTTGTCACACGGGGCAATTTTCGGGCAATTTTCAGGCAATAAAAGTTGCTGGCAATGAGATTGCTCGGAGATTGCCCTGTGTGGCATTTCATGCAATCCAGTGGCAATGACTAGACTATACTAGCTGGCTTTCTACTTTGAGGCAATCTGTCGAGGCAATCTCCAATCACATTGCGTATCAGTGATCACGTGACATTTTATCACAAGCAAAACATTTTCAGCGGCGGCCATTTAATTCTCGTTTACATGAAAAAATACTGAGGAATTTTGCCGTTCTTTTTAACTCCAAAGCAAAATACAAGAAACTAAAATGGGTTACCGAGAAAGAGGAAAATATAATTGCATTATTAAGAGGTGAGTAGACATTATTTAGAGGTTTATTGGCCTAGAATGTGCGTTTGTAAAGTAGGCCTATCGTAGACATAATTATTGCATGCACAATCCAATGGAGGTTCGTGACGGACGAAACTGTTGCACTGCATCTATTTCGTAAAAACTATATTGAGTCTACACTTTCCCTGTTTTTGCAGTGTACCTACATGATTTTACGTTTGCATTTTAACTAAGGATAATGACTGAGCATGGATAGATGCTATATTGTCCAGAAAATTTTTAAAAACTGTGCCATGCAGTCAAAGTCAAAAGAGCATCGTTGGAAAATACTTCATTGTGTAACTCGCCTGTACAGTACATGTACATGTATGCAAATCCATGTAAATAATTATATACATGTTCGTGTGTTGTTGTCTCTTCTGCAATTCTGCATGTTCTTCGTGTCAGCGAAATATATCCCTAACTCAACCTAAAGAGATGCTTTTACTTGATTAGTCTGCTAGTTGTAGTCACAAAATTGTCATAGGGGCACCTGTTTTTTCTGAGCTAGGTTACATTTGTTGTTTTGTTATTATTAAACATAAAAAGTCTGTCCCTCTATGCTTTAAAGAAAGGTCAGGTCTTATAACATAAAAAAAGATGAAGAGCCTGCATAAAAAAAGAAAACTAATAAATGAAGAAAAAGCTGCAGAGGGATGAGTTAATATGAGTTAATTGGAAAATAAACATGCAGGTGTGTTGGTGGACAACATGTGTACACCAACATTCAGGATGGAAAATGCAAATGGGGTAGGGGTGATGAAGGTTGTTTTTGCAATTATAAAGGGCATTCTCTTACTGGAGTAATATATGTTGGTCTTTCCCTATTCAGAATTTATTTTTTCACAGAATCATTTGAACATTTCTTTATATTTTGTATTTTAGCTCTCCAGTATGCTGAGTAATTGGAATTAGATGCAATGGCTGGCATCAGTGAGAATCAGTTCAACAGCCTAGAAAGCATCTAAAACACAAGCCCCAAGGTAACCAATAAATCTGTGGTACAATTATTGTAAATGTGTGTGTGTGTGTGTGTGTGTGTGTGGATGATTGCATTCCTCCTGACTGCCCTATGATCCACTCACATGACCCCACCAACCTACATTGAAGATTGTGATTTTTATTTTCAAAAAGCAATTCTTTTAAAACTTTATCCACAATGTTGTATTCTTTCCCAGTGAAAACAGGTCAACTCGTATGCGTGCCAACTCGTACTATTACCAACTCATACTCATTTTGGTCAACTCGACCCGTAAAGATATTTATTACTGAATATTTACTGGCATGTGTACGGGTTGACATCCGGTTAATTTAGCTACACTATAGTGTCTATAGTTCCTCATAATACTAGTAGTGCTTATGTCTTGTGTGGTGATGGATGCATTGCAGTTTACTTGATACTAGCACTTAATTTTTCTCACTAAAGTAGTCCAGAAACAAATATCAGCACATTTATTGAGATAATGAAACAGTCACATCATGGAGGAAGGAAGACGTCACATGTAACTTTCTATTCCATTGTAAAACCTAACTTAAAGGCATTGTTCTGAAGGGATCATTTTCTAAAGTTGCATAAGTTTTCTGAAGTTACATCAATCCATCATCCTGATAATAACATATGAGGGCATTCTAAGTTATGTGTGTTTTGTTAGCATGACCCATTATTCTTCGTCCCTCTTTGAAAACATTTAATATTGTTTTTACATGATTAGTTTATATTTCAGATCATCGGTATCCATTTGTGCTACTGCTACAAGGTGTGTCAGAGTCTGTGTAACTTTGTGATCCAATGGCCAGCATTTGAAGTTTATCCATTCATCAAAGGAGTTAATGTATGATTCAAATTATTTTATATGGACTTATCCTATCTGTGGCAGTCTTTACCCTCAAGAGAATTGATTTTAGGACCTCAAGACATATATCTAGGTCTTTCTAGGAATTTCTTTAACATGTTAGAACAAAATTAGTACTGAGGAATTCTTATTATATTTTTGACTGGACCCAAACATCCTCACAAAATGTAGTTATTAAGCAATATCTGTTGGTGATCTAGTAAAATGTATATTGCCGACAGTGAATCCCTGGCAGTTGGGCCATATAAACATAGTAAACATAACCCCAATCTTCATTGCATGGGTGTGTCAGCCTTGGAAATACCTTTTGCCAGATCACCCAATTAAAGCACTAGTATAAGGGGCCCCTTATACTTGTATTGCTTGTTTGCCCTCCTTCCCTAGTTCTTGGATTCTATTGTGCTGCAATGATAGACCAAAAGAATTTTAGAAAACAAATGTGTTGGTTCATCACCAGTGGCAGTACATGCCATCACTAAGAACTTGAGGGGAGGGGAAGGCATTTTATTCCAAAATTACCGATTCCAATGACAACCCCTGAATGTCACCCATTCTGAACTCACTAAATCGTACATACAGAGTGTACATTTATTTTAAATGCAGATTGTTTCTGTTTTCTTGTCAACAAAGGATCATGGTTGGGTTCATTTACACTGAAGTCATTTCACTTGTTGCATGTGTAAGACCATGTACACTCATTTCTAGATTGGTTACAAGTAGGTTAAACAGGTCAACAAAGTGGTTTAAATTGATTGTGGGGAGGGAAATGTGGAACCACAAAAGTCAAGTCATGAAACCCAACAGACAGTTAAAATAAATATGTATTTCATTGTTTTATTAGCAATTTACAAGCACCCATACAACTCTTTGATTATTTCAGTGTCTAACAATTTATGTACAAAATGGCATCTGATCTTTATGTTGTAAATCTGTAGTATGGACAGACATTTTGCCAATCATGTGTACAACCTTGAAAATGTAAAAATCAATGTAGAATTTGTTTTCAAATTTTATAAATTATTTTGTAATTATTTGCAGATTAGGTGAAAACAAAGACAATTTATAAGCATGTCACAACAAGGAGATGCTTGATTACAGTGTCACTATCATTGTCAATTTATCATTATATATTTTTTTTATAAACTTGACCTGAAAGTGAAGTATATTATAAATAAAGATCACTCTCAGTATAAAAACATGCAGTCCATCAATTAAATAAATTTTTATACAAGACTTAATACCAATGTTGGCTTCATTTAAATCTAGAATTGAAAGGTTTTTCCATAAAAAAATGAAAAGGGCAAGCAATTATCAAATTTGATCCAGTGGATATAATTACATTTAATTTTGTTTGAATTGGGAATTATTTACTTTTTGTGGGGGGCAGGGGAAGATGGAAAGCACGGATGCAAGCTTTCTTCCAACTTTATCATGTAGTAGTTATAAGCTTGTTTTCTAATGAAAGGCTAATTAGCTGATATCCATACAAGCAACCCCCAGCCAATTTTAATCCAGTTACTATACATGTAGTCCCCTTCTACGCTAAATAAACTTTGTGACTTTATGCCCATAATAATGCTGAATAGGTTGATCTGGCTGCCTACAACCCTGTCAAACTATTTTCATATGAGTGATTTTTAATGTTGATTTATCATCGAGCATGGTTTTTGACAAGTATGTGTTGGGCTAGTGTCAATATTTAAAATAAAAAAGTGTTCCAAGTCACACTTGTTAATTTCTAATTTATTGCTTAAATCTCACAACTTTTTCAAGTTCAACAGCCAATATCTCAAGAACTAAATGACATATTAGAAAACAAAAAACACAATTGAATTCCTTACATTAATAGCTTGTAATTCTTGTGAAATGACTTATCATAAATGCTTTGCCAATGGTCCAATTAGTGGCACACGAAGTAACGATTTTACAAATATTAAAAGGTCATATCTCATAGCTTTAATTTGATGTATAAGTTGACAATTTGTTATTTTTTCATAATCATGAGGAGGTCATATATGACCTTCAAACCACTTAATCTGACCTTTACTTCCTGTCCAAACAGTAAGTTCAAATTCAACACATTCTAACGCAAAATTGATATGTCTTTTGAATATGAAATTGATAGTTATTATAAAAGATGACAAACCCTTGCACAATATAATATTTACATCATCGTTGAAAATTTGATTGAACCGGAAGTGGACTCGAACACCGTGTGTTTGTTCTAACAAACACTTAAGCTCTAGTTTTATGTGCTTTTTTTATTGTGTCTAAGTCTGTGCGCAACATTGGGTAATTCACAACATCAGGCCTACTGACATATATTTAGGTGTTCGGGTATGTGCCCAAAACACCTATTGTTTTTGTTCGTTTTTTTTAGGTGTTCGAGAGCGCAGCGCGAAGACCTATTGTTTTTGTACTGTTTTTTTTTCTTTTCTTCTTCTCAGTGGCGCTTGTCCGGCAACAAAGGCATCCTTGCTAAGCATATACAGCCTTCAAACTTAACACATGAACAGAACATAACAAGCTGACGAAACCGTTTGCTGTGACGTCATGATTACGTCATCAGGTGTCGAATTACGCTAAATCAAAGTTTAATAATTCAAAAAATTATATCTCATGAACCACAAAAGATATTTTCACAATCTTTGCAGCATCTGAAAGATCTTGAATTATGTGATGTTTCGTTTTTAGACGTAATCCTAATCTGACCTCTCCTTCCGGTCAAAACCGGAAGTTGAAAATTGCAAAATTTCAAAAAATCATATCTCATGAACCATAGAAGATATTTTCACAATCTTTTTATCATCTTAAATATCTTAAACTAGGTCACATTTCGTTTTCAGACGTGACCCCAATCTGGCCTTTCCTTCCGGTCGAAACCGGAAGGTTAAGTGAAACAATATGCTGAATTACTATTTATTCCCTGTATGTACAAATAGCCCATATCGCCCGTGTAAAAATTCAAGAAGTTACCAGACATAACTTTATGAAACACGAGGGGGAGCACCTATTTTTAATAAATTTTCACGGATTTTCACATATAATTTTCAGGAGATCTAATGTTAACGATGAATTTCATTTAGTTTTAATGGTTGTTTATTACAAAAAGTTAAGATTTAGTATAATTTGTTATTATTTTTTGCTATAGCAGTACTGGCATTTCAGTCCAAGAGAAGGGGTGTATCTGATAACCACCTTTCCAATTCATGTCAGTTAAACATTTATTTAAATCTAAGCCCAATCTTAAATCTTTTTTAAAAAGAGGACAGAAACATCTTGCAACTTCAGCTATGCAGAATTTATGCTGGGTGTGATTTTCGACATAATGAAGCAGTAGTCGTCAGTCAATGGAATTGGTAATTTGGGCCCCTTATACTCTTATTTTCCCCTCCCCTTCCCTAGTTCTTGGATTCTATAGTGCTGCAATGATAGCCAAACAAATTTAGAAAACAAATGTGTTGGTTCATCACCAGTGGCAGTACATGCCATCACCAAGAACTTGGGGGAGGGGGCAGGCATTTTATTCCAAAATTACCGATTCCAATGACAACCCCTGAATGTCACCCATTCTGAACTGTCACTAAATCGTACGTATACAGAGCGTACATTTATTATAAATGCAGATTGTTTCTGTTTTGTTGTCAACAAAGGATCATAGTTGGGTTCATTTACACTGAAGTCATTTCACTTGTTACATGTGTAAGACCATGTACACTCATTTCTAGATTGGTTACAAGTAGGTTAAACAAGTCAACAAAGTGGTTTCAATTGATTGTGGGGGAGGGAAATGTGTAACCACAAAAGTCAAGTCATGAAACCCAACAGACAGTTAAAATAAATATGCATTTCATTGTTTTATTAGCAATTTACAAGCACCGATGGAACTCTTGATTATTTCAATGTCTAAACATTTATGTACAAAATGGCATCTGATCTTTAGGTTGTAATTCTGTAGTATGGATGCAGTATAGGTGAAAACAAAGACAGTTTATAAGCATGTCACAATAAGGAGATGCTTGATTACAGTGTCACTATCATTGTCAATTTATCATTATATTTTTGTTGTAAACAACCTGAAAGTGAAGTATATTATAAATAAAGATTAAATTTATTTTTGTACAAGACTTAATACCAAGAGATAAATACCAATGTTGGCTTCATTTAAATCTAAAATTGAAAGGTTTTTTCCAAAAACAAAGTGAAAAGGGCAACCAATTATCAGATTTGATCCAGTGGATATATATTCTGTTTTCTTGTCAACAAAGGATCATGGTTGGGTTCATTTACACTGAAGTCATTTCACTTGTTACATGTGTAAGACCATGTACACTCGTTTCTAGATTGGTTACAAGTAGGTTAAACAGGTCAACAAAGTGGTTTCAATTGATTGTGGGGGAGGGAAGTGTGTAACCACAAAAGTCAAGTCATGAAACCCAACAGACAGTTAAAATAAATATGTATTTCATTGCTTTATCAGCAATTTACAAGCACCCATACAACTCTTTGATTATTTCAATGTCTAACAATTTATGTACAAAATGGCATCTGATCTTTACAGACATTTTCCCAATCTTGAAAGCTACAACCTTGAAAAGTTAAAAATCAATGTATAATTTGTTTTCAAATTTTATAAATAATTTTTTAGTTATTTGCGGTATAGGTGAAAACAAAGACAGTTTATAAGCATGTCACAATAAGGAGATGCTTGATTACAGTGTCACTATCATTGTCAATTTATCATTATGTTTTTGTTATAAACTTAACCTGATTAAATTTATTTTTGTACAAGACTTAATACCAAGAGATAAATACCAATGTTGGCTTCATTTAAATCTAAAATTGAAAGGTTTTTCCATAAACAAAGTGAAAAGGGCAACCAATTATCAGATTTGATCCAGTGGATATATATTCTGTTTTCTTGTCAACAAAGGATCATGGTTGGGTTCATTTACACTGAAGTCATTTCACTTGTTACATGTGTAAGACCATGTACACTCATTTCTAGATTGGTTACAAGTAGGTTAAACAGGTCAACAAAGTGGTTTCAATTGATTGTGGGGGAGGGAAGTGTGTAACCACAAACGTCAAGTCATGAAACCCAACAGACAGTTAAAATAAATATGTATTTCATTGCTTTATCAGCAATTTACAAGCACCCATACAACTCTTTGATTATTTCAATGTCTAACAATTTATGTACAAAATGGCATCTGATCTTTAGGTTGTAATTCTGTAGTATGGATGCAGCTACAGACATTTTGCCAATCATGTGTACAACCTTGAAAATGTAAAAATCAATGTAGAATTTATTTTCCAATTTTATTAATTATTTTCAGTATAGGTGAAAACAAAGACAGTTTAACATGTCACAATAAGGAGATCCTTGATTACAGTGTCACTATCATTGTCAATTCAATTTATCATTATATTTTTGTTATAAACTTAACCTGAAAGTGAAGTATATTATAAATAAAGATGAAATTTATTTTTGTACAAGACTTAATACCAAGAGATAAATACCAATGTTGGCTTCATTTAAATCTAAAATTGAAAGGTTTTTCATATACAAACTGAAAAGGGCAACCAATTATCAGATTTGATCCAGTGGATATAATTACATTTAATTTTTTTTTTAATTGGGAATTATTTACTTTATGACAACTCTTCTGCGGGGGGCAGTGGAAGATGGAAAGCACGGATGTAAGCTTTCTTCCAACTTTATCATGTAGTAGTTATAAGCTTGTTTTCTAATGAAAGGCTAATTAGCTGAAGGAAAGGAAAGGAAAGGGGAAATATTTATATGGTCTTCCATGCTTCAGTGTCTTCAGTAACCCCCAACTCTCCCTAACAATTTAACCCACAGTTCCTGCTCTTTGAATTTGCAGCCAAGTTTAATCCAGTTACTATACATGTAGTCCCCTTCTATCCTAAATCAACTTTGTGACTTTATGCCTATAATAACGTTGAATAGGTTGATCTGGCTACCTACAACCCTGGCAAACTATTTTCATATGAGTGATTTTTAATGTTGATTTATCATCTAGCATGGTTTTGGAAAAGCATGTGTTGGGCTAGTGTCAATATTTAAAATAAAAAACATTGTGTTCCAAGTCACACTTGTTTATTTCTAATTTATTGCTTAAATCTCACAACTTTTCCAAGTTCAACAGCCAATATCTCAAGAACTAAATGACCTATTAGAAAACATGAAACATAATTGAATTCCTTACATTAATAGCTTGTAATTCTTGTGAAATGAGTTACAATAAATGCTTTGGCAATTGGTCCAATTAGTGGCACAAGAAGTAACGATTTTACAAATTTTAAAAGGTGATATCTCATAGCTTCAATTTGATGTATAAGTTGACAAATTTGTTATTTTTTCATAATCATGAGGAGGTCATGTAGGCCGTCAAACCACCTAATCTGACTTTACTTCCTGTCCAAACAGGAAGTTCAAATTCAACACATTCTAATGCAAAATTGATATGTCTTATGAACATGAAATTGATATTGTTATTATAAAAGATGATAAACCCTTGCACAATATGATAGATGATGGGATACCACTTCGAGACGCGAATGAGATGAGACGTGCTTTTTGCGAGCGGCAATCTTGGTATTTCTAACAGTTTAAAATCTTTTCCTTTTTAGGCAAAAGAAGAGGTGAGACCTACTCCTTTCTTTTCAAATTATATTACTCATAAACAACCCATTAAGGTCAATTTTCTTTTGCATTTTCAAATCTTCAGTCTAGTTTTTTCATAGGGGACCTCGGACTTCGTTGGACTAAATATGTCCGACGAATCTGAGGATGATATGACATGGGATAGGTTATCTCAAGAACAACTATCTAACCGGAAAAGAAACAGACAAATAAGTAACCAACCAAGATCTACTCTAGATAGACTATTAAGCCAGGCACAAGAAGAAGATGATGAAGAAGATATAGAATATACAACAAAGATTTCTCGAAAGCGAACAAAATCATTTCAAAACAAAAGTAGCTCCTCTAGTGACTCTGATAGTGATGTAAGACAACAGAAAAGAAGAAACCTTAGCACATATGAACCACAAGTAAACCCTACTATAGTAATAATAAACTCCCCAGATGTAAAACTTGCACAAATTAATCCAATAAAAATAGCTAAAGCTCTTAACTCAATGGGACAAGATTACATAAAATATGTTTCTAAAACCAACCAAGGAGGTATTAGTATCAGATGCTATACTTCAGCTCAAGCAAACAAACTAAAAGGAATCAGTCAATTAGGACAATGGGCCGTGGTCACTGAATACGCTAAATCAGAAACACAAAGCAAAGGCGTCATTTCAGGAATTCCATCAGAAATTTCAGATAAAGAAATACAAAACGAGTGTAAAAGATTTGGGGTTACAGATGTGCGCAGACTCATGTATAAAAGAAACGGACAAACAGGGAAAACTTCATCGGTATGTCTTACATTCAATACACCTAATATGCCTACACACATCCAACTGGGTTATGAATCATTTACAGTAAAACCGTACATTCCACCAGTAATACGTTGTTTCAATTGTCAACGACTAGGCCACACAGCAAACAATTGCCGAAGCAAGACGAGGTGTGTCCGATGTAGTGGTTTTCACACATACGACGAGTGCACTCAAAAAGAGCAAGTCAAATGTAGCAGGTGTGGTGGGAATCACTCCTCTGCCTATGCTGGGTGTAACTCCTACAAGGAAGAAAAGAAAATCCAGGAATTCAGAGTTACCTATAATATTTCATATGCGGAAGCAGCAAAGACGGTTCGAACTAACATCACAATTCAAACAGATAAATATACGGACACATCTAACCCAAAACCAAAACCAGCATGGATAAATATGCAAACCCAACAAAATCCAGAATCTACGCAAAATAAACCCACAGCTGTCAGCCGAAAGGAGGCATCCACCCAAACAGAGGAAGCGGTTGGATGCCAAACGGAACCTAACCCACAATACTTGATAAATCAGTCATTAATAGAATTAATTATTGGAGCTTTGCAAATATGGGAAAGTACTAGAAATGAAGGAAGGAAAAAAACGGCAATTCAATCTCTGGCTGAACACATACTCCATAGCACTGAAGATAAAAAACCTACAGAAAAAACCCAAAACATCAGTAAGTCACGTAATACATCACAATCACCAAACAGACCTATAAAACAAGATACACAAAGAAAGAGTTCACAATCAAAACCTAAACAAAGAGAAATGGTCATGGAAACTGGGGCATCCAGTTCATCAAATCATAAGGCACCTAATGAAAAAACAAAAGGGAAAAATAACCCAACGCAATAATGATCATTATTAATACGTGTAACTTTTGATATTGTAAATCACCTTTTTATTTCAATATATCAATAATAGACATTAGTTACAAAGGGCTCTAAAATATACTGATAATCAAATGACAATACATGATTTACTTGGATTCAAAAATAACATAGACTTTTTTCTTCATTTTTTTAAAAGAGAAATTCGGAAAATATTAAAATAATACATAGTTTTCTCCACACAAGCAATTTTTTTTTCAGAGGACTGGGTGTTTTGATGATTGGCTGGACAGGGTGCCGCCTCATCACCTGAAGTGTTGCGGCCCTGCAAATTTTACCTGGCGGAGCACGGGCTCTTAAACTGCAAGGGAAACGGACCGGCTTGCAGGAACACATGCGGCGCTCTATGTCTGGAGGATCACCAGCACCCACCCCCTCTTTTTTCTAGATCGTGCTATAGTAACCTAGGTTTGATTTTTTGGGTTTGGATTAATCTCCTTTCAGTTTTTTATAATTCTCCAACCTATTTTCTTGTTTTGTACCGGTCCATCAAGATTTCTTCTAAGTAGGCTACAGAGTCCGTTTTGTTACGTCATAATCTCAAAAAGCAGTCTCATATCATTCGCATCTCTGCGCGCATGCGCTGTTCAAACCGTACAGCAACTGGCACAAAGGGCACATAGATTGCCAGAAGTGCCATTAACAACAACAACAACAACACAATATGATATTGACATCATCGTTGATAATTTGATTGAACCGGAAGTTGACTCGAACACCATGTGTTTGTTCTAACAAACACTTAAGCTCTAGTTATTATTATTTTTTTTACTTCTTCTTTTCAGTGGCGATCTGTCCGGTAACAAAGGCATCCTTGCTAAGCATATACAGCCTTCAAACTTAACACATAAACAGAACATATCAAGCAGACGAAACCGTTTTCTGTGACGTCATGATTACGTCATCAGGTGTCGAATTACGCTAAATCAAAGTTTAATATTTCGAAAAATCATATCTCATGAACCACAAAAGATATTTTCAGAATCTTTGCATCATCTGAAAGATCTTAAATAATGTAATTTTTCGTTTTTAGACGTGACCCCAATCTGACCTTTCCTTCCGGTCAAAACCGGAAGTTGAAAATTGCAAAATTTCAAAAAATCATATCTCATGAACCATATCAGATATTTTCACAATCTTTTTATCATAAAGATCTTGAACTATGTCACATTTCGTTTTTGGACGTGACCCCAATCTGACCTTTCCTTCCGGTCGAAATCGGAAGGTTAAGTGAAACAATATGCTGAATTACTATTCCCTGTATGTACGATCTATAGCCCATATCGCGCGTGCACAGAATACGTAAACACAGCAATATACGGAGTTTAATATAGGCCTACAACGTAACGGAATGAAACGAGTGTGGAAAATTTCTCCTTTTTTACATGATATTGGGTCACAAATGTTCCTTCCTCAAGTCATCACCTCTCAATATAACAAACCTGAAGATTTTTTTGGGGAAAATGCATGGAAATTTACACCATTCTCATTCAATGCGGCATTTGTACGGTACATGTCCCGCAGTGTAACATGAGTATGTGTGTTGTGTATGAAGCGTCAGTGAAATTTGTGCTTTGTTCAGACTGCTTCGCAGAATCGTGCTTTAAAATAGAACGGGTCAAACGGCAGTTACAAGGCTCAGACTGTCACAGCAGATGTTGTGCCTACAATATAAGACTTTCCAGTACATCTACAAAAGGTAACTTTTCTTATAATTATGGTGATTTAGGTTTTTAAGGGTATTATTTTAATATTGCGTTAGTTTCATTTAATTTGGGACGATTGAGGGCGCATTTCATGATTTACGGTCCTCGGATGCTGATTATATGAGTGATGACGAAACAAGTAGTCCAAACAAATTTCTGAACGGGTATGATATTCTTTAAGTACTTCGATTGAAGGATGTTTATTACATCACACTAATTATTGTAACATTATTTAAAGCCAAAGCCAGTGTAGATTTTATATTTGAATTAGATTTAACTTATAATTTAGTGCCGCGCATGGGTTTTGTTTACTTGTTTTGGAGTGAAGCGGCCGGGAGTTTTCCCACGTCAGACTGCCACATTTTCTGGTAGACAGCGTTAAGTGTAAACTTTTGGGAGTTTTGTCATCAAACCTTTGAAGTTAAATTGTCATCGACTGGTGAGTAGATCATATATAGTAATAGTGTAAAATGAGTAGGATTTATTGACATAAAACATGTAGGTTTCAGGCCATAGCAATATTTAAAATTAAATGTTTTCCTGTACATGTAACACAGTTACTGTTATGATGTATTGAATTATGCCTATGCTAATAATGGGTTAGGATTGAATTGTACACACATGTATCTAATATAATTTTATGTATTGTGTTTACTAGGTTTTTCTTGGATGTCAGAACAATATAAATGCCATATAAAAGCGCAGGTTAAACCTCATATTTTCTGTCTCATCAAGCTGTTTATTTTATCCATCTCTGGATCATCTTACTACATAATTTTAAGATTAAAATTAGTTGATACCTATACTTTTACAGTGTCACATAAAGTAGGTGATGTATGGTCCATGTATTTGTTTCTTCCATGGCTACTTGTATTCCCCTTGTAGTGAGGAAGTTAATCACCTTAAAATCAAACATTTCACAAATTGATTGTTAGAAGTATGCCAGAAGTTCCAGAATAAGTGTTACTGATGGGCTCATAATTCTACTTTTGGCAATACATAGATCTGTGTTTTTATTGAAAGAGTAGATGTAAACAAGCATTTGAAATTGAAATCATTTATTTATTATCTTCCAGCGTAAGAAGAAACGAAAACCACTCAAAGTACAACTCACAAGATATGTGGTGAATAGAGGAACCCAACACACTAGAAGTTACTACTGCAGTGAAATACCCTGATGTGTCCATTATTCAGAAAGAACAGTCGTACTTTTAACAAAATGGTCAGAGCACAGACCAGATTAGAAGTTTTTAAGATTGTCAACACTCAGCATTGCACCTTTGGTAAAAAAAATTCTGAGACACCCAAGCATATTTTTTTGGTAAATTTAATTGTTTACAATGTGGCTTGAATTTGAAATCGGGTGAAAAAGGTTTTCAGGCACAGCAGTTTAAATACAAAATGAATTACTTTTGATTTTGAGGCAAGAGATCCAGATTGTGCAAATGGAATAATGTGTATAAATTTGTAATCGAAAAGCATCAATGAACTTCCCACAATGATTGTTTAATAACCAAAAAAGAGTCTAGAAAAAAAGTCTAGAACAACAAAATGGTAAGTATTGTTTTCCCAAATTGTTGGGTGTTTACTTTTAAATATTGGTTTTGGGTAGCCGGTTAGCAAATTTCTAAATGGTCAGTGAATTTTGTTTCATTTTAATTAATGTAATAACCAAATTATATGTTTCATTATCATTAATAAATAAATAAATTAAAAAGATTAAGGCCTACACGTTTTAAGCATTATTCTGATACAGAACCTTAAAACTTAGCACATAGACCTTAACATGTAGTTGTATCCTCGGTTGTGACATCATGGTTAAGGCATCAGATATCGAATTACACTAAATCAAAGTTTAATATTTCAAAATATCATATCTCGTGAACCACAAGATATTTTCACATTACTCTTCTCGATGAGACTTATTGAACAAAAAAACAGTTCCAAAATTCACACAGCCTTCAAATTTAACACATACTTATACCATAACATGTAGTTGTCAATAAATTTATGACATAGTTTCAGGTAAAGTTGTGATGTCATGTTGACGTCATCAGATAGCGAAATACACTAAAATTTTAATATTTCCAAAAATCATATCTCATGAACCACAAAAGATATTTACACAATCTTTGCATCATCTTACAGATCTTGAATTATGTGACATTTCGTACACAGACATGATCCAATCAGACTTCTCTTTCCGGTCGAAACTGGATATGGTATATGCCTTCAGTGGACGAAATTACTATTGACATGTGACCTTTTTAAAAATATGACTGATGACGTCATCACATATCATTGCCCTTTTGTGGCAACATAATCTCAAAAGTCATAGGAAATTTGAATATGACTTCTGCGAATAAAGTGATAGTGACATCTTATATTCTCAAAAAATGTTTGATAACATCAAAGTTCAGAGCGCCCCCTAGTGGCATTTTTTTTAAAGGGATTATTTTCCAATCTCAGAAATTGAACCAAAGCAAGTACTAACGTTATTTTTTCATGATCATGAGGAAGTTTCATTGTGTCATATAATTATATGACCTTCAAATCACCTGTTCTGACCTTTACTTCCGGTCCAAACAATTAGACCAAAGTCAACACATTCTAATGCAAAATTGATATATATTTTTTTAATATGAAATTGATATTGAAATAATAAAATATGATACACCTTTGCAAAATATGATATTGACATCATCGTTGATAATTTGATTGAACCGGAAGTTGACTCGAACACCGTGTGTTTGTTCAAACAAACACTTAAGCTCTAGTTAGGTGTTCGAGAGCGCAGCAAGAACACCTATTGTTTTTGTACTGTTTTTTTTATTTTTTATACTTTTTCTCAGTGGCGACTGTCCGGCAACAAAGGCATCCTTGCTGAGCATTTACAGCCTTCAAACTTAACACATGAACAGAACATAACAAGCTGACGAAACCGTTTTCTGTGACGTCATGATTACGTCATCAGGTGTCGAATTACGCTAAAAAGTAAAATATTTAAAACGTTTCATATACGTTGCATGAAAGAATCAAAGTTCGTATAGCGCCGCAAGGCGCACGACGCTAGTCTGGGCTATGGGCACAACGTACACGCAAACAGCGTCGATATCGATTGTACATGTAGATCCATTGTAACCAAATATCGTGTAGTACACGATATTTGGTTACAATGGAGCTGCATGTACAAGCGATATCGACGCTGTTTGCGTGTGTGTGGTGCCCATGGCCCAGACGTCATTTTTTTAGGCTGTAAAAATGGATCGCCAACAGTACACGGTCATAAAAAGAGTAAGTATCTTGAAGTTACTTTTTAAGAGGATTTCCTGTATTTATCTTAGTGTTTTTATACAAGAAAAACAATTTTTTTAAGCTGTCCATTCGTCGTTGCATTGTGCCTGTTTAACTAGTAACATGACTAACGTTAGTTAGGCCTACGTGAACATACTTTGGACAGTAAACAACTAACAAAATATGAACAGATGTCACCAAAATGTATTTAGAATATAAATAAGGATAGGAAAATTCAGTTGTTAAGGTTATGGCAATTATTCAGTAGAAATGTTGTGCCATATATTTTGTAATTTTTGTTTTCTCCAAAAATCTTCAGTTTGTGCACAAATTAAATAAGTAGCCTAGCGATTGTTTACTGCACTTTTCCTTAATTTTGTACCCTTCTCAGATACAAATAAACTTACATAGACAATTATTTCACAGGAAAAATGCACAATATTCATGACACAATACATGTACTTGTAGGTCCTGCTCCCCGAGGCCTCTCTCAGACATCACTCACATCACAATCACATGAAATTATATGAGTATATGAGACTACAATTTCCTTAAATACCTTTCTCTTTTGATGAGAGTTTCGTGCGAGAACATTTCTTTAATTTATTACACATTGTCAAGAATAATTGTGTGCAATTTTGAAAACAAACCAATGCCCTTTTCAATTTCAATTTCAATGGTCCAGCTACTCTAAAATTATACACTATTTTCCCCATTCCCATAAATTAGAACTTCTCTGAATTTTCAAATACTTTATTCTTGGTCCATGTACTTATAAAACCTTCCTATTATTTTTTACAGCATGTTCACTGTGACATATTATTTTCCTCATTCACATAAATTAGAACTCAGAAATTTCAAATACTTTATTCCATGTACTTCCATAAAACTTAACTTATTATTTTTTACAGCATGTTGACTCCGATGTATCATGGCTCAGACTGAGTTCCAGCCAACAGTACCCCAACACGGCGTTGACACCACATCCAAATGCAGTATCGTAACAGTTCAAGTCATCAGCAATCTTGGTATGGTTTAACGTCTTATGTTAACAGATCGTTTGAGAAGGGGTCTTCATACCAATGATGAACATTTCATTTAGTTTTAATGGTTGTTTATTACAAAAAATTAAGGTTTAGTATAATTTGTTATTATTTTTTGCTATAGCAGTACTGGCATTTTAGTCCAAGAGAAGGGGTGTATCTGATAACCACCTTTCCAATCCATGTCAGTTAAACAACATTTATTTAAATCTAAGCCCTTACTCCTATTTTCAATCTTAAATCTTTATTTTTTTTAGAAAGGACAGAAACATCTTGCAACTTCAGCTATGCAGAATTGATGCTGGGTGTGATTTTCGACATAATGAAGCACCAGTCGTCAGTCAATGGAATTGGTAATTTGGGCCCCCTTATACTTTTATTGCTTGTTTGCCCCTCCCCTTCCCTAGTGCTGCAATGATAGACCAAAGAATTTTAGAAAAAAACCCAAATGTGTTGGTTCATCACCAGTGGCAGTACATGCCATCACCAAGAACTTGGGGGAGGGGGCAGACATTTTATTCTAAAATTACCGATTCCAATGACAACCCCTGAATGTCACCCATTCTGAACTGTCACTAAATCGTACATACAGAGCGTATATTTATTATAAATGCAGGTTGATTCTGTTTTCTTATCAACAAAGGATCATGGTTGGGTTCATTTACACTGAAGTCATTTCACTTATTACATGTGTAAGACCATGTACACTCATTTCTAGATTGTTTACAATTAGGTTAAACAGGTCAACAAAGTGGTTTCAATTGTGGGGGAGGGAAGTGTGTAACCACAAAAGTCAAGTTATGAAACCCAACAGACAGTCAAAATAAATATGTATTTCATTGCTTTATTAGCAATTTACAAGCATCCATACAACTCATGAATTTTCTTAAGAAGCAGAAGAATTCCTGAACAGGTGGATGGCTTCATTTGAATGACAATACTTATGGAATACTATAAGTATTGATGCATGGTTGCGTTCGTGTCACTCACGCTTTTCGCATGCAACTAGCAGGGCGTTGTTCAATTTTAAACTAAACAATATCGCCATGTCCGAAGAAAATCTACAGAGTACTTCGGCTGAACAGCCCCCACAACTAGAGCAGTCAGCTCCTTCATTTTCAAATTTGTTGGATTCATTTAAGACGTACTTCGATGATAAATTGACATCATTCAAGCAAAGAGATTGCTGACCAATCTTCAGGACAAGAGAAGACAACACAACTTAAACCAATAATTTCCGAACTTTAAGTTTAAAGGTAATAAAAAACAGTGGGAATTTAATAGCGACATCGCAGAAAAAGTAGAGGAAACACAAACCCTGCTCTCTAAAGGCAAGAATGAAGAAGCAAAAAGCAAGCTGGATAGCATCAAAAATGAAGTCAAGAAAAGAAACAAGTTAATACGTTTGGCAGATAAGAGCGAAGCTGGGTGGGGTGCAGTAGAGGAATATGAGTCTGATGAATTAGCATCGAACAGCGAAGATGATAAAAGATAAGGTCAGCCCAAGCAAGAGCAGTACGTAAAAACGACAAGCACGTCAGAGCTCTAACCCCCAAAAGACAAACGACAAGCTTTGTTCAACACCAGGCCGCTCCTTCCGAGTTTTTCGTGGCCCTGTTCAGCTCGACAGAAAGAATTTTGAAACCCTACCAGTCTCAAACTCGGCCGAGATCTGCTTCAGTTGCGGCCGGACCGGTCATTGGAGACGCATGTGTCCATACAGGCGGTCATTCCCCAGTACACCATCCACCCATATCACATCTGATAAGCACTAAGAGTGGAGTCGTACCACAGGAACTGCACTCGGGTCAGTATCTTAATATTACTGAATATTACACTGCAGAATTGTTTCGTATCGCAAAACGTATGTAATTAATCATGACTGAGAGTTCATGCCACAAGGGCAGTGCACACTACAATAACTTTTGAAAGTAAGAGTTGGTTATATATATATATATATATTGTATAATTATAAGAGGCAGATTCAATACCGTAGCCTATGATGAGTTCTGGAAATGTTTTTTCCCACTTTTTCGTTTAGTTCCAGTTTCACCCAGAAAATTCAACGCCCATCAATATGTTAATGATCCAGAGTTACAGCTGCTCAAAAACGAGGCAGAATCGAATTATAAATTCTCCGAATATGAACAAGGAGTTACCGAGCCCGTAATGAAGGGCAGACTCAAATGTGCCATACAATTCTGGAGGAGGATCGGAGCCAATGACTTTGTGCTCAGTATTATCGAACAAGGATACAAACTGCCTCTGTTGTCTACTCCTCCCTCAATCGCATTACTTAACAATAAATCTGCCTTAGAACATCGAAAATTCGTTACAGATGCTATAAGAGAATTAGTGAACAAAGGTTTAGCTCTCAAAGTTATTGAAATACCTACAGTTGTAAATCCACTTTCAGTTGCAGTGCAAAAGTCCGGAAAACTAAGGTTAATTTTAGATCTAAGATACGTCAATATGCACATATGGAAGACATTTATTAAATTTGAAGATTGGAAGGTTGCTTTCAGCTTTTTGTCGAAGAACGATTACATGTTTAGTTTCGACTTAAAATCTGGATATCATCACATAGATATTTTCCATCATCACCAAACCTTCCTAGGTTTTTCATGGACTTCGAAAAACATGAGACAATATTATGTTTTTACAGTGCTTCCTTTTGGGTTAGCTACAGTACCTTATGTGTTTAGCAAGTGTCTCCGCCCATTAATTAAGTACTGGAGATCGCTAGGGTATTTCATTGTTTTATATCTAGATGACGGTTGGTGTAGAGCCCCAAATGAAGAAACGGCCATTGCAATAGCTGAAAGGGTGAAAAGTGACCTAATTAATGCAGGTCTGGTTCCAAACCGTGAGAAGTCACAGTGGGTTCCAACACAGAAAATAGAATGGTTGGGCCTTGTTTGGGAGAGTAAAAAAGGTGCACTTGCCGTTTCAGATATGCGTATCGAAGATACCTTGGAATCCATTATTGATCTTATTGACTCATTTCCAGTTACTACTGCTCGGAAGTTAGCGACAGTTACAGGAAAGATCGTTTCTTGTATGGGCGTGTTTGGTCCAATTGCAAAACTTATGACTCGCTTCCTTCATCATGAAATAAATAATAGATCAAATTGGGACAATAAGTTTAGAATTTCTTCAGATAGTTTTGCAATAAATGAGTTGTTTTTCTGGAAATTTAATATAAACAATTATAACCAACGTAAGTTAATCACATACACTGTTCCACAAGTTATCATTTATAGTGATGCCAGTAGCACAGGTTGTGGTGCTTTTCTCTATGGTTCTGACATCATTAATCATAGATCTTGGTCCAATCAAGAAACTCAAGAAAGTTCAACCTGGAGAGAGCTTGAAGCTATACGTACAGCGCTTTTAGCCTTTCAATTAAATATAACTCACAAGTAGGTAAAGATTTTCACTGATAATCAAGCTGTAGTCTCCATTCTTAACGCAGGCTCGATGAATATTGAGCTACATATGAATAGTCTCAACATTTTCCAGTTTTGTCATGAACATTGCATTTCCCTTGACCCGCAGTGGGTTCCGAGAAGAGAGAACCAAATAGCTGATGAGATTAGCAGAATAATTGATTTAGATGATTGGGGTGTATCCCAGATTTTCTTTAATTTCATAGATTCAATCTTCGGACCACACACTGTAGATAGGTTTGCAGATAATCTTAATAAGAAAGTTGATAGATTTAACTCAAAGTATTGGTGTCCTGGTACATCCAGAGTAGATGCTTTCTCATCCCACTGGGGATCTGACAATAACTGGCTAGTACCACCTGTGAAACTAGTAACCGATGTAATTAAGCATTTGAACGCATGTAATGCGGTAGGCACCTTGATTGTGCCCAAGTGGCCTTCAGCTGTTTTTTGGCCAATACTTTTTTCAGAACAGAGCGTTTATCATGATCTCATTTCTGGTATGTTTGAGATCTCAAATGATATTGAAATCTTTGTTCAAACTCGTAATTCAAAATCATTGTTTGGTTCAAAACTCTTTAATTCTAAAGTTATGGTTATACGATTAGACGCTTCACAGACAAAGCTTTGAGTAGAGAGGAACAAGAATGTGTTCTAATAATAGGGCCTATGCGTTTTCAAGTACTGTCCCCGATAAGAGCAGAATGTTTGTATAATATCTATACGATATAGTTTCACCACTGGGTGAAGTCGTTATATGAAACGACAAAAAGGATACTTCGCCACTGGGTGAAGCATATCGGTTAAACATTGTAATCAGATTTAACACTACTATAGCGAGCCTAAAATCGGACGTAATCCATTGTATTTTATTCACTATAATTAACCGATACAATATCATTATATTTGTCAGGACAAGAAGTCGAGCCCATTAGCAAAGAACTGACCAACATTTTACAGACCTCGAGAGCAGCTGCGACGGTGTCGAGATATAACAAAGCCTTCGAACAATGGTCCTCATGGGCATCGAGTAGACAAATACCAATACTGTCAGCGTCTTCAGCTCATATAGCAGAATATTTTGTATATCTGAAGATGGAAGGTTTCCCCTTCTCGCATATTGAATCGTGTTTTTACGGCCTAAAATGGACCCACGATATTCATGATATTACAAATCCATGCGATTCAAAATTTTTACACTTAGTGCTAGACGGGTTAAAACGCATTCTGTTAAAACCAAAAACCAAAAAGTCTCCAATTACTACAGACATATTACAGAAGATTTGTATGAGATACGGTGGGTCAAATGCTTCTCTCATTAAGTTAAGGCTATGTACAATGTGTCTTTTAGGTTTTGCTGGATTTTTTCGTTTTAGCGAAATAATTGTTCTAAGAAGGTGTGACATAGAGATTCATTCTAATCTTCTAAATATATTCGTTGAAAAAAGTAAAACGGATATTTATAGACAAGGTGCTTTGGGTTATAGTGGCTTCCACCGAAAGGACACTTGTCCCAGACCATGCTGATAAGGTATCTGCGAAAGGCAGAGTTACTGGATGATAATTCATCAAACCAATTTATTTTTTGTGGAATGTCCTACTGTAAAAAGAAAGATTTATATAAGTTGAATTCAAAACAGCTGTCTTACACCAGATGCAGAGAGATCTTGCTAAAAGCCATGGAAGAAATAGGAGAGAACCCCAAGGAGTTCTCCTTACACAGCCTACGATCAGGCGGGGCCTCGGCCGCTGCTAATCATGGAGTACCGGACAGATTGTTTAAAAAACATGGCCGTTGGCGTTCAGAAACTGCTAAAGATGGATACATAGAAGATTCACTGAAGTCTAGAATGTCGGTATCTCAAAACCTAGGCTTATAAATCACAAGTGTATCAACACCAGTGCATGACATTAATAAAACAATTTAAATGAAGTAGAAACTATTCATGTGTATACTATGCCCGTTCTTTAATCCTCAGAGTGGAAAAGGGATACCCTACCCTGCTGCGGTAAAGCGGATTTCCTAAGGAAAAGGGATGTATATTATTCGTTTGCTTTTCAGGTGTACAAGGGGCAAGTTAGAAAATATTTTATTCGCGTTTAAGCGTAGCGTATTAGAGAATAAATGAATTTTCTTAAGAAGCAGAAGAATTCCTGAACAGGTGGATGGCTTCATTTGAATGACAATACTTATGGAATACTATAAGTATTGATGCATGGTTGCGTTCGTGTCACTCACGCTTTTCGCATGCAACTAGCAGGGCGTTGTTCAATTTTAAAAAAGAAAAGTAAACAATTATGAAATATGAAAAATGAATATTAAATAGTTTTTGGTTTAGTTACAGGTTCCAAGCATCATGATACAGGAAATAACATGTTAAGGAAACATCATCCAGGTAAAATACAAAACCTGCATATTTGAAGATGTATACAACTATTATAGTTATTGGTAAGTAGATGCAGACAATACCCCACCGATTTCACGCAGTGCAGCTTCCTGATTCGTCAACGGCACGCCCTACCCTGCTGCGGTAAAGCGGATTTCCTAAGGAAAAGGGATGTATATTATTCGTTTGCTTTTCAGGTGTACAAGGGGCAAGTCAGAAAATATTTTATTCGCGTTTAAGCGTAGCGTATTAGAGAATAATTTGATTATTTCAATGTCTAACAATTTATGTACAAAATGGCATCTGATCTTTACAGACATTTTCCCAATCATGTGTACAACCTTGAAAAGTTAAAAATCAATGTATAATTTGTTTTCAAATTTTATAAATTATTTTGTAATTATTTGCAGATTAGGTGAAAACAAAGACAATTTATAAGCATGTCACAATAAGGAGATGCTTGATTACAGTGTCACTATCATTGTCAATTTATCATTAAACTTTATAAACTTGACCTGAAAGTGAAGTATATTATAAATAAAGATCACTCTCAGTATAAAAACATGCAGTCCATCAATTAAATAAATTTTTATACAAGACTTAATACCAATGTTGGCTTCATTTAAATCTAGAATTGAAAGGTTTTTCCATAAAAAAATGAAAAGGGCAAGCAATTATCAAATTTGATCCAGTGGATATAATTACATTTAATTTTGTTTGAATTGGGAATTATTTACTTTTTGTGGGGGCAGGGGAAGATGGAAAGCACGGATGCAAGCTTTCTTCCAACTTTATCATGTAGTAGTTATAAGCTTGTTTTCTAATGAAAGGCTAATTAGCTGATATCCATACAAGCAACCCCCAGCCAATTTTAATCCAGTTACTATACATGTAGTTCCCTTCTACGCTAAATAAACTTTGTGACTTTATGCCCATAATAATGCTGAATAGGTTGATCTGGCTGCCTACAACCCTGGCAAACTATTTTCATATGAGTGATTTTTAATGTTGATTTATCATCTAGCATGGTTTTTGAAAAGTATGTGTTGGGCTAATGTCAATATTTAAAATAAAAAACAGTGTTCCAAGTCACACTTGTTAATTTCTAATTTATTGCTTAAATCTCACAACTTTTTCAAGTTCAACAGCCAATATCTCAAGAACTAAATGACATATTAGAAAACAAAAAACAATTGAATTCCTTACATTAATAGCTTGTAATTCTTGTGAAATGACTTATCATAAATGCTTTGCCAATGGTCCAATTAGTGGCACACGAAGTAACGATTTTACAAATTTTAAAAGGTCATATCTCATAGCTTTAATTTGATGCATAAGTTGACAAATTTGTTATTTTTTCATAATCATGACCTTCAAACCACCTAATCTGACCTTTACTTCCTGTCCAAACAGTAAGTTCAAATTCAACACATTCTAACGCAAAATTGATATGCCTTTTGAATATGAAATTGATAGTTATTATAAAAGATGACAAACCCTAGCACAATATAATATTTACATCATCGTTGAAAATTTGATTGAACCGGAAGTGGACTCGAACACCGTGTGTTTGTTCTAACAAACACTTAAGCTCTAGTTTTACTTCTTCTTCTTCTCCCCAATGACTGTCCGGTAACAAACACATACTTGCAAACTTCACATGAACTTGAAACTTGGCATGTACTTAGAACTTAACAAGTAGATGAAACACGAGTTGTGAGTGACCCCAATTTGACCTTACTTCCTGTCCAAACCGGAAGTCAAAGTTTAATATTTAAAAAACTCATATCTCAACAACCATAAGAGGTAAATTCACAATTTTTGTACCATTGTACAGACCATTAATTGTCAAAAGACATTTACAAATAGATGACCCCAATTTGACCTTACTTCCTGTCCAAACCGGAAGTCGTCAAAGTTTAATATTTAAAAAAATTCATATCTCAACAACCAAGAGGTAAATTCACAATTTTTGTACCATTGTACAGATCGTTAATTGTAAAAGAATATTTACAAAAAGGTGACCCCAATTTAACCTTATTTCCTGTCCAAACCGGAAGTCAAAGTTTAATATTTAACAAAAATCATATCTCAACAACCACAAGATGTAAATTGACATTTTTTGCACCATTGTATAGATTGTTAATTGTCGAAAAATATTTACAAAAAGTGACCCCAATTTGACCTTACTTCCTGTCTAAACCGGAAGTCAAAGTTTAATATTTAAAAAAAATTATATCTCAACAACCACAAGAGGTAAATTCACAATTTTTGTACCATTGTACAGATCGTTAATTGTAAAAGAATATTTACAAAAAGGTGACCCCAATTTAACCTTACTTCCTGTCCAAACCGGAAGTCAAAATTTAATATTTAACAAAAATCATATCTCAACAACCACAAGAGGTAAATTCAAAATTTTTGTACCATTGTACAGACCGTTAATTGTCAAAAAATATTTACACAAAGGTGACCCCAATTTGACCTTACTTCCTGTCCAAAACCGGAAGTCACATTTTAATATTTAAAAAAAAATCATATCTCAACAACCACAAGAGGTAAATTCACAATTTTTGTACCATTGTACAGATCGTTAATTGTCACAAAATATTTACAAAAAGGTGACCCCAATTTGACATTACTTCCTGACCAAACCGGAAGTCAAATTTTAATATTTAACAAAATCATATCTCAACAACCACAAGAAGTAAATTCACATTTTTTGCACCATTGTATAGATTGTTTATTGTCAAAAAATATTTACACAGGTGACCCCAATTTGACCTTACTTCCTGTCCAAACTGGAAGTCAAAGTTTAATATTTAAATAATCATATCTCAACAACCACAAGAGGTAAAGTCACAATTTTTGTACCATTGTACAGATCGTGAATTGTCAAAAAATATTTACAAAAAGGAGACCCCAATTTGACCTTACTTCCTGTCCAAACCGGAAGTCAATGTTTAATATTTTAAAAAAATCATATCTCAGCAACCACAAGAGGTAAATTAAAATTTTTTGTACCATTGTACAGATCGTTAATTGTCACAAAATATTTAAACAAAGTTGACCCCATTTGACCTTACACCCTCCCGAACACCTAGAGTTTGTGTCGAGACAAACTCTGAATCTCTATAGTTGTTAATGTTTTAGTATTCAAGATACATACATGTATCTTTGTACGTATCGAATCGTGACAAAGTATCGGGATAAGTACTGTATCCTTAAAAAAATGGTATCGTTACACCCGTACAGACAAGACACAATTGTTACAATGTGTGAACAGTTATCAATGGTGCATATAACCTCTGGAAAGGTTTTGACACCCATAAATACTGTTACACATTCACGATGTGGATTATGTATTTTGTATGTGTGAATTTTCGAGTGGAAGTTTTTGCAAAATTGTGTACACATCTACAAGACATGTACATCTTGCCAAGACGCACACATTTAATGGATTTATTAATTTATGAAAATTGGTGGCACATATATCAAGCAGAAATATTTCAAGGGTTTTTACTACAATATATTTCTTCAACTTAAAATCATGTATGTGTAAATCTGTGAAATGTCTGTGTTATTATTAGGGCTATATATTAGTACAATGTATATATGCACAGTACATGCTGGGTAAAGCATGCCCAATCCTAAGTTATATAACATGACATGGCAACTACAATAAACAATAAGATGAGAAAATTAACACTAGCAATTTAGGATTGTTTCACAGCATAGTAGGCTGTTGCACATGTGTACATCTCCAATCATGGGTACACATTTTGTCACCATTATGAACAACATAGTAACATATGTACAATCATTCTAGGCAGATCTTGTACTTGACAAACTTTTATGCACTTTTTTTCTTAGTTGACAAAGAGCTTGATAATTGATTTATGAATGATTCCAAAATAATTTTCAATCTGTTGTTCCTAATGGGGACACGGAAAAAATGGAGTAGTATGTCAGATGAGGGTTCTGGACCATTTACCTTAAAATGGGCGTGTTTGACTCGATTTTGTAAAAAGTGGGCGGGTGTGGGTTGATGACGCTTGCGCGGCGGAGCATGACGTCATCAAAAAAAGGATGACGTCATGAGAGTGTCTTTGGTAGTAGTCACAAAAAATTTATAAAATAAAAAAACGAAAAAATATTATATAGATTAATAGTAAAAAGAGAGAATGGAGAATGTAAAAAAATATGAAATGATAACACCAGTTTTAAAAAATATGCCTAGACAATCCGTCTTGTTGAGTGATGTAAAATTTAAAGATTATAACCCGGATGCTGTAGCTGCGAAAAAAAATAAGAAAGACAAGGACTGTAATTTTTATTTGAAAATTAAAGTGGGCTATACGTTTAAAATTTTAATCGACATTTTAGCAGGCATTCAGACAAAGGCTCATTTTAAAGTAGACGAAAACGGATTTTATTATCGCGCGATGGATCGAACGGAAAGAATACTAATTGATATAGTATTAAACCGAGAAACCTTTTTTGAATTTAAATGTGAAAGCCTTTAAAACACTTGCAAAGAATGACTCGTACCATTAAACGAAAAGTTCCAATAATTATTTACGTAAAAAACGAACGAATTTATATCGAAACTTGTACAGTCGAAATGTGTGGTGAAAAAAAACGAGAAATTGACAGCGTGAGCATTAATACGTCAGTTAGCTTAAATTCAATTGGTTTGCCCGATGCCGAGCGATATGATTATTTATGAATATCCTTATATAGTTGAAAGTAGTGATTTTTTTAAACTTAAAAAAATGTTGCAAGTAGGCACGAAAATTGAAATAAACATGCACAATTTAGATTACATTAGTTTTTATAGCGATAACGATAGTCTTTACACCGTAGCTTTAGAATTGGGTCACACGGACAAAAAACAACAGCCAACTTATTCAGCTACATTTGCTATGGCTTTATTTAGCATTTTATTAAACATTTCATCTTTAGACAAACAAATACAATTTTACGCTCCTCATATTGAAAACTTTGGTCTAAAAATTGCTGCGTCGGTAGGTAATTTCGGAAAAATTTCCGCTTATATTAAAGACGAAAGCTTTTTAGAAAACGAAGAAAGCTAAATTTAAAAAAATCACCAAAAAAATTCACGAAAAAAATATCGCCAAAAAAATTGATAAAATAAAAAACAAAAAAATATATAGATTAATAGTAAAAGAGAGTATGGAAATGATAAAAAAACGAAAGTGATCGTTCCTTGCAAATGGTTATTAGTTGGCAAAACAGCCAAGTGTTGTATACTTAGCTCACCAAATGTGAACTATTGCGCTTTACATCACTGGAAAATAAAATGTGGAAAAAGTCCCCCGACTGAGTGTAGAAGATGTAAAAAGGTACAAAAACATCGATAAGTTTATGTACGAACTGTGCAAAGATATTAAATGTGCAAAGTTTTAAGCAGGTAAATGGAAGAGCTAGACGTTTATTTAATTTAGTGATGATAGAGTTGGTTGAAAAGACTAAAAATTAAAAATTATAATTATACGGGGGAGGTCTTACGTCTAGCGGCGCAGACGCTATATCAACACGCTCCGCTAATGATTGCGAAGCGTGTTTTTTTTTTTTTTATAATAAGATTTATTTATACTAAAGTTTACTTTAAATTCATAATTTTTTCTATAAGATCTTTTTTTTGTTGATCAAAATTAACATTTTTATTTTTATCGACATTGTTATTTTTAGCGCCCTGCGGCAGAGCCGCTGTACGAATATTTTGTCTCATCGCAGAGTACTTTTTTTGCTCTTTGGTGATTAAATTAAATTCTTCTTGGCTTATAACACCGTCCTCGATCGCATTTGAAACGTGACTGTTGATGGTGTTGAGTTTACTTTCGGCTAAAACTCTAATTTCATCGTGTTTTTTAGCTTTTTTAGATAATTTATATTTCGCGTATCTGAGAGCAAACGCCGCACCACCTAATCCTAAAGCTAAACCTTCTAAAACAAGCCCAACCGGCGCTGCTATAACGCTGGTGATACTCGCGATTCCAATAGCCCCCGCTCCCATACAGCCCAATTCAGCGAGAGTTTCTACGATACTACAAACGTTGATGATTTTATTATATTTTTTATATACAGCCTCGCGCTCGTTTCTCTCTTTCAAAATTTCTTTTTGAATATCGTTGATTTTTTGTAAACGAAACGCAGCGACGTTAAGCTCTTTTTCACCGTTAAAAGTATTCGTAGTCGGTAACGTTGGATAAATTCTAGTTGTTTCGCTCATTGTTTTCTATTAATAGTAAAAGATTAAAAGAATATTAATTTTTACTTACTGGTAAAATATCAATTTTAATATCGTAACAGATTCCAGTATCTAGAGAGCGAAAAAAAAAAAAATTGAACAAAAATTATTAAGTTAGTGTTTTTTATTCTGAAGCAAATGCCACATTTTAAAAGCTTTGGTTCATTATCAAATTGAAATAGATTAAATTCTTCTATAAAAAATACTTGTCCATAAATACCATCCGTTTCAATTTCGGAGATCGATTGACTTACGAACTCACGTTTAATAAATTTTCAAACGTGATTAAAAGCACCGACGATAATGCAAAATATATCATAAGTGGGATTTCTTTAGAATATGAAGTCGTTCATATACCGCAACTCGCTCGAACGATTAAAAATCAATATAGCGACCGTTTGTCGATATTGTTTGATCGCGTTTTAAGACAGGGCGTGACCCCGTTAAACAAACGCGATACAAAGTGGAATATAAATTTAAATACCCCCGCAAAAGTATGAAAGGAATATTGTTTTTATTTAAAGAACCCGATGTAAA
>CM055816.1:544221-581079 GCA_029582265.1 Zoroaster sp. YZ-2022
ACCATTTACAGAACAATGACAATGGGATGTACACTAGCTAGCATACAGTCAACCCGTACACACACATATCCTCAATTTACCCTAAATGACGCACCTAAGGTTATATAATCAACTGGAAGGTAACTTACAAATGAAATTAGCAGTTTGGTGTTTCAGTTTGTTTCAGTGAAGGATTTTCTTGTAAATGGCGAATTTCAATGCATGATCATACGCGTGGACGTCTTGAGCGCCGTTTTTGAGACGCACAGAATTGTAGTCATCAGAAAATTGATGTTGGTATAATGACTCACCCCAAACTGTTAAAGTTCACGGGCACAGAAAATGTACCCAAGAAGAAAAACAGTTGAATCATGTTTCATCTTATTCCAGATGGTTGTAAAATTGTTTTTAATCTTGAAAATAAAAATATTGTTTTCGATTGTTAAAATAAAATGTTATAATTTGGAGAAGCTCTAAAACTTTTAATCAATATTCTTGAAAGACCAATAAAATGGAAGGTGGTTAAAATGTTTGCCAAAAGTACTTTAAAACTTTGAAATGGGTAAAATGCTGTTAACATTTTGTCAAATAAAATATTTCTTTTCATAACCATGATATTAATGTTTCATTTTCAATAATTTTCCATCACTGTCGAAATAAACACCAACGAATTAAGTAGTCTTCGTTCGCTTCTTCTATAAGGAATGTGTCCATTTTGAGGATCAGTATTTCTTTAAAAAATCATTGCAAACAAAAAGCATTCATATATTTTGGTTTCACAGACAACAGCTTGTTGACGGCACAGAACAATAAATTCACAGATGTTCGTGGAAAAAAATGAGGTCATGTAATTCTCTTACTCATTTGTATCTAGTAAAATCAGTGGTTAAACAACTTTTTCCACTTTCACAAGCTTTCACTAACTTTCCAGTAAATCATACAATTTCACTATAATTTTTATTTCTGTAATAAGCACGACTTAGATAAGTTTATGCAACCAGTAATACGCCATAGTTTTGTAAGTTTTCCTAGAAATGCCAAGCCAAAAGTAGGTGCGTCATTTCACGAGTGCGGCGAATTACGTACATGGACGATACACATTTACATGGCCAGCACACTAATGACAAAATGTTAACGTTAGTTTTGTATAGTCATTAGCTGTATACTAAAACAAATATACATGTATAATAAATGTGAAAGTGTACATACCTTCAAATGAAAGTCCCGGCGGTAAACAAAGGGTTAAACGGTGATCGTCTTTCACTTCACCGAATAATCCTAACGTTGAGGAAGGAAAAAGTCTGACATGTACGGACAAGTTGTGCATCACCGCGGTCACACCGGGGCAAACCGCTGGTACGTAGGTTACCGAGAGGAAAAATCCAATAACGAAACTACGTTCAGAGATCAAGTCAAGACATAAGCTTCCATATGCTATATGATTTATATACTTATGATGATTGAAAGAAGGACATTTGGTGGTCAGAAAAGTCACATGTTAAGTCAATGGGGTTTGGAGGTAAAGAAAGAATAATAATTTAAAAAAATTAAAAATCTCGACAGAAACAAAGGCTGTTCCGAGTCTCTCGGGAACAGCCAATAAAAATCTCGACAGAAACAAAGGCTGTTCCGAGTCTCTCGGGAACAGCCAATAATAATAAAGATTTGTAGCGCGCACATATCCACCCTGCTGGGCGCTCAAGGCGCGGAAACAAAGAAAAAACATGAATACAAACAATATACAATGATAGCATAGGAAAAATTATGTACTGAGATACATGTACCTACATGTACAATGCAATTACAAATATACATCATCTTTAAAGAATTGTGACATAAGATGAGTTTTAAGCATCGACTTAAATCTAGTTATACTATGACAAGATTTGAGTTTAGTTGGAAGATGATTGAAGAGTCTCGGAGCCGCGACAGAAAAAGACCTATCACCCCAGTTCCGTTTTGAAGTTGGTTCCTTTAGGAGTGACATGTTGCTGGAGCGCAAATTGCGTGATGGAGTGTAGACTTTAAGCAGTTCAGAAATATAAATTGGAGCAATGTTATTAAAAGATTTGTGAACAATTAGCATAAGTTTAAAAACAATTCTCTGTGAAACAGGAAGCCAGTGCAGTTCTTTCAAGATTGGCGTGATATGGCATGACAAAGTCACAACACGAGCTGCTGTGTTTTGTGTGCTGGAAGACGAGATATTTGATTCTGCGGAGACCGTAGAGGAGAGCATTCCTGTTATCGAGCCGTGATGTGACAAACGCATGTATAATTTGTTCAGCAGCACTTTTATTCAAGTATTTCCTTATTCGGCTAATATTTCGATATGAAATGATGATATGCGAACAATGTTGGAGATATGAGGTTTTAAAGTCATTGCCGATTCAAATATAACACCCAAATTACGTGCTTGTGATGAGGGGGTTATTCATGAGTCACCAATTGTAATAAATGGAAAAGAAACTTTAGACAACTGCTGACGTGATCCAAATAGAACAAATTTGTTTTTGTCGTTCAATTTCAGGAAGTTTTGTCTCATCCAACTTCGAATCTCTTGAATACATTTTCTCCAGTGTTGTAATGCAGGAATCGGCAGGTTCTTGAGAAGATTTAAAACTAATGTAAAGCTGCGTGTCATCAGCGTAGACATAGTAATTTAAATTATACTTCAAAATGATATCACAAACTGGAAACGTATAAACAGTAAACCACTGTGGGCCGAGTATGGAGCCTTGGGGTACAGAATAGTCAAGAATAACAGGCTCGGAGATATGTTACCAATACAAACATGTTAGCCTATTTAAAAGGTAGGACCTACACCAATCCAGGGCTGTGTCATGTATTCCAAGATGATATTGAAGGCGGGAGAGAAGGATTTTGTGATCGACCGTGTCAAAAGGTACACACCGCCCTAAAAGTGCAAAAAATGGGATTGATAGAATGATAGATAATCATTTTTGGAAGGTTTTCTTCAAAAAACAAAATCCGAGTATCGTGTAATTACTGAGAAATGTCCAAAAACCAACAATAAGGTCAAAGGTCACATATACGCATTTTCCAGTATTCTATACAACCAACCGTGAAACCTGTACGGCAAATTGCAGATTGTATTTAGACTGGTACCTCTGCATTGCACACCGTTGTGATTGTAACAAGAGGAACAAGGTTCCAGTCTGTACATTTTGTATCCGTTGTAAACACACGAACGATCATACAGAATTCCTGGATTCGATTGCAACCAGATGCACGTCGACGTCCAAGATCATCAAAAAAAATTGGAAAATGCCTAGTAGGCTTGATAGACCTTGGATCAACCATGGAAAAAGGCATAGACTGAACAAACCGGTGCTTAGCAGCATCTTTCTGGACATACTGGATTCTGGGTGAGCATCTCAATCATGATCAATAGTTTGCATTGCTATTGGTAGACAGTACATGATGAACACAATCAGGACAATGTCCCCTGGCAATTATGTGAAATTGCCCTAACCCCTGATTACATAATATACATATTTGACGAAAAAAATGTTGAAAAGGAAGCTTCAATTTGGTTTAGATTCTCATATTCTCAAAATATTATCAAACATTTTTATTTGGTCGGGACACAGGCCTTATGACCAAATTAATTTGTCCGAAGTGCATTTATCTTAGAGAGAGAGAGAAAAAAATGATTATGTAAAAAATACAAGAAGTTACCAGATATAACTTTGTGAAACACGAGGGGAGCACCTATTGTTAATAAATGTTCACAGGTTAGTTTTATTTTCGTGAGATCTAATGTTAACGTGTTACAGGGTTTAAGTTAATGTTCATTATCAAATACCAATGATGAACGTTTCATTTAGTTTTAATAGTTGTTTATTACAACAAAATTAAGGTTTAGTATAATTTGTTATTATTTTTACATGTATAGCAGTGCATTTCAGTCCAAGAGAAGGGCTCTATCTGATAACCACCTTCCATTCCATATCAGTTAAAGACCACCAAAATGGTCAGTATTTTCAACACTATTTTAAAAAGTAGGAATATCCAAAGCTAAGACTTCCATTATTTTTTTAACCCTTCAAAACCTATTTTAAAACGTACTTCGTCACTACCGTGAACGGCAGGAAATGAAACAAAAGCCGTCGGGACACTTTCACTGAGCCTATTTTGATGACGTACTTTTACAGGAGGGCGAACGCTACAACTGTTTACTGCGGTACGTTTTGTATATAAAGCATATTGTAAAATTTGAGGCTTTGCATGGTGGAGATAGATGTTATTGAGTTCTTTTGGGTACACCATGTAATGATCTCTTTTTGGGAAAAAAAAGTGATGGCTCTTTGAAGAGCCGGTTGGTTTGTTCTCAACGTTTCGACTAGTCTGCTCTACTCTTCTGAGAGCCATCACTTTTTCCAAAAAGAGATCATTACATGGTGTACCCGAAAGAACTCAATAAAATAAAGCATATTGCATCGCGTACAGCTTCAAAAATAAGTTTACCAACTACGACTTTTGACATCTCTGTGTCCGAATTGTTTTAGTTTTGTGCCGATAAAAAACAAATCTGTTGGTGAACTTTCAATGTTGTCACATCAAACAAGACTAAAACTAAAATTTTGTTCTAACAAACACTTGAGCTCTACTTTTTCCTTTTCCTTCTCAATGAGACTTATCGAACAAATAAAAACATAGTTCCAAAGTTCACAGAGCCTTCAAACTTGACACATACTTAGACCATAATATGTAGTTCTCAATAAAGTTGTGACGTCATGCTGACGTCATCAGATATCGAAATACACTAAAATCAAATTGTAATATATCTCATGAACCACAAAATATATTTACACAATCTTTGCATCATCTTACAGTCCTTGAATTATGTGACATTTCGTACACAGACATGACCCCAATCTGACCTCTCCTTCCGGTCGAAACTGGAAGTTGAAGTGAAAACATATTCTGAAGCACTTTTATAGTGTCCATGATATGGTATTTGAACATGCTTTCGGTGGACGAAATTACTGTTGACATGTGACCTTTTAAAAAAATGTGACTGATGACGTCATCACCTGACATCGCCCTCTGGCGACAGGTTTAGAAAGAAAAAAAATTGTATCTGAAAACCATAGGAAATTTGAATATGTCTTCTGTGAATAAAGTGACTAGTGACTTCTCATCTTTTCAAAAATATGTTTGATGACGTCATCAAAGTCCAGAGCGCTCTCTAGCAGCAGGTTTAAAAAGGAATTATTTTCCAGTCTCAAGTCCGAGTCCGAGTCCCTAGTGTTGAGTCCCAGTCCGAGTCCCGACTCATGTGGGTCGAGTCCGAGTCACGAAGGTCGAGTCCGAGTCCGAGTCATGAGTCACTTAAAAAATCAAACGAAAAAAACCTTATTCATATATCAAGGTTCAAAGTTAAGTTAACAAATATTCGACATATGTGCTAGTACGTCATCCATTTTACTAAACCAAAAATCAACATTATTTCATTTACTTTTCTTATTTTAATTAACTTGAAATTGAAAAGACATGACGTAATATTTTTTCAGTTCTTAGAAGAAAACAAAAGTATAAATTGTTAATGTACATATTGTCCACACAAGATGTCATATTAATGTAGTGAAATCATAGGCCTCGGACAGCCTAATCGTGGAGGTACAGTCCTCATGTTAATGTGGACGAACGCCTTACAAATACTCAAGAAGACAATCAACTTGTAGATTAAGTTCTCCTCAATTTAATGATCCGGAAATGAAGAATCACGATGCTCCATATGATTGAAGGAACACCCTCAGATGTAACAAAAACAAAACAAAACAAAACCCCATTGCCTGAATGAAACACAGGATATACACAATATATTAGTGAATGCATACAGACAACATTGATCCATAACACATGGCCAAACGTATACACATGCATCTCATACCACACAACAACACACGATAAAACTCATAAGTAGCAACTTTCAAACTAAACAGAAAACCCACAATTTCTCTAAGAAAGCGTACACACAAAATAAAGAAATACTCACTGGGGGTTTCCACGAGAATAAATTACTAGATGGCGATATTAGCCCATCATGGCAATGCCAGACTCACGACAAAAATGAGAAATAATGCAAAGTAAAATACTCATCGATGTGCCTCTCATAAAACCGTAATGGCGAGAGATCGAACGACCTTTTCGTATCACCAAAATTACTTTACATCAATTAATCATTATAACTTGTTTTTCCATAAACGGACAAGTTACTACTTTCCCAACAAAAACAAAGAACTATTTTTAATCAAGGGTACAAGATATCAAACAAAAACCGTTCCTCACACGGGTCAGGTCAACTTCTGCCCTGATACAGGGGAATGAGCAATAGACTTGTTTACCAGCCCCCACATTAATAAATAAAATGGATGCAGAACACTGAATTGTATAAAGATAGTTCATTCAATTTCTCTAGAATGGACAAGCAAACGCCATGAAAATCGAGACCAGTGATTGGGACACTATCGAGCTTTTATTCCCACGATGACGGCTGAAGATTGGGTACATAATTCATTGTAATCGATTTCTGGAAGACACGCTTTGTTTTCATGCGGCCGCGTAAGCTACAATAGAATAGGATGCACGGAATCAGTTTTACAAAACTGTTCGTACTGTTTAAATTAAGTAACAATATTTAAACACTATGTTGCAAGAACATTCTTTATTTTTTTAATGTTTTAAAATAGTGAATATTGGGCATTTTGCCGTCGAGTCCGAGTCTGAAGGGTCGAGTCCGAGTCACCAAAAAAGTGACTCGAGTCGGACTGGAGTCCAAGTCCGCGTCACGAGTCATACAAGTCTGTCACGAGATATCATCTTGAATATTGATTTTTCACAAAAAAGTAATAAAAGCACAAAATAATGTTTTATAGGCGACGTGACGTTTATACTTATACATACATTTACCCAAGCACTCACAGCACTCTAAGCTCTACAAACAACAAAGCTGAATGTGGTAGATAGCTGGCTTTAGAAATAATGCGAACTGCTTTCTTTTGTAATATTAAAAGTTGATTGTATTGTATTGTCATCCAAAGAGGGTGCTTGTCTTAGCTGTTAATAATATATTTTAGTGGGTCTAATATTTTGATTTGATTTCAAATTTGGTCAATAATTTAAATCGTGTTTGGGTATGAGGTAGTTCCTTCGGTTATCAAACAGTTTCTGATCTCCTTTTATTTAATAACGTTTACTTTCGTCGTTTCTTCCACCCCTCCCTTGGAAGACATCAGAGCGTGTCGTTGAAGTTTGGGGTTTCATTTTATGCATAACGTTTTGTTTTGTTTTGGTGAGTAAAAGCAAAATTTATATGACATTTTATTTTGACGTGCAGTGTGCAGAAAATGGCGGTCAAGGTTGTTTCCAGCAGCCAAATGAGCCGTGTAATGGCATACAAATATATGTATCCATGGTTGAGGTATCTTATTGTATACCCAACACGTGTTTCGTTACAAAAAAATAAAATAAATAAAATGTGACCTATATAATTATTTAAAAATAACCAAAAAGGTCGAATTTTAGTGTAAAACTGCACTGGCCTGTGGTCACGGTAGGTATACAACTATCGCTTGATAAGTTTTTCAAACCTTTTAGAAACTGGTGTGTTAAAGACTACATCAGTTGTGTTCAAACTGGGCAGCTTAGCCAATATAAACCCAGTATGAACACCATGTAAGATTAAAGATGACACCAATGATGTTAATTTAAACCCCAGTTTTTGAAGGGTAAATGGATGGACCCTGGTTGAGAAAATCTCAAAAACCATAGGAAATTTGAATATGACTTCTGTGAATAAAGTGACTAGTGCTTTTTTATCTTTTCAAATAATATGTTTGATGACGTCTCAAAGTTCAGAACGCCCTAGCGGCAGTTTTAAAAAGGGTTGTTTTCCAATCTTAGATAGGCCTATTGAACCAAAACAGGTACTAACGTTATTTTCTCATGATCATGAGGAAGTTTTATTGTGTCATATATATGACCTTCAAATCACCTGATCTGACCTTTACCTCCAGTCCAAACAGGAAGTTGAAATTCAACACATTCTAACGCAAAACTGATGTCTTTTGAATATGAAAGTGATATTGTTATTATAAAAGGTGATACACCTTTGCAAAAATATGATATTGACATCATCGATGATAATTTGATTGAACTGGAAGTTCACACAAACACCGTGTGTTTGTTCCAACAAAAACTCTAGTTTTAATTTTAATTTTGTTTGTTTGTTTGTTTGTTGTTTTTGGGGGGTACCTTCCAAAAAATGAGGGGGAGGGAGGGTTCTCGGTCAGATATTGTTATTGTTCTTCTGTTACTGCAGTCCCTGTTTGTATTATTATTTTTAAAATTATTATTTATGTTTTCCCCCTTTGAATATTTTTACTCTATACTTAACACTGATTTCTATACTCAATGCAGTGACCGCGCTACCAGTACCGCCCTCTAGTCTTTTATTAGCAAATTCGCACAGGTGGCACTCTACGCGTGAACTTTAACCGTCAAACTGTAACCGTTGTGTACATGATATGGGTACACTGTACATGTCGTCGCTATACATGCATAAACTGCCATGGGAAGGGACTTTGCAAGATTGTGACAATTCTGATTGAACCGGCAATCAACACTTTGAGTTTGTTTTCTATAAACTCAATACCTCTACTTATGTGTTTGGGTACAACCCAAACACCTCTTATTTTTGTTCGAGTTTTTAGGTGTTTGGGTACAACCCAAACACCTATTGTTTTTGTTTTAATTGTTTTATTAGGTGTTTGGCTACAACCCAAACAACTATTGTTTTTAAGTAAGACTAATTGCGGTGACACCATGGTGTCACCGCAATTAGTCTTACTTATCCTCCTCACCATGCAAAGCTGCAAGTTTTACCTACCTATTGTTTTTGTTCGAGTTTTTATTATTATTATAAAACCCACCATAACTCCCAAATGGAATGGAAATAGAGACTGTCCCGATATGTAGATATCTAAAATCATAAAATATATGCAAACTTAATCAGTTCTTCTTCTTCTTCTTCTTCTTCTTCTTCTTCTTCTTCTTCTGCTTCTTCTTCTTCTTCTTCTTCTTCTTCTTCTTCTTCTTCTTCTTCTTCTTCTTCTTCTTCTTCTTCTTCTTCTTCTTCTTCTTCTTCTTCTTCTTCTTCTTCTTCTTCTTCTTCTTCTTCTTCTTCTTCTTCTTCTTCTTCTTCTTCTTCTTCTTCTTCTTCTTCTTCTTCTTCTTCTTCTTCTTCTTAGGTGTTCGGGTATGTGCCCGAAACACCTATTGTTTTTGTACGTTTTTTTTTTTTTACTTCTTCTTCTCCTTGACGTCTGTCCGCCAAAAAACACATACTTGCAAACTTCACATCAACTTGAAACTTGACATGTACTTACAACTTAACAAGTAGATGAAACACGAGTTGGGAGTGACCCCAGTTTGACCTTACTTCTATGTCCAAACCGGAAGTCAAAGTTTAATATTTAAAAAAAAATCATATTTCAACAACCACAAGAGGTAAATTCACAATTCTTTCACCAATGTACAGATCGTTAATTTTCTAAAAATATTTACAAAAAGGTGACCCAATTTGACCTTTACTTCCTGTCCAAACCGGAAGTCAAAATTTAATATTTAAAAAAATCATATCTCATCAACCACAAGAGGTAAATTCACATTTTATGCACTATTGTATAGATTGTTAATTGTCGAAAAATATTTACACAAAGGTGACCCCAATTTGATCTTACTTCCTGTCCAAACCGGAAGTCAAAGTTTAATGTTTAAAAAAATCATATATCAACAACCACAAGAGGTAAATTCACAATACAGATCGTTAATTGTCAAAAAATATTTACAAAAAGGTGACCCCAATTTGACCTTACTTCCTGTCCAAACCGGAAGTCAAAGTTTAATATTTTAAAAAATCATATCTCAACAACCACAAGAGGTAAATTGAAATTTTTTGCACCATTGTATAGATTGTTAATTGTCAAAAAATATTTACACAAAGGTGACCCCAATTTGACCTTACTTCCTGTCCAAACCGGAAGTCAAAATTTAATATTTAAAAAATCATATCTCAACAACCACAAGAGTTAAATTCACAATTTGTGTACCATTGTACAGACCGTTAATTGTAAAAAAATATTTACAAAAAGATGACCACAATTTGACCTTACTTCCTGTCTAAACCGGAAGTCAAAGTTTAATATTTAAAAAAATCATATTTCAACAACCACAACAGGTAACTTCACAATTTTTGTACCATTGTACTGATCGTTAATGGTCAAAAAATATTTACAAAAAGGTGACCCCAATTTGACCTTTACATCTCCCGAACACCTAGAATTTGTGTGAAGACAAACTCGAATCTCTAGTTTTTTACTTCTTCTTCTTCTTCTTCTTCTCCCCAATAACTGTCCGGTAATAAACACATACTTGCAAACTTCACATGAACTTGAAACTTGGCATGTACTTAGAACTTAACAAGTAGATGAAACACGAGTTGTGAGTGACCCCAATTTGACTTTACTTCCTGTCCAAACCGGAAGTCGTCAAAGTTTAATATTGAACAAAATTATATCTCAACAACCACAAGAGGTAAATTCACAATTTTTCTACCATTGTACAGGTCGTTAATTGTCAAAAAATATTTACAAAAAGGTGAACCCAATTTGACCTTACTTCCTGTCCAAACCGGAAGTCAAAGTTTAATATTTAAAAAAATCATATCTCAACAACCACAAGAGGTAAATTCACAATTTTTGTACCATTGTACAGATCGTTAATTGTCAAAACAATTTTACACAAAGTTGACCCCAATTTGACCTTTACTTCCTGTCTAAACCGGAAGTCAAAGTTTAATATTTAAAACAAAATCTTCCACAAGAGGTAAATTCACAATATTTGCACCATTGTACAGATCGTTATTTGTCAAAACAATTTTACACAAAGGTGACCCAATTATCTCTAGTTTTACTTCTTCTTCTTATTAGGTGTTCGGGCATGTGCCCGAAACACATATTGTTTTTGTTCGGTTTTTATTACTTCTTCTTCTACTTCTCCCCGATAACTGTCCGGTAACAAACACATACTTGCAAACTTCACATGAACTTGAAACTTGGCATGTACTTAGAACTTAACAAGTAGATGAAACACGAGTTGTGAGTGACCCCAATTTGACCTTACTTCCTGTCCAAACCGGAAGTCGTCAAAGTTTAATATTGAACAAAATTATATCTCAACAACCACAAGAGGTAAATTCACAATTTTTGTACCATTGTACAGATCGTTAATTGTCAAAAAAATATTTACAAAAAGGTGACCCCAATTTGACCTCACTTCCTGTCCAAACCGGAAGTCAAAGTTTAATATTTAAAAATATCATATCTCAACAACCACAAGAGTTAAATTCACAATTTTTGTACCATTGTACAGATCGTGAATTGTCAAAAAATATTTACAAAAAAGTGACCCAATTTGACCTTACTTCCTGTCCAAACCGGAAGTCGTCAAAGTTTAATATTGAACAAAATTATATCTCAACAACCACAAGAGGTAAATTCACAATTTTTGTACCATTGTACAGATCGTTAATTGTCAAAAAATATTTACAAAAAGGTGACCCCAATTTGACCTCACTTCCTGTCCAAACCGGAAGTCAAAGTTTAATATTTAAAAATATCATATCTCAACAACCACAAGAGTTAAATTCACAATTTTTGTACCATTGTACAGATCGTGAATTGTCAAAAAATATTTACAAAAAAGTGACCCAATTTGACCTTACTTCCTGTCCAAACCGGAAGTCAAATTTTAATATTTAAAACAATCATATCTCAACAACCACAAAAGGTAAATTCACAATTTTTGTACCATTGTACAGATCGTTAAATGTCAAAAAATTATTTACAAAAAGGTGACCCCAATTTGACCTTACTTCCTGTCCAAACCGGAAGTCAAAGTTTAATATTTAAAAATATCATATCACAACAATCACAAGAGGTAAATTCACAATATTTCCACTATTGTACAGATCGTTACTTGTCAAAAAAAAAATTTTTAAAGGTGACCCCAATTTGACCTTTACTTCCCGTCCAAACCGGAAGTCAAAGTTTAATATTTAAAAAAAATCATATCTCAACAACCACAAGAGGTAAATTGACATTTTTGCACCATTGTATAGATTGTTAATTGTCGAAAAATATTTAAACAAAGGTGACCCCAATTTGACCTTTACTGCTTGTCTAAACCGGAAGTCAAAGTTTAATTTTTTATAAAATCATATCTCACCAACCACAATAATTAAATTCAGTTTTTGCACCATTGTACAGATTGTTGTCAAAAATATTTACAAAAACATGACCCCAATTTTACCTTTACTTCCTGTCCAAACCGGAAGTCAAAGTTTAATATTAACAAAAATCATCCACAAGAGGTAAATTCCCAATCTTTGCACCATTGTACAGATCGTTAATTGTCAAAAAATATTTAAACAAAGTTGACCCCAATTTGACCTTTACGCGTCCCGAACACCTAGTGTTTGTCAATACAAACACCAATCTCTATTTTTATTTTTATTTTTTTACTTCTTCTTCTTCTCCCCAATGACTGTCCGGTAACAAACACATACTTGCAAACTTCTCATGAACGTGAAACTTGGCATGTACTTAGAACGTAACAAGTAGATGAAACACGAGTTGAGAGTGACCCCAATTTGACCTTACTTCCTGTCCAAACCGGAAGTCAAAGTTTAATATTAAAAAAAATCATATCTCAACAACCACAAGAGGTAACTTCACAATTTTTGCACCATTGTACAGATCGTTAATGGTAGAAAATTATTTACAAAAGGTGACCCTAATTTGACCTTACTTCCTGTCCAAACCGGAAGTCAAAGTTTAATATTAAAAAAATCATATTTCAACAACCACAAGAGGTAAATTCACAATTTTTGTACCATTGTACAGGTCGTTAATTGTCAAAAAATATTTACAAAAAGGTGACCCCAATTTGACCTTACTTCCTGTCCAAACCGGAAGTCAAAATTTAATATTAAACAAAATCATATCTCAACAACCACAAGAGGTAAATTCACAATTGTTGTACCATTGTACAGACCGTTAATTGTCAAAAAATATTTACAAAAAGATGACCCCAATTTGACCTTACTTCCTGTCCAAACCGGAAGTCAAAGTTTAATATTTAAAAAAATCATATTTCAACAACCACAAGAGGTAAATTAACATTTTTTGCACCATTGTACAGATTGTTAATTGTCAAAAATATTTACAAAAACATGACCCCAATTTGACCTTTACTTCCTGCCAAACCGGAAGTCAAAGTTTAATATTTAAACAAAATCATATCTCAACAACTACAAGAGGTAAATTAACATTTTTTGTACCATTGTACAGGTCGTTAATTGTCAAAAAATATTTACAAAAAGGTGAACCCAATTTGACCTTACTTCCTGTCCAAACCGGAAGTCAAAGTTTAATATTTAAAAAAATCATATCTCAACAACCACAAGAGGTAAATTCACAATTTTTGTACCATTGTACAGGTCGTTAATTGTCAAAAAATATTTACAAAAAGGTGAACCCAATTTGACCTTACTTCCTGTCCAAACCGGAAGTCAAAATTTAATATTTAAACAAATCATATCTCAACAACCACAAGAGGTAAATTCACAATTTTGTACCATTGTACAGATCGTTAATTGTCAAAACAATTTTACACAAAGTTGACCCCAATTTGACCTTTACTTCCTGTCTAAACCGGAAGTCAAAGTTTAATATTTAAAACAAAATCTTCCACAAGAGGTAAATTCACAATATTTGCACCATTGTAGAGATCGTTATTTGTCAAAACAATGTTACACAAAGGTGACCCAATTATCTCTAGTTTTACTTCTTCTTCTTCTTATTAGGTGTTCGGGCATGAGCCCGAAACACATATTGTTTTTGTTCGGTTTTTATTACTTCTTCTTCTTCTTCTTCTCCCCGATAACTGTCCGGTAACAAACACATACTTGCAAACTTCACATGAACTTGAAACTTGGCATGTACTTAGAACTTAACAAGTAGATGAAACACGAGTTGTGAGTGACCCCAATTTGACCTTACATCCTGTCCAAACCGGAAGTCGTCAAAGTTTAATATTGAACAAAATTATATCTCAACAACCACAAGAGGTAACTTCACAATTTTTGCACCATTGTACAGATCGTTAATGGTAGAAAATTATTTACAAAAAGGTGACCCCAATTTGACCTTACTTCCTGTCCAAACCGGAAGTCAAAGTTTAATATTTAAAAATATCATATCACAACAATCACAAGAGGTAAATTCACAATATTTGCACTATTGTACAGATCGTTACTTGTCAAAAAATATTTTTTTAAAGGTGACCCCAATTTGACCTTTACTTCCCGTCCAAACCGGAAGTCAAAGTTTAATATTTTAAAAAATCATATCTCAACAACCACAAGAGGTAAATTGAAATTTTTGCACCATTGTATAGATTGTTAATTGTCGAAAAATATTTAAACAAAGGTGACCCCAATTTGACCTTTACTGGTTGTCTAAACCGGAAGTCAAAGTTTAATTTTTTATAAAATCATATCTCAACAACTACAAGAATTAAATTCAGTTTTTGGACCATTGTACAGATTGTTGTCAAAAATATTTACAAAAACATGACCCCAATTTTACCTTTACTTCCTGTCCAAACCGGAAGTCAAAGTTTAATATTAACAAAAATCATCCACAAGAGGTAAATTCCCAATCTTTGCACCATTGTACAGATCGTTAATTGTCAAAAAATATTTAAACAAAGTTGACCCCAATTTGACCTTTACGCGTCCCGAACACCTAGTGTTTGTCAATACAAACACCAATCTCTATTTTTATTTTTATTTTTAGGTGTTCGAACGCGCAGCGCGAACACCTATTGTTTTTGTACTGTTTTTTTTTTTTTTTTTACTTCTTAATCTCAGTGGCGACTGTCCGGCAACAAAGGCATCCTTGCAAGCATTTACAGCCTTCAAACTTAACACATGAACAGAACATATCAAGCAGACGAAACCGTTTTATGTGACGTCATGATTACGTCATCAGGTGTCGAATTACGCTAAAAAGAAAAATATTTAAAACGTCTCATATACGTTGCATGAATAAATTAAACGTTGCATGAATAAATTAAAGATCGTTTTGCGCCGCAAGGCGCAATACGAGGCGCTAGTCTGGGCTATGGGCACAACGTACACGCAAACAGCGTCGATATCGATTGTACATGGAGATCCATTGTAACTAAATATCGTGTAGTACACGATATTTGGTTACAATGGAGCTGCATGTACAATCGATATCGCGCTGTTTGCTGTGTGGGGCCATGGCCCAGACGTCATTTTTTTAGGCTGTAAAAATGGATCGCCAACAGTACACGGTCATAAAAAGAGTAAGTATTTTGAAGTTACTTTTTCAGAGGATTTCCTGTATTTATCTTCGTGTTTTTATACAAGAAAAACATTTTTTTAAGCTGTCCATTCGCTGTCGTTGCATGCATTGTGCCTGTTTAACTAACATGACTAACGTTAGTTAGGCCTACGTGCATTGAACATACTTTGGACAGTAAACAACTATTAACTAACAAATTAATATGAACAGATGTCACCAAAATGTATTTAGAATATAAATAAGGATAGGAAAATTCAGTTGTTAAGGTTATGGCAATTATTCAGTAGAAATTTTATGCCATATATTTTGTAATTTTTGTTTTCTCCAAAAATCTTCAGTTTGTGCACAAATTAAATAAGTAGCCTAGCGATGTTTACTGCACTTTTCCTTAATTTTGTACCCTTCTCAGATACAAATAAACTTACATAGACAATTATTTCACAGGAAAAATGCACAATATTCATGACACAATACATGTACTTGTAGGTCCTGCTCCCCGAGGCCTCTCTCAGACATCACTCACATCACAATCACATGAAATTATATGAGTATATGAGACTCTGCAATTTCCTTAAATACCTTTCTCTTTTGATGAGAGTTTCGTGCGAGAACATTTCTTTAATTTATTACACATTGTCAAGAATAATTGCGTACAATTTTGAAAACAAACCAATGCCCTTTTCAATTTCAATGGTCCAGCTACTCTAAAATTATACACTATTTTCCCCATTCCCGTAAATTAGAACTTCTCTGAATTTTCAAATACTTTATTCTTGGTCCATGTACTTATAAAACCTTCCTATTATTTTTTACAGCATGTGCACTGTGACATATTATTTTCCTCATTCACATAAATTAGAACTTCTCAGAAATATCAAATACTTTATTCCATGTACTTCCATAAAACTTAACTATTATTTTTTACAGCATGTTGACTCCGATGTATCATGGCTCAGACTGAGTTCCAGCCAACACGGCGTTAATACCACATCCAGATGCAGTATCGTAACTGTTCAAGTCATCAACAATCTTGGTATGGTTTAACGTCTTATGTTAACAGATCGTTTGAGAAGGGGTCTTCATCAATGATGAACATTTCATTTAGTTTTAATGGTTGTTTATTACCGTTAGTATAATTTGTTATTATTTTTTGCTATAGCAGTACTGGCATTTCAGTCCAAGAAAAGGGGTGTATCTGATAACCACCTTTCCAATCCATGTCAGTTAAACAACATTTATTTAAATCTAAGCCCTTACCTATTTTCAATCTTAAATCTTTTTTAGAAAGGACAGAAACATCTTGCAACTTCAGCTATGCAGAATTGATGCTGGGTGTGATTTTCGACATAATGAAGCACCAGTCGTCAGTCAATGGAATTGGTAATTTGGGCCCCTTATACTTTATTGCTTGTTTGCCCTCCTTCCCTAGTTCTTGGATTCTATAGTGCTACAAATGATAGACCAAAGAATTTTAGAAAAAACCAATGTGTTGGTTCATCACCAGTGGCAGTACATGCCATCACCAAGAACTTGGGGAGGGCGACATTTTATTCTAAAATTACCGATTCCAATGACAACCCCTGAATATCACCCATTCTGAACTGTCGCTAAATCGTACATACAGAGCGTACATTTATTATAAATGCAGGTTGATTCTGTTTTCTTATCAACAAAGGATCATGATTGGGTTCATTACACTGAAGTCATTTCACTTGTTACATGTGTAAGACCATGTACACTCATTTCTAGATTGTTTACAATTAGGTTAAACAGGTCAACAAAGTGGTTTCAATTGTGGGGGAGGGAAGTGTGTAACCACAAAAGTCAAGTCATGAAACCCAACAGACAGTTAAAATAAATATGTATTTCATTGCTTTATTAGCAATTTACAAGCACCCATACAACTCTTTGATTATTTCAATGTCTAACAATTTATGTACAAAATGGCATCTGATCTTTAGGTTGTAATTCTGTAGTATGGATGCAGCTACAGACATTTTGCCAATCATAGTTCCTTGAAAATGTAGACATCAATGTAGAATTGTTTTCAAATTTTATACATTATTTTTTAATTATTTGCAGTATAGGTGAAAACAAAGACAGTTTATAAGCATGTCACAATAAGGAGATGCTTGATTACAGTGTCACTATCATTGTCAATTTATCATTATATTTTTGTTATAAACTTAACCTGAAAGTGAAGTATATTATAAATAAAGATTAAATTTATTTTTGTGCAAGACTTAATACCAAGAGATAAATACCAATGTTGGCTTCATTTAAATCTAAAATTGAAAGGTTTTTCCATAAACAAAGTGAAAAGGGCAACCAATTATCAGATTTGATCCAGTGGATATAATTACATTTAATTTTGTTTGAATTGGGAATTATTTACTTTATGACAACTCTTCTGCGGGGGGCGGTGGAAGATGGAAAACACAGATGCAAGCTTTCTTCCAACTTTATCATGTAGTAGTTATCAGCTTGTTTTCTAATGAAAGGCTAATTAGCTGAAGGAAAGGAAAGGGGAAATATTTATATGGTCTTCCATGCTTCAGTGTCTTCAGTAACCTCCAACTCTCCCAAACAATTTAACCCACACTTCCTGCTCTTTGAATTTGCAACCAAGTTTAATCCAGTTACTATACATGTAGTCCCCTTCTACCCTAAATCAACTTTGTGACTTTATGCCCATAATAACGCTGAATAGGTTGATCTGGCTACCTACAACCCTGGCAAACTGTTTTCATATGAGTGATTTTTAATGTTGATTTATCATCTAGCATGGTTTTTGAAAAGCATGTGTTGGGCTAGTGTCAATATTTAAAATAAAAAACATTGTGTTCCAAGTCACACTTAATTTCTAATTTATTGCTTAAATCTCACAACTTTTCCAGGTCAACAAAGTGGTTTCAATTGATTGTGGGGGAGGGAAGTGTGTAACCACAAAAGTGAAGTCATGAAACCCAACAGACAGTTAAAATAAATATGTATTTCATTGCTTTATTAGCAATTTACAAGCACCCATACAACTCTTTGATTATTTCAATGTCTAACAATTTATGTACAAAATGGCATCTGATCTTTAGGTTGTAATTCTGTAGTATGGATGCAGCTACAGACATTTTGCCAATCATGTGTACAACCTTGAAAATGTAAACATCAATGTAGAATTTGTTTTCCAATTTTATTAATTATTTTCAGTATAGGTGAAAACAAAGACAGTTTAACATGTCACAATAAGGAGATCCTTGATTACAGTGTCACTATCATTGTCAATTCAATTTATCATTATATTTTTGTTATAAACTTAACCTGAAAGTGAAGTATATTATAAATATAGATGAAATTTATTTTTGTACAAGACTTAATACCAAGAGATAAATACCAATGTTGGCTTCATTTAAATCTAAAATTGAAAGGTTTTTCATATACAAACTGAAAAGGGCAACCAATTATCAGATTTGATCCAGTGGATATAATTACATTTAATTTTTTTAATTGGGAATTATTTACTATGACAACTCTTCTGCGGGGGGCAGTGGAAGATGGAAAGCACGGATGTAAGCTTTCTTCCAACTTTATCATGTAGTAGTTATAAGCTTGTTTTCTAATGAAAGGCTAATTAGCTGAAGGAAAGGAAAGGAAAGGGGAAATATTTATATGGTCTTCCATGCTTCAGTGTCTTCAGTAACCCCCAACTCCCTAACAATTTAACCCACAGTTCCTGCTCTTTGAATTTGCAGCCAAGTTTAATCCAGTTACTATACATGTAGTCCCCTTCTATCCTAAATCAACTTTGTGACTTTATGCCTATAATAACGTTGAATAGGTTGATCTGGCTACCTACAACCCTGGCAAACTATTTTCATATGAGTGATTTTTAATGTTGATTTATCATCTAGCATGGTTTTGGAAAAGCATGTGTTGGGCTAGTGTCAATATTTAAAATAAAAAACATTGTGTTCCAAGTCACACTTGTTTATTTCTAATTTATTGCTTAAATCTCACAACTTTTCCAAGTTCAACAGCCAATATCTCAAGAACTAAATGACCTATTAGAAAACATGAAACATAATTGAATTCCTTACATTAATAGCTTGTAATTCTTGTGAAATGAGTTACAATAAATGCTTTGGCAATTGGTCCAATTAGTGGCACAAGAAGTAACGATTTTACAAATTTTAAAAGGTGATATCTCATAGCTTCAATTTGATGTATAAGTTGACAAATTTGTTATTTTTTCATAATCATGAGGAGGTCATGTAGGCCGTCAAACCACCTAATCTGACTTTACTTCCTGTCCAAACAGGAAGTTAAAATTCAACACATTCTAATGCAAAATTGATATGTCTTATGAACATGAAATTGATATTGTTATAAAAGATGATAAACCCTTGCACAATATGATATTGACATCATCGTTGATAATTTGATTGAACCGGAAGTTGACTCGAACACCATGTGTTTGTTCTAACAAACACTTAAGCTCTAGTTTTACTTCTTCTTCTTCTCCCCAATGACTGTCCGGTAACAAACACATACTTGCAAACTTCTCATGAACGTGACACTTGGCATGTACTTAGAACGTAACAAGTAGATGAAACACGAGTTGAGAGTGACCCCAATTTGACCTTACTTCCTGTCCAAACCGGAAGTCAAAGTTTAATATTTAAAAAAATCATATCTCAACAACCACAAGAGGTAACTTCACAATTTTTGCACCATTGTACAGATCGTTAATGGTAGAAAATTATTTACAAAAAGGTGACCCCAATTTGACTTTACTACCTGTCCAAACCGGAAGTCAAAGTTTAATATTTAAAAAAATCATATTTCAACAACCACAAGAGGTAAATTCACAATTTTTGTACCATTGTACAGGTCGTTAATTGTCACAAAAATATTTACAAAAGGTGACCCCACTTGACCTTACTTCCTGTCCAAACCGGAAGTCAAAATTTAATATTTAAAAAATCATATCTCAACAACCACAAGAGGTAAATTCACAATTGTTGTACCATTGTACAGACGGTTAATTGTCAAAAAATATTTACAAAAAGATGACCCCAATTTGACCTTACTTCCTGTCCAAACCGGAAGTCAAAGTTTAATATTTAAAAAAAATCATATTTCAACAACCACAAGAGGTAAATTCACAATTTTTGTACCATTGTACAGGTCGTTAATTGTCAAAATATTTACAAAATGTTGACCCCAATTTGACCTTACTTCCTGTCCAAACCGGAAGTCAAAGTTTAATATTTTAAAAAATCATATCTCAACAACCACAAGAGATAAATTCACAATTCTTTCACCATTGTACAGATCGTTAATTGTCAAAAAATATTTACAAAAAGTTGACCCCAATTTGACCTTTACTTCCTGTCTAAACCGGAAGTCAAAGTTTAATATTTAAAACAAAATCTTCCACAAGAGGTAAATTCACAATATTTGCACCATTGTACAGATCGTTATTTGTCAAAACAATTTTACACAAAGGTGACCCAATTATCTCTAGTTTTACTTCTTCTTCTTCTTATTAGGTGTTCGGGCATGAGCCCGAAACACATATTGTTTTTGTTCGGTTTTTATTACTTCTTCTTCTTCTTCTCCCCGATAACTGTCCGGTAACAAACACATACTTGCAAACTTCACATGAACTTGAAACTTGGCATGTACTTAGAACTTAACAAGTAGATGAAAAACGAGTTGTGAGTGACCCCAATTTGACCTTACATCCTGTCCAAACCGGAAGTCGTCAAAGTTTAATATTGAACAAAATTATATCTCAACAACCACAAGAGGTAAATTCACAATTTTTGTACCATTGTACAGATCGTTAATTGTCAACAAATATTTACAAAAAGGTGACCCCAATTTGACCTTACTTCCTGTCCAAACCGGAAGTCAAAGTTTAATATTTAAAAATATCATATCTCAACAACCACAAGAGTTAAATTCACAATTTTTGCACCATTGTACAGATCGTGAATTGTCAAAAATATTTACCAAAAGTGACTCCAATTTGACTCCATTTCCTGTCCAAACCGGAAGTCAAAGTTTAATATTTAAAAAAATCATATCTCAACAACCACAAAAGGTAAATTCACAATTTTTGTACCATTGTACAGATCGTTAAATGTCAAAAAAATATTTACAAAAAGGTGACCCCAATTTGACTTTACTTCCTGTCCAAACCGGAAGTCAAAGTTTAATATTTAAAAAAATCATATTTCAACAACCACAAGAGGTAAATTCACAATTTTTGTACCATTGTACAGGTCGTTAATTGTCAAAAAATATTTACAAAAAGGTGACCCCAATTTAACCTTACTTCCTGTCCAAACCGGAAGTCAAAGTTTAATATTTTAAAAAAATCATATTTCAACAACCACAAGAGGTAAATTCACAATTTTTGTACCATTGTACAGGTCGTTAATTGTCAAAATATTTACAAAATGTTGACCCCAATTTGACCTTACTTCCTGTCCAAACCGGAAGTCAAAGTTTAATATTTTAAAAAATCATATCTCAACAACCACAAGAGATAAATTCACAATTCTTTCACCATTGTACAGATCGTTAATTGTCAAAAAATATTTACAAAAAGTTGACCCCAATTTGACCTTTACTTCCTGTCTAAACCGGAAGTCAAAGTTTAATATTTAAAACAAAATCTTCCACAAGAGGTAAATTCACAATATTTGCACCATTGTACAGATCGTTATTTGTCAAAACAATTTTACACAAAGGTGACCCAATTATCTCTAGTTTTACTTCTTCTTCTTCTTATTAGGTGTTCGGGCATGGGCCCGAAACACATATTATTGTTTTTTGTTCGGTTTTTATTACTTCTTCTTCTTCTCCCTGATAACTGTCCGGTAACAAACACATACTTGCAAACTTCACATGAACTTGAAACTTGGCATGTACTTAGAACTTAACAAGTAGATGAAAACGAGTTGTGAGTGACCCCAATTTGACCTTACATCCTGTCCAAACCGGAAGTCGTCAAAGTTTAATATTGAACAAAATTATATCTCAACAACCACAAGGGGTAAATTCACAATTTTTGTACCATTGTACAGATCGTTAATTATCAACAAATATTTACAAAAAGGTGACCCCAATTTGACCTGTACTTCCTGTCCAAACCGGAAGTCAAAGTTTAATATTTAAACAAATATCATATCTAAACAACCACAAGAGGTAAATTCACAATTTTTGCACCATTGTACAGATCGTTAATTTTCAAAAATATTTACCAAAAGGTGATCTTAATTCTGACCTTTACTTCCTGTCCAAACCGGAAGTCAAAGCTAATATTTAAAAAAATCATATCTCAACAACCACAAAATGTAAATTCACAATTTTTGTACCATTGTACAGATCGTTAAATGTCAAAAAAATATTTACAAAAAGGTGACCCCAATTTGACTTTACTTCCTGTCCAAACCGGAAGTCAAAGTTTAATATTTAAAAAATCATATCACAACAATCACAAGAGGTAAATTCACAATTATTTGCACTATTGTATAGATTGTTAATTGTCGAAAAATATTTACAAAGGTGACCCTAATTTGACCTTACTTCCTGTCCAAACCGGAAGTCAAAATTTAATATTTAAAAATCATATCTCAACAACCACAAGAGGTAAATTGACAATTTTTGTACCATTGTATAGGTCGTTAATTGTCGAAAAATATTTACAAAATGTTGGACCCTAATTTGACCTTACTTCCTGTCCAAACCGGAAGTCAAAGTTTAATATTAAAAAATCATATCTCAACAACCACAAGAGATAAATTCACAATTTTTCACCATTGTACAGATCGTTAATTGTCAAAAAATATTTACAAAATGTTGACCCTAGACCTTTACTTCCTGTCCAAACCGGAAGTCAAAGTTTTAATATCTAAAAAATCATCCACAACAGGTAAATACACAATTTTTGCACCATTGTACAGATTGTTGATTGTAAAAAATATTTACACAAAGGTGAACCGAATTTGACCTTTACTTCCTGTCCAAACCGGAAGTCAAATTTAATATTTAAAAAAAATCATATCTCAACAACCACAAGAGGTAAATTCACAATTGTTGTACCATTGTATAGATTGTTAATTTCTAAAAATATTTACACAAAGGTGACCCAAATTTGACCTTTACTTCCTGTCCAAACCGGAAGTCAAAGTTTAATGTTTAAAAAATCATATATCAACAACCACAAGAGGTAAATTCACAATACAGATCGTTAATTGTCAAAAATATTTACAAAAGGTGACCCCACTTGACCTTTACTTCCTGTCCAAACCGAAGTCAAAGTTTAACATTTAAAAAATCATATCTCAACAACCACAAGAGGTAAATTCACAATTTTGTACCATTGTACAGACCATTAATTGTCAAAAGACATTTACAAAAAGATGACCCTAATTCTGACTTTACTTCCTGTCCAAACCGGAAGTCGTCAAGTTTAATATTTGAAAAATTATATCTCAACAACTACAAGAGGTAAATTAACATTTTGCACCATTGTACATGATTGTTAATTGTCAAAAATATTTACAAAAACATGACCCCACTTGACATTTACTTCCTGTCCAAACCGGAAGTCAAAGTTTAATATTTAAAAATCATATCTCAACAACTACAAGAGGTAAATTTACATTTTTGCACCATTGTACAGGTCGTTAATTGTCAAAAAATATTTTAAAAAGGTGAACCCAATTTGACCTTTACTTCCTGTCCAAACCGGAAGTCAAAGTTTAATATAAAAAATCATATCTCAACAACCACAAGAGGTAAATTCACAATCTTTGTACCATTGTACAGATCGTTAATTGTCAAAACAATTTACACAAAGTTGACCCCTAATTGACCTTTACTTCCTGTCTAAACCGGAAGTCAAAGTTTAATATTTAAAACAAAATCTTCCACAAGAGGTAAATTCCCAATATTTGCACCATTGTACAGATCGTTATTTGTCAAAACACTTTACACAAAGGTGACCCAATTATCTCTAGTTTTACTTCTTCTTCTTCTTATTAGGTGTTCGGGCATGTGCCAACACATATTGTTTTTGTTCGGTTTTATTACTTCTTCTTCTTCTCCCCGATAACTGTCCGGTAACAAACACATACTTGCAAACTTCACATGAACGTGAAACTTGGCATGTACTTAGAACGTAACAAGTAGATGAAACACGAGTTGAGAGTGACCCCAAATTTGACCTTTCCTGTCCAAACCGGAAGTCAAAGTTTAATATTTAAAAAATCATATCTCAACAACCACAAGAGGTAACTTCACAATTTTGCACCATTGTACAGACCGTTAATTGTCAAAAAATATTTACAAAAAGATGACCCCAATTTGACCTTACTTCCTGTCCAAACCGGAAGTCAAAGTTTAATATTAAAAAATATCATATCTCAACAACCACAAAAGGTAAATTCACAATTTTTGCACCATTATAGATCATTGTCAAAAAATATTTACCAAAAGGTGACCCCAATTTGACCTTACTTCCTGTCCAAACCGGAAGTCAAAGTTTAATATTTAAACAAATCATATTTCAACAACCACAAGAGGTAAATTCACACATTTTTGTACCATTGTACAGGTCGTTAATTGTCAAAAAATATTTACAAAAGGTGACCCCACTTGACCTTACTTCCTGTCCAAACCGGAAGTCAAAATTTAATATTAAAAAAAATCATATCTCAACAACCACAAGAGGTAAATTCACAATTGTTGTACCATTGTACAGACCGTTAATTGTCAAAAAATATTTACAAAAAGATGACCCCAATTTGACCTTACTTCCTGTCCAAACCGGAAGTCAAAGTTTAATATTTAAAAATATCATATCACAACAATCACAAGAGGTAAATTCACAATATTTGCACTATTGTACAGATCGTTACTTGTCAAAAAATATTTTTTTAAAGGTGACCCCAATTTGACCTTTACTTCCCGTCCAAACCGGAAGTCAAAGTTTAATATTAAAAAAAAATCATATCTCAACAACCACAAGAGGTAAATTGACATTTTTTGCACCATTGTATAGATTGTTAATTGTCGAAAAATATTTAAACAAAGGTGACCCCTAATTTGACCTTTACTGCTTGTCTAAACCGAAGTCAAAGTTTAATTTTTTATAAAATCATATCTCAACAACCACAAGAATTAAATTCAGTTTTTGGACCATTGTACAGATTGTTAATTGTCAAAATATTTACAAAAACATGACCCTAATTTTACCTTTACTTCCTGTCCAAAACCGGAAGTCAAAGTTTAATATTAACAAAATCATATCTCAACAACCACAAGAGGTAAATTCCCAATCTTTTGCACCATTGTACAGATCGTTAATTGTCAAAAATATTTAAACAAAGTTGACCCTAATTTGACCTTTTACGCGTCCTGAACACCTAGTGTTTGTCAATACAAACACCAATCTCTATTTTTATTTTTATTTTTACTTCTTCTTCTTCTCCCCAATGACTGTCCGGTAACAAACACATACTTGCAAACTTCTCATGAACGTGAAACTTGGCATGTACTTAGAACGTAACAAGTAGATGAAACACGAGTTGAGAGTGACCCCACTTGACCTTACTTCCTGTCCAAACCGGAAGTCAAAGTTTAATATTTAAAAATCATATCTCAACAACCACAAGAGGTAACTTTACAATTTTTGCACCATTGTACAGATCGTTAATGGTAGAAAATTATTTACAAAGGTGACCCCAATTTGACCTTACTTCCTGTCCAAACCGGAAGTCAAAGTTTAATATTTAAAAAAATCATATTTCAACAACCACAAGAGGTAAATTCACAATTTTTGTACCATTGTACAGGTCGTTAATTGTCAAAAAATATTTACAAAAAGGTGACCCCAATTTGACTTTACTTCCTGTCCAAACCGGAAGTCAAAGTTTAATATTTTTAAAAAATCATATTTCAACAACCACAAGAGGTAAATTCACAATTTTTGTACCATTGTACAGGTCGTTAATTGTCAAAATATTTACAAAATGTTGACCCCAATTTGACCTTACTTCCCGTCCAAACCGGAAGTCAAAGTTTAATATTTAAAAAAATCATATTTCAACAACCACAAGAGGTAAATTCACATTTTTTGCACTATTGTATAGATTGTTAATTGTCGAAAAGTATTTACAAAAAGATGACCCCAATTTGACCTTACTTCCTGTCCAAACCGGAAGTCAAAATTTAATATTTAAAAAAAATCATATTTCAACAACCACAAGAGGTAAATTCACAATTTTTGTACCATTGTACAGGTCGTTAATTGTCAAAATATTTACAAAATGTTGACCCCAATTTGACCTTACTTCCTGTCCAAACCGGAAGTCAAAGTTTAATATTAAAAAAATCATATCTCAACAACCACAAGAGATAAATTCACAATTTTTCACCATTGTACAGATCGTTAATTTTCAAAAAATATTTACAAAATGTTGACCCCAATTAGACCTTTACTTCCTGTCCAAACCGGAAGTCAAATTTTAATATCTAAAAAAATCATATCTCAACAACCACAAGAGATAAATTCACAATTATTTCACCATTGTACAGATCGTTAATTGTCAAAAAATATTTACAAAAGTTGAACCCACTTGACCTTTACTTCCTGTCCAAACCGAAGTCAATGTTTAATATTTAAAAATCATATCTCATCAACCACAAGAGGTAAATTCACATTTTTGCACTATTGTATAGATTGTTAATTGTCGAAAAGTATTTACACAAAGGTGACCCCCTAATTTGACCTTTACTTCCTGTCCAAACCGGAAGTCAAAGTTTAATATTTAAAAAAATCATATATCATCAACCACAAGAGGTAAATTCACAATACAGATCGTTAATTGTCAAAAAATATTTACAAAAAGGTGACCCCAATTTGACCTTTACTTCCTGTCCAAACCGGAAGTCAAAGTTTAACATTTAAAAAAAATCATATCTCAACAACCACAAGAGGTAAATTCACAATTTTTGTACCATTGTACAGACCATTAATTGTCAAAAGACATTTACAAATAGATGACCCCAATTTGACTTTACTTCCTGTCCAAACCGGAAGTCGTCAAAGTTTAATATTTGAAAAAATTATATCTCAACAACCACAAGAGGTAAATTAACATTTTTTGCACCATTGTACAGATTGTTAATTGTCAAAAATATTTACAAAAACATGACCCCACTTGACATTTACTTCCTGCCAAACCGAAGTCAAAGTTTAATATTTAAAAAAATCATATCCTCAACAACTACAAGAGGTAAATTTACATTTTTTGTACCATTGTACAGGTCGTTAATTGTCAAAAAATATTTTTAAAAGGTGAACCCAATTTTGACCTTACTTCCTGTCCAAACCGGAAGTCAAAGTTTAATATAAAAAAATCATATCTCAACAAACCACAAGAGGTAATTCACAATTTTGTACCATTGTACAGATCGTTAATTGTCAAAACAATTTTACACAAAGTTGACCCCAATTTGACCTTTACTTCCTGTCTAAACCGGAAGTCAAAGTTTAATATTTAAAACAAAATCTTCCACAAGAGGTAAATTCACAATATTTGCACCATTGTACAGATCGTTATTTGTCAAAACAATTTTACACAAAGGTGACCCAATTATCTCTAGTTTTACTTCTTCTTCTTCTTATTAGGTGTTCGGGCATGTGCCCGAAACACATATTGTTTTTGTTCGGTTTTTATTACTTCTTCTTCTACTTCTCCCCGATAACTGTCCGGTTACAAACACATACTTGCAAACTTCACATGAACTTGAAACTTGGCATGTACTTAGAACTTAACAAGTAGATGAAACACGAGTTGTGAGTGACCCCAATTTGACCTCACTTCCTGTCCAAACCGGAAGTCAAAGTTTAATATTTAAAAATCATATCTCAACAACCACAAGAGGTAAATTCACAATTGTTGTACCATTGTACAGACCGTTAATTGTCAAAATATTTACAAAAGATGACCCCAATTTGACCTTACTTCCTGTCCAAACCGGAAGTCAAAGTTTAATATTAAAAAATATCATATCTCAACAACCACAAAAGGTAAATTCACAATTTTTGCACCATTATAGATCATTGTCAAAAAATATTTACCAAAAGGTGACCCCAATTTGACCTTACTTCCTGTCCAAACCGGAAGTCAAAGTTTAATATTTAAAAAATAATCATATCTCAACAACCACAAGAGGTAAATTTACATTTTTGCACCATTGTATAGATTGTTAATTGTCGAAAAATATTTAAACAAAGGTGACCCCAATTTGACCTTTACTGCTTGTCTAAACAGGAAGTCAATGTTTAATTTTTAATCATATCTCAACAACCACAAGAAGTAAATTCACAGTTTGTTGCACCATTGTACAGATTGTTGTCAAAAATATTTACAAAAACATGACCCCAATTTTACCTTTACTTCCTGTCCAAAACCGGAAGTCAAATTTAATATTAAAAATATCATATCTCAACAACCACAAAAGGTAAATTTCAATTTTGCACCATTATAGATCGTTACTTGTCAAAAAATATTTACAAAAAGGTGACCCCAATTTGACCTTACTTCCTGTCCAAACCGGAAGTCAAAGTTTAATATTTAAAAAAAAATCATATCTCAACAACCACAAGAGGTAAATTGACATTTTTGCACCATTGTATAGATTGTTAATTGTCGAAAAATATTTAAACAAAGGTGACCCCAATTTGACCTTTACTGCTTGTCTAAACAGGAAGTCAATGTTTAATTTTTTTTTAAATCATATCTCAACAACCACAAGAAGTAAATTCAGTTTTTGCACCATTGTACAGATTGTTGTCAAAAATATTTACAAAAACATGACCCCAATTTTACCTTTACTTCCTGTCCAAACCGGAAGTCAAAGTTTAATATTAACAAAAATCATCCACAAGAGGTAAATTCACAATCTTGCACCATTGTGCAGATCGTTAATTGTCAAAAAATATTTAAACAAAGTTGACCCCAATTTGACCTTTACGCGCCCCGAACACCTAGTTTTTATCAATACAAACACCAATCTCTATTTTTTTTTTTTTTTTTAGGTGTTCGAGCGCACAGCGCGAACACCTATTGTTTTTGTACTGTTTTTTTTTTTTTTTTACTTCTTCTCAGTGGCGATCTGTCCGGTAACAAAGGCATCCATGCTAAGCATTTACAGCCTTCAAACTTAACATCACACATGAACAGAACATAACAAGCTGACGAAACCTCGTTCGCTGCTGTGATGTCACGATTATGTCATCAGGTGTCGAATTACGCTAAATCAAAGTTTTTTAAATCAAATTCAAAACGTTTTAGTTACGTTGCAGTGAAAGAATCAAATATCGTATAGCGCCGCATGGGCAATATGAGGCTACACTCATCTTTGGTTACAAATGGAGTTACATGTAGCAGTACAATCGATATCGACGCTGTTTTGGCGGCGTGTGTGGTGCCCATGGCCCAGACGTAATTTTTTAGACCTCGTTAGAGTATTGACCCCAAAAATAGATCTTCGATTTCCTGAAAGAATGGATCGCCAACACATTCCGTAAAGGGTAAGTATTCTTGAAGGTTTTTAAAGAGAATTTCCTGTATTTATCTTCGTGTTTTTATACAAGAAAAAGCCATTTTTAAACGTCAGTTATTGGCCATTCGTCGTTGCATTGTGCTCTGTTTAACTAACGAGTAACGTTAGTTACGTGAACGATACCTCGCCCCAGTAAACAACTCGCCCCCTTTCTCAACAAAATATGAACAGATGTCACCAAAATGTATTTAGAATATAAATAAAGGATAGGAAAATTCAGTTGTTAAGGTTATGGCAATTTTCAGTAGAAATGTTATGCCATATTTTGTAATTTTTGTTTTCTCCAAAAATCTTCAGTTTGTGCAGCAAATTAAATAAGTAGCCTTAGTGTAGTAGGTGATTGTTTACTGCATTCTTTTCCTTAATTTGTTACTCCTTCAGATACAAATCAACTTACATAGACAAATTATACTTTACAGGAAAATGCACAATATTCATGATACAATACATGTAATTTCTGTAGGTCCCTGGGCCCCTGAGGCCTCCTTCAGACAATCTCTCGACAATCACATGAAACTGATAATTATGAGTAGTATAAGGAGACTCGGCAATTTCCTAAAATACCTTTCTTTTGATGCTCACTTTCTGTGCGAGAACATTTCTTTAATTTAGCGCTATTACACATTGTCAAGGCGATAATTGTGTGCAATTTTGAAAACAAACCAATGCCCTTTTCAATTTCAATTGTCCAGCTACTTTAAAAGTATACACTTATTTTCTCCCATTCACATAAATTAGAACTTATCTTTAATTCTTTTCAAATACTTTATTCTTTGTCCATGTACTTATAAACCTTCCTATTATTTTTTACAGCATGTTCACTGTGACATATAATTATTTTCACATAAATTAGAACTTCTTTCTGAAATTCTCTGCAATGATAGACCAAAGAATAAAAATAATAAAATACAAAACAAAACACAAAAATGTGTTGGTTCATGACCAGTGGCAGTACATGCTATATCACCAAGAACTTGGGGGAGGGGGCAGACATTTTATTCCAAAATTACTCACTGATTCCAATGACAACCCTTGAATGTCACCCATTCTGAACTGTCACTAAATCGTACATACAGAGGGCACATTTTCATTATAAATGCAGATTGATTCTGTTTTCTTGTCAACAAAGTTGATCATGGTTGGGTTCTATTTACACTAAAAGTGATTTCACTTGTTACATGTGTAAGACCATGTACACTCATTTCAGATTGGTTACAAGTATAGGTTATAAACAGGTCAACAAAGTGGTTTAAATTGATTGTTGGGGAGGGAAATGTGTAAACCAATAAAAAGTCAAGTCATGAAACCCAACAGACAGAAGTTAAAATAAATATGTATTTCATTGTTTTTATTAGCAATTATACAAGCAATTCCATACAACTCTTTGATTATTTCAATGTCTAATAATTTATGTACAAAATGGCATCTTTTTTAATCTTTTAGGTTGTAATTCTGTAGTATGGATGCAGCTAAAGACATTTTGCCAATCATGTAAAAATCAATGTAGAATTTGTTTTCAAATTGTATAAATTATTTTTTTTAATTATCTGCAGTATAGGTGAAAACAAAAGACAGTTTATAAGCATGTCACAATAAGGAGATGCTTGATTTACAGTGTTCGCTATCATTGTCAATTTATCATTATATTTTTGTTATAAACTTAACCTGAAAGGATTAAATTCATATTTTATACAAGACCTTATTACCAAGAGATAAATACCAATGTTGGCTTCATTTAAATCTATAAAATTTGAAAGGTTTTTTCCATAAACAAAAGTGAAAAAGGCAACCAATTATAAGATTTGGATCCAGTGGATATATTCTCTGTTTTCTTTGTCAACAAAGGATCATAAGGTTGGGGTTCATTTACACCTGGAAGTAATTTCCCACTTGTTACATGTGTAAGACCATGTACACTCATTTCTAGATTGGCTTAACAAGTAGGTTAAACAGGTCAACAAAGTGGTTTCAATTGATTGTGGGGAGGGAAGTGTGTAACCACAAAAGTCAAGTCATGAAACCCAACAGACAGTTAAAATAAATATGTATTTTTATTGCTTTTATTAGCAATTTACAAGCACCCATACAACTCTTTGGTTGTTCAATGTCTAACAATTTATGTACAACAAATGGCATCTAATCTTTAGGTTGTAAATTTCTTAGTAGTATGGATGCAGCTACAGACAGTTTGCCAATCATTTGTACAACCTTGAAATGTGGCAAAATCAATATAGAATTTGTTTTCAAATTGTATAACATTATTTTTGTGTAATTATTTGCAGTATAGGTGAAAACAAGACAGTTTATAAGTTAATGTCACAATAAGGGAGATGCTTGATTACAGTGTCACTATCATTAAGTCAATTGATCATTATATTTTTTGTTATAAACTTAACTCTGAAAGTGAAGTATATATTATAAATAAAGATTAAGATTAATTTTAGTACAAGACTTAATACCAAGAGATAAATACCAATGTTGGCTTCATTTAAATCTAAAATTGAAAGGTTTTTCCATAAACAAAGTGCGAAAAGGGGCAAACCAATTATCAGATTTGGATCCAGTGGATATAAATTACATTTAGTTTTGTTTGAATTGGGAATTATTTACTTTTTGACAAAAACTCTTCTGCGGGGGGCAGTGGAAGATGGAAAGTTAACGATGCAAGCTTTCCAACTTTATCATGTAGTTGTTATAAGTTTGTTTTCTAATGAAAGGCTAATTAGCTGAAGGAAAGGGAAAGGGGACATATTTATATGGTCTCTCCATGCTTCAGTGTCTTCAGTAACCCCAAACTCCCCCAAACAATTTAACCCATACTTCCTGGGTTTCTTGAATTTGGTGCAGCCAAGTTTAATCCAGTTACTATACATGTAGTCCTTCTATCCTAAATCAACTTTGTGACTTTATGCCTATAATAACGTTGAATAGGTTGATCTGGCTACCCAGCAACCCTCTGGCAAACTATTTTCATATGAGTGATTTTAATGTTGATTTATCATCTAGCATGGTTTTTTAGCACAAAAGCATGTGTGGGCTAGTGTCGATATTTAAAATAAAAACATTGTGTTCCAAGTCACACTTGTTAATTTCTAATTTACTGCTTAAACTACAACATTTCCAAGTTCAACAGCCAATATCTCAAGAACTAAATGACCTATTAGAAAACAAAACACAATTGAATTCCCCGACATTAATAGCTTGTAAAATTCTTGTGAAATGAGCACCATAAATTCTTTTGCCAATGGTCCAATTAGTGGCACACGAAGTAACGATTTTTACAAATTTTAAAAAGGTCATGGCATCCTCAGTAGCGCTTCAATTTAATGTATAAGTTGACAAATTTGTTATTTTTCATATTCATGAGGAGGTCATATATGACCCTTCAAACCACCTAATGTGGACTCTTTACTTCCTTGTCCAAACAGGAAGTTCACAAATTCAACATATTATTCTAACGCAAAATTGATATGTCTGAATATGAAATTGATATTGTTATTATAAAAGATGATAAACCCTCGCACAATATGATATTGACATCATCGATGATAATTTGATTGAAACCGAAGTTGACTTGAACACCGTGTGTTTGTTCTCAACAAACACTCTAAGCTCTAGTTTTTACTTCTTCTTCTTCTCCCCAATGACTGTCCGGTAACAAACACATACTTCGCAAACTTCTTTACATGAACTTGAAACTTGGCATGTACTTTAGAACTTAATGCAAGTAGATGAAACACGAGTTGTGAGGACCTCAATTTGACCTTACTTCCTGTCCAAACCGGACGTCAAAGTTTAATATTTTAAAAATCATATCTCAACAACCACAAGAGGTAACTTCACAATTTTGCACCATTGTACAGATCGTTAATTGTAAAAAATATGTACAAAAAGTTAGACCCCTAATTTCTGACCTCACTTCCTGTCCAAACCGGAAGTCAAAGTTTAATATTTAAAAATCATATTTCAACAAACCACTGGAAGAGGTAAATTCACAGCATTTTGCACCATTATAGATCATTGTCAAAAATATTTACCAAAAGGTGACCTCACTTGACCCTTACTTCCTGTCCAAACCGAAGTCAAAGTTTAATATTTAAAAAATCATATCTCAACAACCACAAGAGGTAAAGTCACTAATTTAACTTCACATGAACTTCAAAACTTGGCATATAGTTAGAATCTTAACACGTAGATGAAAACATGAGTTGTGACGTCATGATGAGGTCATCAGATATCGAATTACGATAAATCAAAGTTTAATATTTAAAAAATCATATCTCAACAAATCCACAAGAGGTAACATTCACAATTTTTTGCAACCATTATAGATCATTGCTCAAAAATATTTACCAAAAGGTGACCCCACTTGACCTCACTTCCTGTCCAAACCGGAAGTCAAAGTTTAATATTTACAAAAATCATATCTCAACAACTGCACAAGAGGTAATTCACAATTTTTGTACCATCGTTAATTGTCAAAAAATATTTACAAAAAGTTGATGACCCTAATTTAACCTTACTTACCTGTCCAAACCGGAAGTTAAAGTTTAATATTTAAAAATCATATCTCAACAACCACAAGAGGTAAATTCGACATTTTTAGTACCATTGTATAGATTGTTAATTGTCAAAAATATACACAGCACAGACCCTAATTTGACCTTTTCCTTCTTGTCTAAAACCGGGAAAAGTCAAAAATTTAATATTAAAAAAAATCATATTCTCAACAACCACATGGGTAAATTTCACAATGTTTCCACCATTGTATAGATTGTTAATTGTCGAAAAATATTTACAAAAAAGGTGACCCCACTTGACTCTTTACTTCCTGTCTAAACCGGAAGTTAAAAGTTTAATATTTAAAAAATTATATCTCAACAACCACAAGAGGTAAATTACACGTTTTTAACTATTGTACAGATTGTTAATTGTCAAAAATATTTACAAAAACATGACCTCAATTCTGGCTCTTTTCTTCCTGTCTAAACCGGAAGTCAAAGTTTAATATTATTAAAACATAATAATGCAAAGTTTCTTTAAAAAACATTCTTACGTCATCATCACTGCCCTGGACAAAACTTCTTCGAACACCTATGTGTTTGTAATATCACAAACATCTGCCGTTCAGTAGCGTTTGATAGTTGTATTCTATTTGTATTCCAGGAATCTTAAATTTGTCAGGTTTGACTTGTGATTTTCTAAGTGTTTTCACCATGGCAAGTTTCCCCTTACATGTATTAACTCTCTCCTGCAAAACCCTATTAGTAAACTTTATCTGCTCAATCTATTAAAAAAAAAACAAAATACCATTTTTGGAACATGTTGCAAATAATGTACCCAAAAGAAAAGTGAAACACACCAGAGCCACTTCATTTCATTATTTAACTGTTTATTTTGTTCACTTTGGTAATTCAAAGCAAGGTGAAGAGGGATGTACTATCCTCATTAGGCGCTCCATACAGAAGGTTCAAGGGTCAAATAAACCATGTTCTATTGTTACATGAAAACCGTATGTACAGTCTCAACAGTGTATCTAACTTGTGCCCCAAGTAGACATAGTATAAAACCTTCTAGACATTACATCATGAATCAACAAAAGATGCATTTACACAATCTTTGAATCATCTTACCGATCGTGAATTATGACATTTGCCATACACAGACATGACCCAATCTGACCTCTCCTTCCGGTCGAAACCGAAGTTTAAGTGCAAACATATTCTGAAGCACTTTTATTGGGTCTGCAGCCAACATTGACATGTGGCCTTTTCAAAATGTGACTGATGACGTCAATCATTTCATCACAGCGCGCCTCATGGCGGCGGGTTTAGAAAAAAATAATAATTTTATATCTAAGAAACAATAGGTAATTTGAATATTACTTCTGTGAATAAAGTGACTAGTGACATCTTATCTTTTCAAAAAATATGTTTGATGACGCCTTGGGGACAAACAATGAAATTTGTGTGTACAATGATTACAGTTCATGCGTTTTAAGTTTATTTCAATATATCGTAAATACTAAACAAAGAACTCAGTGTCCCAATAATTATCAATGTACATGTAGCCGAAACCCCTGTGTTCGTTTTCATCAAACACTTTGTTGCAATTTTGTACTATTGTAGTAATATCTGTACAGATAATACTGCAAACAATAATGTCAATTTCGAACAATAACAAACACCTCATCAGTCTCCTGCCACCTACTGTCCCAAAAAACTCCCACTCATATTCTCATCTACCCACCCGTCATGTCGATCTAAATTTACGTTTGGACGAGTTAATACTACTTGGACGCCTAAAGAACACACAATGCAACTTTTGTATACAATGACTACAATTAATGCGCCTTTTCAGTTTATTTCAATATATCATAACTTTCTTAAGACTAAACAACAAAGAACTAGCGACATCAGGTGCCCAATATTATCAATACATCTGAAAACCCATGTCAGCTGTTTTCATCAAAAGCTTAACCTCTAGTTTTATTGATATTATAAGCTTTCGTATCGATGCGTGCAAAAAGAAGTATTTACTATTTTACACACTATCTTACACTGTAGGAACGCTCTATTATCTCACCATCATTTTTGAGCGAAGGCGCAATGGCAACACGAGTGGGTGGTATACGTGACGTGTGTTGCACTAATGAAATGTGTATGTTATATAACAGCCATTGGTAAAAGATTACAATATTTTTCAAAACGTGATAGACGTTTCACTAGACGGTGTTTCTGTAATTTTATATTAA